>CM067609.1:110284187-110736687 GCA_034336685.1 Luscinia luscinia
CCTGTGCCCACAGTCACCTCCAGCCCGCATTCTGATCTCCAGCTGGAGAATGAAAACACAACGCCCGCCTTTCATTTCCAGATAAAAAACTTCGATCCCTTTGAAAGGAAGTTGCCAAATGAGCGCTTAAATTCCAGGGCCCCAATAAAACCTGAATGCCGCGGGAATAATTGAAATGAAGGAGAAGCGACACATCAATAGACAAAATTGCAGAGAGCGGTGAAATGCTTCAGCATAATTAGCACGGCAATCAGCGTACAATTAGTGCGAGATCATCACAGTAATTACCCTTGCTTAGAACTTCTGGCAAGAGCCCGCACATGAAAGCTCAGCTGGAGCTGGAGGCTGGGGACGTGCCCTGGTGTTTTGGTGTTACAAATGAGAAGCAAAGTCTCCATATTCAGCAAAATTGCGATTTTATTTTATATAGACAGCAAGCAGCGCTGTGGAAAATGTGAGGGGTCACCGCCCACTCCATGCTTCCCTTTTTATAGGATGGTTTTCCTTGTAGTAATCAATAATTGTTACTGAAGAAGTGAGAATTCTGATCTTTAGCAGATAATCTGTGATTGATCACACAAAGGCAGGAAATCTGACTCTGCAAAAAAAAACCTTTCAGACTATGGAAAACCCCTGTTTTTTTCTTTTACACTATATTCATAACAGGGGGATTTAAACAGAGTGGGTTTATCATATATTTCCCTTTATCTAGGTCCATCTTCTTTTCTTATTTGAAGTATTCTGGTTTATTCAAACTTGTCAATTATCACACCTGAAAGCAAAGATGTGCTTTGGAGATCTCCCTCCCACATTCACAGGAGCCCACGGGTGAAATCTGGGCCTGCTTTTGGAAATATTTGTGCTCCCCAAAAGAGCACCTAGAACAGTACAGAACTTCCAAGTCCTGAGCCCACTGGAAGCCTTATTCCCAAACTTGCAGTTTTAGGGTTTGGTGGATGTGAAATGATGATTCCTGACCCAGCCCCGGGAGGATTTTTTTTCACTGTGGACCTCAGGCTGGGGCTCAAGGCTGTTGACCCGCAGGCAGGGCTCAACATCCTGCTATCTATTTGACAAAAAATAAGGAAATAGGGAACCTTTCCCACTCCCTGTTTCCCACTTTGTTCCGTGTCTGGTGCTCACCGCAGCCCCCGGGCTCGTAATTGACTCACGAGTAATCTCCATCCTCCCATCCCTGATAAGGAGCACGGCCCCTTCCCTGAAAGCCTACAAAGAGGAGTGTTTTGTTTGTGCTCTCCCCGCAGTACTTCACTCTTCTTTCAGATTGTTTTAATTTAATTTTGATGTAATCTGATAAGGGCTGCGAAACTGTCAAAGGAAGCCGCCTCCTTCTGTCGAGTTAAATCCACTTTGAACGAAGTGGTGGCTTTGTCCCCGGTAGCTGCCAAACCAAAGCGTCTCTCGATTCCAGCACGGGGATTGATGTGCACTCATCTGCACAGCTTTACACTCTTTTTCGTTTAGGGAGGCAGTCCTTTAGCACCCCCCTTTCCTCTGGCATGTAATCTTGTCCCGGAGGCAGGGGGATTGCCCTCACCTACCAGAGACCCCCGGCAGCCTTTCCCGGTTTTCCAGGGCAGTGGATCCGCGTGCTGCCCCTGCCTGCTGCAGGGATGGGAAGCTCCTCACTCCCAGGAAAGTGGGAAACTCCTCACAGAACAGGAATTGTTGGTCTCTGTGGTAGGGTGCCATGGCACACCCAGCAGGTAGGGGGGACAAATTGCCCTGGAAAGGGATTTGCAGAAACACAGGGATGTGTTGGGAAGAGGTTTGCCCTCCCTGAGATCCTTCACCCACAAGCCAGGGCAGAGCCAAAGGCATTTTCTTTTCTTTTTCTCAATGAGACACACAACACAGGCCCCGGTAGCTGTGTGGAAACATACAGAGAATTTACATAATGCCCAACACGAGTCCTTCTGTTAATGACTCAAGCCCCAAATGCAGAGCACTAATAACACACCAGGATCCAAAGAGCAGTAACAGCAGCGAGTGATCTCAGCAGAGCAGTTGTGAGGATCCATTTCCTGTCAGTGGCAATGCCTGGGAACAGTAATTAGCGTGTTGAATTTAATGGTCACATTTTAATACATTTCAATGTAATAAAATCGCTTTTGCTAAGTGCTACAGTTCCTCAAAACCTGCTATTACTGGTGCCTGCTGCACAGGCAGCACACACCACGCCTGGCCTCAGATCTGCTGCCTCCGGGCAGGTGACAGAGTTCCTCCAGCAGGAACCTGGAACTCAGAGCCCAACGGCTGAGGACACAAAAGGCTGGAGCCTGCAGCAGTTCAAAGCGTGTCATGTTTGTTACAAATGTAAGGGCCTTGGCCAAAGCACGGTGACATAATTGAAAAGCCCCCAGGCACGTCACTGTCTGTGGATCTTGAATTAATCCTGGAGAATTGAGATACAGGCACCTACCACTGGTATGAACGAGCCCCAGAACAGGCACGGCACAGGGAAGGGCCTGCTTTATACACATTTTCCAGGAAGCCCCCTTCCTTCTCCAGCCGCCTCCCAGTGCTTTTCCAGTGTCCTGTGCAGCACAGGAGGCTCCACGAGCCCCAGGGAGCAGGTGTGGCACGAGTGAGGCTGCTCCAAGGCCAAGCATCCAGAGGGGATGTCAGGGAGATTTCAGGTCTCAGTCGCTCCTGTGACCAGGCTGTAAACATGAGGAGTGTCCGCTCAAGTGCCTGCTGCTGTCTGAAGAGGAAAGAGGAGATTGACAGTGTTGAGTTTCCCTGTCCCTGGAGAAACGAGAGCTGACTTTAGGCTGTGTGAGGTGTGCGCCCCGTGGCTGAATTGGAGCCACCCACAGCCCAAGGGCTCTGCACTGCACCCACAGCTGTTCCCAGCACGCCAGGTCCTACCTCGCCTCTGCTGTGCCGTGCCCTGCACCCAGCTGTGGTTCTGCCAGGATCCTCTTTCAGGAGAGCAGCACCTTCCCTGCCACGCTGGTCCCTCTGCTGCCTGCTCCGCAGGCTCGGCCAGGCCGCTCCACCCTGCTCCACCTCACTGCTGCTGCTGCTGCTGCTTTAAAGGACACACATCTATCAGGCTCTTCCATTAATAAATGGCTGGGTTGATCTCATGTACAGAAAGACTGGAGAAGTTTCGCTTCTGCAAGTCATGAGAAATTAAAGGGAGAGTATAAAATAACTTTTAACTGGACGAGACGATTTCCTGTCAGCCCCACAGTTTGGAGCCGTGGGTTCTGCAGGGCTGCTGAGGCACTTGGACAAGGTGAAAAGCAGGAGGATCCCAGCTCGGGGCTCAAAGGGATGTGTCTGGCCCATTGTCTGGTTTGATTAATGAAGCCTTTGCACAGCGAGATAATGCCGTGTTTGCCGTGCCGGGGACAAACATCACAGCCACGAGGAGTATTCAAAATGATAGCAACAGCAACGAGCCCGTCTGTGTAGGACTGGGTTCTGCCCGAAAATGCCTCAAATGATATTTATTTCATTTCTGCAGCCTCACTCCCAGACCTGGGAGTGCTGGCTTGCCTTTGAGCCAGCCGAAGCCTCACCTGGGGCAACTCCTGCCCCCTGCCTCTCCCGATCCTGCAGTGCTACAAAATCCGGGTTTGAATGGCCATGGTATTTTCCACTTCCACCCCAAGGCACCGTGCTGGTTTGCTGTGACTGATTAGGCATTTTCCCTCAGTCCTGTGCAGAGGATTGTTCTGGTGCTGAATGAAAGGACCCACACATATCAAGTGTTCATTTGTTTGTAAAAAGCGGGAGAACAAGCACAGGGCTATTGAATGAATTGAGCTGTGTCTGCCCGGAGCTCAGCACCCCTGGGCCCTGCACTCCATTCACAACACACCAAACAGAAATAGGAACCTGAGGCTAAAGCTGACAGCAAGGCTTGAGCAGAGATGGAAAAAATCCTCTGCCACAGCGCGTGTTGGCAGTGCTCAAAAACACATTTCTAACCTACCTGCGAGGCAGCGTGGGGCGGACACAGGTGGGCAAAGCTGGGGCTCGCTTCCAGGCTTCGGGTCCCGAAGGCTCTGCCCGTTTGCCGACACACAAAGCACACAAAGCAGCCTCTCCGGCGGTCCGGGGGTGACCTGTGCTCTGTTCTCATCAGGACCTGACGCGACAGAGGCGCCTGACCCCGAGCATTCTCCTGCTGCCGCTTCCCGCAGTGTCCCCGCTAGTTCTGCACAGCCGCCTCCCGCTGTTACCGGTGCAGGGAAACCGCGGCCCCGGGGAGCACAGAGCTGCCCCAGCCGGGACACTCCTGCGCGCCCCAGCCCGGAGTCTCCCTCCCTCAATACTCGCATTATTTCTTTTGCAGGAGGAGCGCGTTTGTTGCTGTGCCCGAAGCGCCGGGGACGCGCTGCGCGCCGGGGCGAAAGGCTGACAAAGAGCGGCGGAAAGGGGAAAAGCCCCGTCCCAGTGCCCGCAGCTCCGGGCGGAACCCCGGCCACCTCCGGACGCCCCGATGGAATTTGGGGAGCAGCTGAGATGCCGCCGCACCCGGAGCGTTCGGTCCCCGCTGCCGCAGCGGCCGCAGAGCGAGCCCGGACGCCCGCCCCGGGGACCCCAGCCCAGGTAAGTGCCGCCGGCTTCGCCCCCGCCTCCCGTCCCCTTGGATTTTTTTTCCCCGTCGTTTCCCTCGAGCCACTGAATTCCGGCGATTTTAGCATCGGGCAGCGCCTCGGAGAGCGGGGACAGCCGCTCCGTCCGCTACCCGGGGATCCAGGGGGAAGCCAAGCCGCCGCTGCTCTGGCTGCGCTTCCAGCGGCTCCGGGCGAACGGGACCGACCGCAGCGGCAGTGACCGCAGGGAGCAGTGACCACAAGTGGCACTGACCGCAGCCGGCAGTGACCGCAGGCATTAGTGACCGCGGGCAGGGCAGTGACCGCAGGGAGCAGTGACTACAAGTGGCACTGACTGCAGGCGGCAGTGACCGCGGGCATTAGTGACCGCGGGCACGGCAGCGACCGCAGGGAGCAGTGACCACAAGTGGCACTGACCGCAAGTGGCACTGACCGCAAGCGGCAGTGACCGCAGGGAGCACTGACCACAAATGGCACTGACCGCAAGCGGCAGTGACCGCGGGCTGCAGTGACCGCAGGCATTAGTGACCGCAAGCGGCACTGACCGCAGGCGGCAATAACCCCAGGCATTTGTGACCGCAGCCGGCACTGACCGCAGACACTGGTGGCCGCAGAGAGCAGTGACCACAAGCAGTGACCGCAGGCATTGGTGGCCGCAGCCGGCACTGACCGCAGGCAGGGCAGTGACTGCAGTGAACAGTGACCACAAGTGGCACTGACCGCAGGCATTGGTGGCCGCAGGCATTGGTGGCCGCAGGCATTGGTGGCCGCAGTGAGCAGTGACCGCAATGAGCAGTGACCTCAGGCATTGGCGGCCGCAGTGAGCAGTGACCGCAGACATTGGTGACCGCAGCAGGGCTGACCGAGCGCGGCGGGGCTGCCCCGGGGCCGCGGGAGGTCGTACCGGTCCCGACAGCCTGGGCCGGGCAGAAGCGATGCAGAAAGGTCCGCTCGGAGCGCGGCCGCCCGCCGGGGCGCGGGAGGAGCCGGGTCCCTGTCCCCGTTCCCCGCGGGTCCCTTACCTGCGCTCCGGGCTCCGCTCCCCCGCCGGCGCTGCCGCTGCCGCCGAGGCACGGACAGGCAGCAGCCGCGGGGAGTTTAGGGTCTTCCCGCAGCCCTGCCGCCCTTCCCGAGGGGGTCAGTGCCGGGGATGCCTCCCCCCGGCCCCGGGATCCCCCCGGGCCTCCCCCCGTATCGATTCCGGTCCGGCGCTGGCAGCGTTTAGGCCGGGATTGGGGGATAATGGGAATATCATCTGGAGACAATTACCTTTGGAGCGCGCTCGCTTCTCCTCCCAGACACTGTTATTTGAGCAATAGGATCATTTGATTTCATATCGCACTAAATAACCCCCGGCCGCCGCAAATTGCCGCCTTCTCAACAGCCACCCCTTGGAATAAATTGCACAGCGACTCCTTGGGCTCCGGCTTCTTCTTCTTCTTCTTCTTCTTCTTTTTTTTTTTTTTCCCTTATTTCCCCCCCTCCTTTTTCTCCTCAGCAGAAGAGTATTTCGGGAGAAGCAGGGACGGAGGCCCGATGCTGGTGGATAAACTGTGTCCAGCAAAGCTCCGGCTCCCTTAATAAGCCAAGCCCTACTCGTACTGCTTTTCCTCGTGTTTTTCTCCCCCTCCCTCGTCTTTTTTTTTCCTCCCTTTCTTTCCTTCCTTTTTTTTTTTTCCCTCTCCTTTTTTTTTTTTCTTCTCCCCCTTTAAAGCAGTTTTTCCCGCCGGGTCCCACCGACGGCAGGGCTCGGTGTGCCTTTAAGGCTCTGTCAGCGCTCGCCTGATAATCTGGTCATCGCCGGCCTCATTAGATCCGAATTAATGTCAGCCACGGATTGCTAATTAGATTTGCAGGATAAATGAAATTACCCGAGTGGGCTGCGTGGGAGGGGGAGTGCAGTCACCCAGCGCTGCCCGGGATTTACGGGGGGAAAAATTCAAAAGGAAAACTGAAAAGGAGCGATGTAATTTTATCTTTTCTCCCTCCTTTCCCCTCCTGCCCCCCGAGCCCCGTCCCCTCCTCAGGCTCCCCTCGGACAGCCCCTGGCCGGGGAATTGCCCAGACTGCTCTGGCTGGTTGTGGGGGCTCTGCTCGCGCTCCGTGCCGAGGGATCCCGCTCACACTGGGGCTCATGGATCCCAGGGAGCAGCTCTGGGGTCTCACAGGGGTCGGGGGACAGGCCGTGGCATTACCCATCCTGTTTATTTATCCCTACTGGAAAATGGGATGAAGGAGCAGGCCCCGGCGCCTGCCTTTGAGCGCCGGCCGAGCAGCGTGCACACAGCCCAATTAAACACTGCCCATGTTAGAAACCCAGCTCTGTTTAACGAGGACCAATTAAATCCTGCTTCGTTCTACCTGGCATCTCACAATAGACCTGACAACAAATTCCCTTTCTTCTTCCCTGGTAATTACCGGCAGAACCAGCCCTGCTGCCGGGGCAGGAAGCCCTCCTGATAACCCACCTGAACCCCGGCTGGATCCCAGCAGAGCCAGGGCCCTTCCTGCCCCAGCCCCAGCAAAACCCAGCTGGGGTCAGCCCCAGCCCTCTGCCACTGCAGCCCACCACGGTGCGCAGGGCAGAGTGGGGCCCCTCCTGGGGAAGCATGTGCAGCTATTCCAGCCCGGCTCTCCATTCCCAGGCCTCCCCTGAGCACCCCACAATGTGTAAAACTGCACCCTGTCTCCCAGGGGACATCACTGCCACCGGGACATTCAATTAAATAATCCTGGCCCATTGCTTCTCCCACAAATAAATGGCTTTTTTTCCTCCCACAAATATTTCCTTTCCCAAGTTCCCTTTCAAAAGGGAAAAAAAAAAAACAAACCAACAAAGAAACAAGACCCCAAACTGGAGAACAACAGGAAAAAAAGGAGAGGGGGAGAAAGAAAAGAAAGAAACTGTTCTCCTTTCTTTTCCCTGTGTGCAGGGTAATTGATAGGCTCTATCAGAGGTCAGGATTTGCATAAGAATTAAGAGCAGTAAATTAATTTAATATTCCATGCACATCTCCAATTATTCCTGCAGACCTTTGTCTCCGCGGCTGGCAGAGAGAAGGTTCAGCTGCTCTTCAACCAAACAACATCTGTGCAGTTAATAATTTGATAAACAGCTCATACAAATAGTTTCTGAATTATCTGCCAACCCAATGACTATTCAGTTTGGAAACACTCGGCGAGGGCTGCGGAGCCCTGGCCCAGGGATGCTGCTGCAGGGGCAGAGATTGGCCCTGGGAGTCCCTAAAATATCAGCAGCCCTTTGCAACAAAACCCCAGCAAGAATGATGTGTGAAATAAGTGATTAGCAGTAACTAATAAGGGTGTGCCCCGGGTGGATCCGGGTGAGGTGCTAGAGGAATGCTTGGAGGGCTTTTCCAACCTTAGCAATTCCAGGATTCCATGTCTGCCTGGGCCGTGGTTCCTGCAGCACTCGCAGGCCTGACCTTCAGTTAGAGTGGCAAAGAGCTCTCCTGGTGATTCCACTGCTCCTAGCTCCCCTCGGGCCTTAAGCATCACTCCAAAATTAATAGCAAGTTGATTTTTAAAAGATTATGAAGTTCTCCAAGCTAAAGGAAAGGTTAATGCACTTCTCCATAGTCATACAACTTTCATGTCTGCTGTCATAAAGAGCTGATTTTTTCTTGTATTTAAAAAGAGAATGTACACCATGGACAGAAATCCAGAAACAGGGACACAAACAGAAGAGAAGGGATGGGGTGCCAAATTTGGAGGGATGTCTGGGGCTTGATAAACCACTGCAGGCTTATCACAGCGAAAATAAGGCCAGACCCTGCAGCAGGGCCGTGGGACAGCCAGACCCAGTCCCTCCCCCGTGGAGGGAGAGCCCACATTTGGGATTTGAGCTCCCAGGCTCCATCCCCGCTGTGCCAGCCCGCGCTGTTACCTGGCTGCAGCACACTCCGAGCTCACCGTGGGGAATCAGCCCTCTGAATATTCAACACCAGCAGCTCCAGGGCTGCCCAGAGCCAGGGATTTGCTAGGAAATGGAGGTTTTCTCCCTGCTTTCCAAAATTCAGAGCAATGCACTGTGCTGTCTCTGGAGCCTGAGGCTGCTCTGACCTGAGTGTGTGTTTTGCCTCAGCTCTAATTAAACAAACACATCCCAGTTTTTATTTTGGAAGCTAATTGTGCTGTTTTAAGGAATTCAAATCCCCCCTTTTCCAGCCCTCAATTCCCAATGCTTCATGTTGCAAGGAGGGAATTGGACCCTCAGCTGTTTTCTGTCACCCAGCACGGGCACCCCTTCCCCCTGACATATTCCTGTGGTTCAGCAGCCCAGGCCTGGCACAGCTGGTTTTGGGGCTGGGAAGATGCAGTGCTGGCTCTGGAAAGCAGGATGCTGAGATGCAGCATCTTTTGGGGCTGTGGGTTCACTCTTGGAGCTCTTTAGCCCTTCTGGTCCCTGGATTTAACCCCAGCAAGGGGATTTCAGCACTGACACTTGCCAAGGGGCGCCGGGCAACTTGATTAACGTTATCAGAGCTCCAGGCAGAGATTGCTGCATGTGTGAACATTTTATGGTATTCCAGCTAGGCCACAGCCCCACGGACACCCCGGCACTGCCACATCAGCCACATCTGCACGGAGTTTCCTTTAGCATCTCACCAAAGGCAGAAAAATCCAAACCCCAGCCTGTGCAGATTTCTGGGTGCCCGGGAGCCGCTTTTGGGCACAGAAGGTCTGTCTTTACAGACTCACCCATCGAGCTGCCGTGCCACTCTTTTCTTTATGGAGCCGCAGAAGTGTCTGTAATGAGAGATTAAAATAGTAGTCGTGCCCCGTGATTTATTTTTGAAGTTGTTGCTCGCCGCGCGTGTAAATAGCCGGGATGAATAACGCAGCGCAATATATTAACGAGGGAGAAGGCAAAGAGAGACGGGGAAGGGGGAAATGGTAAGTTATGGGGCCTTTGGAGGCAGGGCAGGGGGAGGCTGAGCTGATAAATCAGCGGGGTAAAATATGCCGGGCGCCCGTGGCGGGGCGGCACGCGGCGCTGACTGCAGATGGGGCGGGCCAGCAGCCATAAAACACCCCCTGGCCTCCCCCGGCTGATTATCCACCTCATGCATAGCAAATGGCGGCGCCGGCGAGGTGCAGAAACGCAATATTTACAGACTGACAGGCTAATGGACACTTTGCCAAAGAGCCGTTCGAAAGAAGTAGTAAATGGGCCCGTGCTGATGCAGGGCAGCGGGCCCGGTCAGGGAGCAGGACACGCGGCACCGGATCGGATAACATCTAATTGGCAGGTCACATCCAAATGAGTGTAGTCATGCATCATCCGGAAGGCTTTCTGCTGCTTAGAAAGACACTTGTAAACAATTCAGCCGCTGAACATGGCAATAATATGTTGATCCGGCATGTAATGAGGTGTTCCTGGAATCAATAAACTAGTCATGAAGAGCAGGGAGCAAGGTCAGTGCCTGCCTTTTTGATGACCTTTGCTGGCTGGTGAGGACATCATATACTCTGAAGAGGACTTTTCTCATATTGCAGAAGGCGCCGAGTGTCAGAACTTCCATTCGCAGCAAGCAAATGAACAGCCGGGCTCTGCATGCTAATGAAGTCCAGGCTATTTTCCACCTTTTCATCTGCACATTATGCTCTTGACTTTGGAGAAGGTGGGAATTAGGTTGGACCCTCGTGTCAGACTGCCTGATGGCTCGGCTCCGGAAAACTGGTAATTGAAGCTGATGACTGATGCGGAGGAGGCCTGAATTTGGAAATAAACAGTTTCAAGCACTGCATGTCATTTCTAGAGAGACTGCTGAGTGAATGGAAATGAGCTCCGTTTCGCCGATCTAATGCAGTTTCTCAGCGGGAAAAACACCGTCTTTGAGACAACAATGCCAATCAGTGAGATTTAAATGTCCTGGCCATAATGTAAGGAATAGCACCTGCCTCGGCAAACAGCACTTAGGGAAATGCTGCCCTGCACCGGGGCCTGCGCTCCCCTCCTGCCCCCAGTGCCAGGCTGGAGGAGCTGGGATGCTCTGAGGTTGGTGGGGAGGGCACGGTGCACACTGTGCTCGGTCGTGGCCATGGAAAGGACATGGTGACACCAAGGAGGAGCATTGCTTTGAGCCACTCTAGCTGAACTGCTCCTCCCCGGCACGCCGAGGAGAAATCCTGCTGGCCTCAGCCCCACCACTGCTCTCCTGACCTCACACCAGCCCCACCAGGATTCAAAAATGGGGTTTCTGGGCAAGGCACCCCAAGGCCAGACTGTTCAGCCTCGGCCCTAAACATCAACATTGCAAATGTTGCAAACCCTCCCCAAGTCCTGCCTGGGGTGTGGAATGGGGCACAGCCACTTGTGTGCTGGGGCAGAAGTAGCCTCGCTGAGGCTTCCAGGGCTTTGAGGTGTTTTCCTTCAGGCACAGAACCCCAGCCTGCCGTGGAAAAAGCTTTAAGTCCATCTCGTTGCACCCCTTGCCATGGGCAGCCACAGCTGCTGCATTCCCCAGAACCCCTCATGGCCCCTGGGGTCAGTGTCCCCCCAGCCCACAGCCCACAGCCCACAGCCCACAGCTCACACCCCGCTGCCGAGCGGCGCCGGCTGTCCCCGGAGAGGCTGCACCAGGAGCGGGTGTGTTTGTGTAATAGTTTGCAACCCTTCAACATGAAAGGATGGAGACGGATGCGAGTTATTATTATGAAAATGAACCGAGCAACAGACAAAAATATTCAGGAGATGTAATCTGCGTCCCTACAATGCGCTCGCGGAGAAGAGCACTTGGCAGACAGGAGAGTCGCCGTCAGATACATTGCCTTTTGTTAAATTGCTTTTGCTCTGACAATGCCTTTTAAAACCACATGCAATCTTAATTTAAAATACCCAATACCTCAAGGTATAGGGGCCCAGTGCTGGTTTCCAGCTTGGGATTTGTCCAAAACGATTCCCTCAGCTTTAATACTGCTATTCCTCATTTTAATCACACAACAAATGTGGGATTCTGAATTCGCTTGTAAGAATCCATGGAGCAGATCCAGACATCACTAAAAATCGGTGGGGCACAGATTGATTCCTGCCTGCCACCTCACTGCTGCCCAAATCCCTGGAAGGTTTGCCCAAGGAAGGGGCAGCTTTGGCACGCACGACGGGCAGAAAGCAAAGCTCAGCTTTCCCATCCTTTTACAAAATGCTCAGTGGTGAGGAAATGCCGAGTGTGGCAGGGCAGGACACTATTGCATTTCTATTTCCAGAGACAGAGTGGTGGAAAACAACCCCCCAAACAAACCAAGCAGCACCTGCAGGTTGCTGCTCTCATCTCCTGCCTGGCATGGAGCATGAGGCCTCCGCAGATGAGAGTTGTGCTGTGGGTGCCAGCTCTGCACCACTTCACCCAGCACTCAGAGCACCCCATGCTCCCTCAGGGGCCCCTGGGTGCCAGGTTCACCCTTTGCCCTCGAGGTGCATGGTGGAATTTCGAGCCATCCATGAGGAAGGGCAGGTATGTGTCCAGGCACAATGCTGGCCCCGGGCTCAGCCCATCCATCAGAGCTCCTCCAGCCTCCCACCTCCACAGATAACCTCCTTCCCTATGCTAATTCCCTCAGAACATTATGCAGACTGTTTATATTTCTGTACAGCCAGAACAGGCTGCTGACACAAATCAGCCATTAGCCATTCACACTGAGGAGTCTCCGCTAATTGTGCAGAATGTAATTAGTGATTATGTAATATCTAAGCTCTTGCAACTGTCATTAATGTCCACTATTCACCAGAGATAGTTCTTACTGAATTAGGGAATGATTACTGCATGCTAAATCTACTTAATCCTAAATATGCTAATTAACACCGCCTGCACTTTAGACAGTGGTTAAAAGCACTAGTCACCTCAAAAAAGGCTCTGATACACCAGAACCCAAATTGCTTGTATGGATTTTCCCTCAAAAGGTAAATTTGTTTAATTAAATGCTGTGGTAAACTGTTGGGCACAGCCCTTGATTAGTGCAGCCCGAGGAGGGGCCTTCTGGAATGATCTCGTGAGGTGCCACCACAGGGCAGCCATGCTCCTGCAGCACCCTGGGGCTCCTGCAGCACCCTGGGGTCCTGCAGCACCCTGGGGCTCCTGCAGCATCCTGCTCCAGGCACAGCCTTGCCCCCACACCTGCCAGTGCTCCCCAACAGGCCTGACATGAGCAGAGCCCAATGTAAAACAGCTTTCCAAATGCTCTCCCTCCAGGATTAACCACCCTGTTCCTCAGGTCATAAACAACAATATTCCTACAGGCAGATACAGGAACTTCCCTCCATAAATTCTGGCTTCAGTCCTAATTTGAAGATCGATAGTGTAATTTTAAGATTGATTGTGTAGAACGGACTTCAAATATTAAATGCTAAAGGAATGGGATAAATAGAACGATTGTACAGGTTTCAAAGGTCCCTTTCCAAGGCCTGGGGTGTTTAATGTATTCTGGGTTTCTGGGTAAGAAAAAGATATGGCTGTCATGAACCCCAGGATAATAGCAGCCTGTGATTTATGAAGATTCCTCCTGCTTATATATTTTAGATAAATAATGGCCCTGCGTGTGTCTCTGCGCTCATTCATAACCAAAAGCTGCCCGGGCTGCGCACAGAGCTCGCGCAGGGACCTTTGGAGTCGGCTCAGAGGGACGGGATAACTCACGGATCAGACACGGGATGAGTCATGGTGTCACAAGGCCAGGAGTGTGCTGGTCAGAGGCACGGAGCACGGCACGGCCAGAGCCAGGGCTGTGCTCCTCACGGGCCAGCACGGCCCAGGGACCTCGCCTGCAACCACCGCCAGGGAAATGGGAGAATTAGCCACACAATGAGCCCCTAATTGCCTGGCAACAGCATTTAGGCTCCCATTAGGTAGATTTGTAACTGCTTCCAGAGAAATAAACTCCTGTGTCATTAGATAACAAGGGAAGAAATAGGTTATTTCCTTTTTGAAAGGTATGAAAGCTTCCAATTGCCTGATGTACACGCTCAGTAGATTATTTTCTGTCATCTCAGTTAATTGAATTTTACCCATTGCTCTTAGAATTCCTCCCTTTCGTGTGAGGTTAAAAAGTTCAGAGGAGTTCATGTTTTTGAACGGCGTCCAGTTATCGCACGAGCCGGCTCCAGCTGCGCGGGGCGTGCCAGGGAGAAGGGAGCTGTGCGGGGATGGCCACATGGACCACGGAAAAGTGTCACTGTCCAGGCAGCCTCCAGCTGGGACACGGCCAGGAGCACCAGCAGGGACCCTGACGGCATCTGCTCCCCTGGAAACCAAGCTGGAGACCAGAGCTAAACCAGTTCCTCAGCTGGGGTGGAGTGCCGAGTGCACCAGCCAGACGTGGGAGGAGGGTTAATCCAATCTGCCACCTTGTGTCACTGTCCCTGCCCTCATGCTCAACAGCCCCCTCATTCCTGCCTTTCCAAAGCCAACCCAGGCAGTTCTTGATTTCTGAGTAAACCCAGAGCATGTGTCTCTCATCACCGCTCAGGCTGCTGCTCTAAAACTTCACCAGCTCCCCCGTGACCACTCGTGAGAGGCAGTGGCACCCTGCCGTCCCCAGCGGTGCTGCCAAAGCCAAAGTCCAAAGTCCAACTCTTGGGGGAGCTCTGGTTTGATGCTCTGGGACATTTACTTTGCAGACCAGCACCTTCTGGAAGGAGAGGGCTGGCTTGACCACAGAAGTATTACCGAAACCATCATCTGGTGACTCCAGAGCCGCTTGATTTTAAACCCTCCTGAAAAGGCAGCTCCATTTTCTGCTTTGGTGGAGCCCAATTCCCCGCGCTGGCGCAGGAGAATAGATCAGCCCCGGCAGCAGGGCGCTGTTATCCAGCTCCCAACTATTATGACACAGTTTCTATCAGAGCAGTTTTCTTCTCAGCCAGTCAAGTGGAATGATCCCTGAAAGCCGCGGTTTGCAGCAGGAACGCGCTCGGCGCTGTCACAAATCCGGGGCTGCCCACACGCAGGCCGGAAAACAAGGACGTGGAAAAGGGGCTGCAAGGGCACTGGGCAGGCAGGAGGCAGCAGGAAGCCCAAGGATGGGAGGATGAAATGCAGCTGTGCAGAGAGGAGTAAGGTGGAGCAGCCAGGCCCGAGGAAACGCTCCTTCCCAAAGGGTCTGAGGTGCCGGGCGTGCCTCCCCTCGCCTGCCAGCCCAGCACCAGGAAACCTCCTCAGCACCTCAGGGGCACCTCCAGCCTCGGGACCAGAGGGCTCAGGCACTGCTCCTTTCCCCAGGAATGGGGACTCAGGCTTGGGAGACCTGCTTTGGAGAGCTGGATGCCGATCCGGCCTCTTCAGTCGGTTTATGGAACTTGTGACGAGGACAGGAGAGGAGAGGCCCCACGTGCAAGGCTGTGACCCCACAGGGGCATGGGGAGCCATTGCCCCCATTTGGAGACCACGAGACTGGGCTTCTGCTGCCCTGGGCCTGGTGATCCCCAAAACCCATCCCTGGTGGGCTGGAGAGGCAGCACAGACACCGGGGAAGGGGAGAAGGCGGAAGGGAAGAGCAGGGCTGTGCTTTTCCACGCCGCCTTTTTGTTTTATTTGGTTTTAATTGCACCCCCGAGCCCCTGGTACTAAACATGCCTAATGAAGGGAGGGCCAGGGAACGGGAGGGCTGGCGGTGGTGGCCCGAGTGGGACGGGAGGACAGCGTGGAGCCCCTCTGGCAGCAGAGCCGTGTGCGGGGATAACCTTGTAATCTACAGAAATCAGGGAATTATGATGGATATTACATAAATCAACCCCCCTGTGTCAATAAGGAAAAAAACATTTTTAAAAGAAAAGCAGCTGATAATTAACCCTGAGAGCACGGGTTTAACCCAGATCACCTTGGGGAAGCGCCGGGACAAAGGCAGGCATTCATCCCCGGCCTTTCTCATTTAAATAACCCGGCCTTCATTGGCTCCTGGGGGATTGCTCGGGAGCTGCTAAACCGGAGGTTTGTTCGGGTTTGATGTGTAGCCGCATTGATTTCCCCCTCCCTCACGTTAATAAAAGGCATTTTGTGGAGCCCGGGAGCGGGGCAGGGTGAGGCGTCCCGCAGCTCCCGGCAGCGGTGTTTGCCAGCCCGCAGGAGCTCTGCTGCACCTCCGAGCTCGTGGCTCGGATGGCACCACATCCCCTTGTTCACCAGCAGTAACCTCGTTATTGCTGAGCAAATTAGCTTTGTCTGGAGAAGCTGTGGCTGCCTCTGGATCCCCGTGTCCAAGGCCAGGCTTGGAGCAGCCTGGGATTGTGGAATGAGATGAGCATTATGGTCCTTCCAACTCAAATCTTTCTGGGATTCTCTGCCTTGATTTGGAGCCTGCCTTTAGGCTTTTTCAGGAGCCCATAGGATCATTTAGGTTGGAAAAGCCCTCTAAGATCAAGTCCAACCATTCCCCCAGCACTGCCAAGGGCGTCACTAACCCATGTCCCCAGGTGTTCCATCTATGCATCTGTTAAATCCCTCTGGGAATGGTGACTTCCCCACTGACCTGGGCAGCCCTTCTGGACAAGAAATGTTTCCCAGTATCCAATCTAAATCTCTCATGCTGCAACTTTTGAGGCCACGGTGTCCCCTCAGACAAACATCTTGCCAGTTTTGCTCTCGAGGCACCCAGCAAACCTGCCAGCCCCTCATGCTGGTCAGATCAGGCCCCTGGGAAGCATCTCCAGGCTGGTTCCTAATGCTCCTTGCTTTTTCCTTGCATCCATGGTTCTTCACAGGGCAGCACCCAAAAACCCACATTGAATCTGGTCTTTGCTCTGGTTTTTCCTCTCCACAAGCATCTGTGCGCGTGCGAGTGCTGGAACCGGGATCAAGCAGGGATTGCTCAGGGGGGAAAGCTGCAGGCTGGGAGCAAGGAAAAGCTCCTGACCGTGCTCCTTCCTCCCATGGCTGCTGCTGGAAAGCCTGGCAGGGACATTCCTGCCCCACACAGGGCTGGAGAAGCCAGGCAGGCAGCCCTGGGAGGGAGGACACACAACCTGCCCGCGCCGCCCTGCTCGCACGGGGCTGCTGCCGTGATGGACACATCCTTATTCGTAAGTATTTAATGTTTCTTAGGAAGCACTTCTAAAAGAAATTGGTATGTAATGACAGCACTCACTGGAAAACAGGCCGATTATAAAATGCACTAACTTATCTGGTATTCATTTGAAAAGTAAATGGATGCAAGTAAAGGTGAGAGTTCACTACCAATTCAAATATTTTGCTCTAACAGGCTCTAGCACTCCTACTTTAATTCAAGCAGAAGCACAAGTATGAATAATCAAACTGGATGATGCTCATCAAAACCTTTGTGCCTTGCACCATTTCAAATGGTCATTGAAGCTTAATGGCAAAAAATTTACATTATTCCTTTAATTTGTATTCTGTTCCTTCCTTCTGAGTGATGTGATTGTGATTTTCTGTTGCCGGCTGTATTATTTTGATGCAAATGTTATGTGCTGCTACAGTCCAATTTCCTGCTTCGCCCTCCCCTTTTCTTCCCCCAGGAAAGAAACGACAGCTAAAATAGTTCAGAACTGGGGAGGGATTCTGAAATAGTTCCTTAACTACCGCTCCTAATTAAAGCAAACAATGCAGGGTCTTGAAGCACCCTGAAAAGCTGAAAATTAATTATTAGCTGAAGGGGGGAGGGAAGTGTGGCTTTGCTCCCCGGACCTTCAAAAAAAAAAAAAAAAAAAAAAGAGAAAAAAGTGAGGGATCCCAATTCTGCCTACAAAAGAATTAGAAAAGAAAATTTGTAATTCAGTTAAAAACTCCTTTTGCTGGCACATAATCACCTAGGGATGAATGCTTTATTGAGAGGCATGGGGCTGCAAACCAAAGCCTTGCAAACAGGAGGCCCCCGGGGTGCTCCCGGCACGTAATATATGCACCGACTAATTTATTGCGCTGTGACTAATTTCCATTCCTTGTGCTCGGAGTTGCCTGGCTAATTACGGGGATGTTTTCTTAACTTGGGTAATTGCGCCGCCCGCGCGCGCGCCCCGCGCCGCCTTTGATGCGCCCCCACGGGGCGCCGCCCTAATTAGCTCGGCTGCCTTAATTAGGGGAGACGGATGTGGGGGTGCGCCGGCCCGGCAGGGCACGGGGTGACGGCCGGGCCCAGACCATGGTGGTGAGGATGGACCCAAAACCAAAGCCATCTCCAGATCCGCTGCCCGAATTCCTCCCCTCGCACGGGCATGGTCCTTGTTAGGCAGCTAATGGCTTCCTTGGAGTGATTCCGGCACTCGGCTCTAATAGAAAAGATGGCTTTGCAAGGGCCCTCGCTCCCTGCTCGCCGTGGGTCAATTGGGCTCTGCCCCGGCCTCTCTCCAGCCCAACAATTGCCTTTCACCCGCTGGAGAGCAGCCCGGGACGCCCATGCAGGGCCTGCCTTAGCACAGCTTGACTGAAACCGTGCTGCCTTACCCCTGCTGTAGCAAGGAGCTGGTCACCAGCCCAGAAAACTGGTGTGGTGCCAGTAAATGCCATCCCCTGGCGGGGCAGGCCGAGGGAAGGTGGTGATGCCTCAGTGCCAGAGGCTCCCGCGGGGCGCTGGTGATGGGGCACGTGGGAAGTGTCGCTTCCCAACGGGATGTGCCGGCCTCTCTGCAGGACTGGGCCTCTCCCACACCCACGGGGTCCTGGCAGAGACCCCAGGGAGAGGCCAGCCAGCGCCCAGAGTCCCCGGGTTGTGCCCAGCCTGTGGAATTCCACAGGGGCTCTGACCGACCCGTGCTTCCCCAAGGTGACTTAAAGCCTCATCCAGCTGGAGATGCTTTCCTCTGGCAGAGGAACCACAGTCATTTTCCTTTTATACTCAAATAAACAAACACTTCAGCTCCTGTTCAAAGCTGGTGTGTGACCTGTTTC
The DNA here is from genome assembly GCA_034336685.1 of Luscinia luscinia. Lineage (NCBI taxonomy): Eukaryota > Metazoa > Chordata > Aves > Passeriformes > Muscicapidae > Luscinia > Luscinia luscinia. Next base: position 110,302,639 of record CM067609.1, read on the forward strand.
ACACACACCTGAGAGAAGGAGAAATCCCGTGTCTGTACCACAAAGTGAATAGACATGACACCCAGGCAGGGGTGGATCCAGCGCTGGAGATTCTCTCCTCAGCTTCCCAGCCAGGCCCTGGGTGCAGCTGCCCAGCAGCCCCCTTCCCAGCACAGCAGCAGGCTGCAGGGCTCGAGCAGCTCGGTTTGCTCACCGAGCCAGCTCCCTGCAGCCTGGTGTGCCAAGCCAGCCGTTCCCAGGTGGAATTTGGGGCGAGGAGCCCGTGGCACGCCGGGCTCCCGCAGCCTACCGGGCACCACGGGCACGTGGGAGATGCTCACGTGCGTGAAGCCTCTTCTCAGGCACACGCTTGCTGCGAAAAAGGAAATGAAAAGAGTCTCCCCCACTCCAGCTGCTCTCGGCATCTCCTTCCTAATAACTTGGCATATTCACTTAATACAGGCCGGCTCCTTCCGAGTCGTTAGCGGCAGCGGGAGACACAGCCGGAACGCTGACCTGGTTTGCTTGCCAAGCCAGAGCAAAGAGAAACCTTCACATAATCATTTCCAAACATTAAAATGGCTCCATTGTCATTATGGCTGAGAGATTGAATTCGCCTCATCAAAGCGGCGTATGACAGGTGACTCAATAGGCTGGTGCCAAGCGCGGAGGCAGGAGATTAGCAGGGCACTGATATCATTATTTCCGCCTATCACAGATTCGGCAGGGAGGCAATTGTAATTTCTGGGCTTATTAGTCTGCATTCGCAGGAAAAAACCCGGTGATAAACCTCAGTGTGACAGCCAGGCATTTGTGCAGCAAGTGCTGTCACAGTGACACTTGGAAAATGCCAATGTGGATACGTTCTCCTAATCCCCCCTAATGGAGGTTAAAGCCTGGCACAAAGGCACTCTTATCGCTGATCGGGACACTAATAACATTTGCATTTTTAAGTTAAATATAGTAAGTAAAGAGTAAGTCTCCTCCTCGTGGCTCTGGCAATTAGCTGGGCCTCGGAAGGATGAGAGGCGAGCAGAGATTCCAGCGGCCGGGCTGTCTCCTCGGCATTCCCAGGCTGCACCTCCTCTCTCCGTGTCCCAGGATGGCACCTGGCAAGGCTCCCCCCTCTGGGACTTTCACACAGTTTTGCTTCAGAGGGACAGAACTCTTTGGGCTGTTTATTTTCCTGCCCCATGGTGCCAGCTGGGCTTGGGGTTCCTGTGGGAATTCCCCCCGGACAGGAGCCCGGAACACGCACGCTCTCCACAGGAATTTCTTAAGGAAAAGAATAATTACAGGTGGTAAACTGTTACTTTTCCACATTTAAATAAGAGACCAATTAAGAAGACTATGTAATTCAATTCTGGAGTGAGTGCCACTGAATTCAATTTGTTTCAGGTCAATGAATATAATGTGAAGTTATTAACAAAAAGGTCAGGGACTGCATATAAAATATACACACATGACACAGGCAGAGTAATTAGTACACATTTCACATGTTCTGCTGCTCAGACATATGGTGTAGAAAACCTGAGCGGGATTAGATGGTAATAAATGTTCCCCTCTCCCTCCCAGCAGCTCCCTATTTAGATGGGTTTATGGCTATTCCCCCGGTGTTCCTGGGATCTGCTGGAGGCAGCACTGGGGTGGGGCCCTCGGCCAGGGCCAAGCTCCCAGGAAAGCTGGGACTCTCCCAGGATCCCCACGGAGCAGCTGGAGCCACGAGCCAGCACCTGCTGGGGCAGGGACAGTTTTTGGGGACCTCAAACCCAGGCTGTGCCAACAGAGCCATCCCTTTGTGGTGCCCTCACTGAGAATGACTCTGCTTCTCCATGCCTGTTTGCTACAAGTGCACACTCAATGTGAAGTTATTGCATTAATGATGATAAAACATGCAAATTATATGGTTAGGCAGTGGTTGAATTTGAAAAAGTCCATCACACACACACACAGACACACACAAAAAGAGGATAATGAAGCCACAAACACCTTTTTGACCCTAAGCTTGAGTATCGCACACCTGGATTCTCTTGCAAGTAAAGATGCACTTTCATAGGGGAGGAATATGAGGACTCGAGGAAAACTCTGAAAGTGACAGCAAAGCAAGAAATCCCAGGCTATGAGAACTCTGCCCAGCACCAGAGGTGCTCTGGTGTCCAGTCAAAGGCTGCTCTTTGGGATTCTCTGCTGGTAAAGGATAACCCCGATGGGTTTGTGTTCTCCAGAGTTTTCCCTGGCATCTTGTGTTCAGAACGAGACCCACAGCCCGTTTCCCAAGTTATGCTTCCCCTCCAGTGTGGCCTGATGTGCTAAGGAAATGAAGTGGTTTGCATATACTGACTAAGAATTAGCATTTACTACTGAACTTGGGAGCAGAATCCTCAACTGGAGATAATTATTCTACTCATTTGTTTGGGTTTTGTGCAACAGGAAGAGCAGGGAGTGGAGAGCTCCAGGAACGGTGGGGACAGCCCTGGGCCCATACAGGTCTAGCATTTGTCTGCAGAGGGAACTGTGAAGTGGCACTGGCTCACACAGGTTCAGGGCTGAATTACACCTGACATGGGTGTGCTCATTACTGTTGCAGTGGCCAGGTATTCCAGGCAGGACCCCACTGGGATCATCAGCAATCCCAGGCACAGCAGCAGCCAGCAGGAGCTGCTCCCAGGCACAGCACAAGCTCCCCGGGCTGGCGGGACAGGCTCTGACCAGTGCTGCTGAAACCACTTCCCAAAATCCAGCATCCCGTGCTCACCCACGGGAAGAGAGGCGGCCAGGGGAAGGGCAGCTCAGCAGGCAGCCGAATATGCCATGTGGAGAGGCCAGAAAAAGAGGCAAACAAACAGGAGAAATCTGTTTTGTTGTTAATTAAGGAGTCGTTCCCCCCCAGGCAGCCCCTTTAGTCTCCCCGATTCCCTGATCTTTAAAAGCACTGAAGCAATTTATTCTCCGTTTTACTGCTTGGTTGTGCGTTGGAAGAGAACAAGTACACAAAAGCAGGGAAATACCTGTGTGAATAGGAAACACCTATTTGTTTTCCCTTTCCCCTCCTTTCCTTCTGAGTTTTCTAAAGCCCCCCGGCACGGCTCCCCAAACCTCCCCACGCCCCCATCCCGAGTGACGCGCTGCCCCTCTCCATGCCCCCGGCGCCTCGGGCTGGGGTTCTGTGAGCGCCCCGGGGCTGTGCTGCGCGTTTTCCCCGCGGGCAGCGGGTGCGACGGCGCTGCCAGGCTCGGGGCAGGCGCAGGGGACACCCCGCACCCCGCTCCGCTCCCCGCGGGGTCGCTGCCCCCGGCTCCGCCGCCTCTCAGCGCTGCCGCTCCCCGGCGCTCTCATTAACTGAGGATTGCGAATGGGTCAGCAGATCTATACACGCCTGTGTTCCTCGGCCCGCTTTATTTATTTCTTTCCTTTGCAGGATGCTGAATAACTAACCTTTCCCTCAATAGGCAGATTTAAAAAAAAAAAATAGGATCCATCACACAGCAGCAGGATAGCCTTGCTCTGTTTTGACCTTTCTGAAATTAATTTCCCAATCTTAGCTTTCAAAATCAGAGATTGAAAAGACCTATTAGATCAGCCAATCCATCTTATCACTAGTACGGCAGCAAGCAGAGACCCCAGCCAAGTGCTCCTCTACACAGGGAAAATATTCTGGAATAAGACAGGGCATGAATTTAAAGTGAAATACCTGTTCTGGAATATTCTGCACGTGGACCCGTACTCCGGAATAACTGCATGTGCTCCTGACTTGGCTCGCTTGACACCTGGAGCCGCTCACTGGAACAGAGGGCAGAGAAAAAAATCCCGTTTTAGGGTAAGAAGTACCTTTTGTGGGGTAGCTGTCGGGAAGGATCCCCCCGAGCCTTTTTTCCCAGGAGGGCTGTGGCTCACAGGAGAGGGATGGATGCTCAGAGCTGTGAGGATGTGGATCAGGACAGAATTCCACTCTGCAGCTAGCCCAGCAGCCTGGGATGTCAGCAGACACCATCCCAAACCGCAGTGTAGCTCCTCTGCTGGGAGCACAGGTCTCTGCTTTCCCAGACAGCAGAAAGCTTGGGGGTAAATCCCCAAACCGTAGAGTTTGCAGAACCCACAGAGCTGCCCTGCCAGCACTGCCAGCCCGTGTCAGGCCCCAGGAAGGCCCCTTGGTGCAGGGAGTGATCCTGCACCCCTCCCATTCCCCCTGGGATCCCTGGGGCTCTGACAGCCGTGTTTTAGTGCCAGCAACGCCGGCCTGGAGGGGACAGGGCACCACCCTGGCTGGCCTCGGTGTCACCTGCGTCCTGCCCCTCCCTGCCAGCAGTGCCTGCCAGGCTCGGACACCTCCAGCGAGGCATTCCCAGAGCTCTTGGCGTGCTGTGGGGTGTGGGCGGCAGGGCAGCATCCTGCCCCTCCCAGGAGAAGGCTGTGGAGCTGGGAGCTCCACCAGCAGGTGCCTGGCAGTTCGGAGCCCTGCTACGTTTGCTGTCAGCTGCGGGGCTCTTCCCACGGAAACCGCTGGGCTCCGTCCGCTGCGGCCGGGAGCACACGGCAGCGGGCGCCGCGAACTTTGGGCACTCAACAAGTCGGCAGTCAGCGCCAAAAGATCAATATTGACACTTCAGGCCATTTCTCTCAATTTGTCTTCTCGTCGGCTGTCGGGGCAAAGTTCCACTTTTCCGATATCTTGGGTTCTCGGCTAATAGAAACAAATAAAGTGAGAGCTTCTGTCCACAATGGGCGAGGAGCATCCATTGTCGGCAGGCGCTAATCGGATTAAATTGGCTCCTGGCTCTATTGCTGGGGGATAACTCACTCCTAAATTTTTTCCCATCTCAAGGGGATGGGGCCATTGTTGCTTTCCCCCCCCCTCCTTTTCCCATTTAAATCGGGCGGATAGAATGAGGAATGGCCGGAGCTGACGGCGGTGCCTGGGGAACAAAGAGCGGAGCCCAGCCCGGGGCCGCGGCTGCTGCTGGCCCCCAAACCCTCCTCCCGCCTGGAGACACCCCGAATCACCGCTGCTCCCCTCTGGAAAACGCGTGTAAAGCCTGCACACGGCCAGGCAGGGAAAACCTGCTGCTGTCCGCACTCAGGGCTCTCCCCATTAGCATTTTAATCCGCACCCCTGGCACCAGCCCCTCGGAAGGAGCTGCAGCAGCAGCAGCCGCGTTCCTGCGAGCAGCCCGAGGAGAGAGACGGCCTTAAATAATGCCACCTTCGGAGGGAGGCCCCGGCTACATTTTGCCCAGAGTCTGATAATTTTCAAAGCTATTGGCAACCTGGGAATTTTCCTGCCTTATCACCAGGGCTCAGCTAACTTCACTAACACTAATCAGAGCTGGAATCATTCATTCAAGGATTGCATGATCATGTTTTTCTTTAGCGGTGACAGCTGCCTGAGCCGCATTAGCAATGCAGATGAGTCAGCCTAATAGGTTAATGCAGAACACGCGAAAATTAGGTTTAATCCCCAGTGAAATAATCTAACATTTTCACATTTCTTGATGTTGGGATAGAGACATTGGTGGTGACTCAATTAGGTGTAATGTAGATCAAAGCAAATTTACCTTCTGGCTGAACCTTCCCCGTAGTTTAGATAGAAGAATAGAAGGGTTCTTTGCTAATTGGCCAGTGGCTGTGGGGAGAACGATAGGGGAAGTGTGGGTGCGGGTCCGGAGCGGGGCACGGCCGGCCCCTGCTCCTCTCCGTGCAGATGAAGACGTCTGGGGGCTTTTCTGTAGTTTTATTTTATTCCTGCCTCCCCCGCAACCCCACCCGCCGTTCGTTTTTAATGTCCCGTGCCGCAATATCCCCGGCGAGGTTTGAAAGACCTTGTGTGATAAAAGGAGCATATAAAGGAGAGGAAGAACCCCACCCACCGGCGCGCGTCCGTCTAATGTTTTCATTCCCGGGGAATAACATATCAAACAGCAATCGCTTTCAGTCATAAAGGGAGGGGAACAAAAAATTACATGCCCTCAGTTGCCAAATTATTTTTTTGCCTTGACATCTTAATTCTTAATCCTTGTGTGTGGTCAAATCAGCCTACTATAGACAACCAATCAAGCAATTATTCCTAAATTATATTTGCCCAGCTCACATTGATTGGTTATTCTTTTCTTATTGGGTAAGCTCATTAATTCCGAGCAGCTTGCTTATTATGCTTTCCACATCATTTTCCTTCGGAGCCTATCTACTCACACCAGCCTGCTGATGTTTCAAGATGCCACGCAGAAAAAAAAGGCCGAGTGATCTATTGCATTGTCTCTTCCAGCAATTACAATTCACATTGCTGATTAACTTTGATGTGAAAACTAATGAGATAAGGCAAGTTATCAAGGCGGACCTGATCGTCATCTCATTTATAGAGCATTTGCCATCAGTGAATGACAAAAACTAATGAAGATGTATCTGACAGCAGGCTGAGCCGCGGCCGAATTTCGTTTCTCATCAGCGAGTGCTCTGCTTCGAACTCATCAGTCTATCTGAAACATGTGGAAATTAGCTTAATAATGAAAACACTTCATCCAAATAGACAAATGTTTACATTAAAACAGCTACATGATAAATAGATGTTAAAGATTTTATGCCTTCTTGAGTCTAAACAATGGAGCACAAAATATGTTCTCATATTCACTAAATCATGCCCATAAAGCTCCCTCCCCACGTGCCGCCGTACCTGCGGGCTGCCCTGCTCTCTGCGCCTCGCGGAGATGCAGCTCGGGCTCCTGCTCAGGGCTGCCCGTGCCAGCACCGGCCCTGCCCACACCCCCAAAACCCGCTGTTTTAGTGCCACCCTCAGAGGGGCTGCCGCTGACATTTACCCGACGCAGACAGGTTGCCCCCGGGCAGAGTACGAAAAGTACAGGCGGAATTCATGTAAATAAAGCGGCGTTTCTTGCCAACAAGCCGCCCGCGGTATCAGCCTAGTTCAGAAATGTTGTGATAAAAGGGAGGCAGGCAGGGCTGCTCCCGTTTTTAATATTGTGGCTGTGGTATCTTTATTTATGAGAGGCTATTTCATATTTGTCGGGCGCTATTTCACAGGCTTCTGCTGTGTCCAAACGAATCCCCAAGACGTTTTTGTATCTGGAATAAAATATTCGTCCATCACCTGGACGAATCTGAACAATACTATTTTTAATAAAAAAGACGGGAATCTGCAAGGCTTTAAAAATTATTCCAAAACCTGCGATACTTCAATTAAAACAAAGAATTGGTAAAAGATTCTCTTCCTTTACCACGATAATTTCCCTCTCCCTCAAAAATATACATGGATAGGTTTTACAGCAGGAAAAAGGAAACAGAGTGGAAGGGGAACTTTAAATTCGGGGATGCGAGCGCAAACAGCAAACAGAGAAAGGCACGGGAGCTGGGATGCACGCCGGGCCGGCAGCGCGGTGCCCCAGCCCCGTCCCCGCCCGCGCTCACGCTCCCTGGCTGGCCCGGAGCGCGTCGGGGCCGGCTGCCCCGGCATTGTGCGCCTCAGGCAGCCCGCACAAAGAGCCCGCATCCCGCCTAAGTTAGAAGAAAAGCCTGCTAGGAAGCGCCGGCGACAAATTACTACTTCAGCGCTGGATTAAATGTAAAAGCCCTTCACAGAGCTGCAGATAAATCCTGCGCGCTGGAAGGAACCATAAAAGTACTTGTTCAAGAGCTACAGGCACAAGTGGAAAATTGACCCCAAAGATTTTTTTTTTTTTTTTTTTTTTCCAGTAGCCGAAGTTTATAAAATTTCTGCCGGCGCGGGGAGAGGGTCGCGGCAGCGCGGACGGAGCTGGAGACGCGTGCGGCCACTGAAATCCCCGCAAGGTTTGCTTATGCTTCGGAGGGCTTTTGCTTTGTTTATTTGGGTTTTACCGGGGTTTTGGTCGGGTTTTGTTTGATTTTTTCCCCCCTTTCCTTTCGCCAGCTAGAGAATGGTTTCGCTTTCACCGCTGGCGCACAGGGTGGGAAAGCGCTGCTCCCATCCCGATTATTTCCCTTCTCGCTGCCGCAGTTCCATCCCCGGGAGATGCTCCGAGCTCCCTTCGGGCCACAGCAGCCCTGGGCCCGCTCGGCTGCCCCGCAGCCCCGGAGTGTGCCCGGTGTGCAGCTGCGTGTGACCGCACGGAGGGACGGACAGCCGGGGGGATGCTGCTCCTCCCTCCCCCTCCCCGGCCTTCATCCCGGCCGCCTATTTTAATAAATAATTATAGGCGGCTAAAGGATTTGTTCACTCCAAAAGGTCTCCCCTTCGCATTTCTCAGAGGTTCAGCTCAAGGAGACACCGTGATAATAAGGCTGACTCGGGATCCCTACTCCACAATGTCATTATGAGCTGCCATTTAAAATGAAAAAAAAAAAAAGTCTGTATATTATACCTAAAAGCATTACAAGGTTAGCGTCTCAGCTTGGGGAGTATTGAATGCTGCTGGGAAAGCAGCACTGCTGCTCTGAGGAGAAGGAAAAGGGGAGGAAAAAAAGCAACCAGAGAAAAATCCCTTCTGAAACACAAGCCTAGAAAAAAGATGCTGGGAGCGAGCACGGTGATCATTTGCATTTCCAATGACTAGGACTAATCCTCCGCTACCACGTTTATATTTTCTTATTACTTTTCCTAATTATCTCCTAGTTGCTTTATTATTTTTTTTCCCCTTGTAGCTTTTCCTCCCGTCTCTGTTCCCAGCTCCTCAGCCCGTCATTGTCTGGATCACCCGGGGCTGCTGCTGGCCCTTCTGCACTGGCCAGCGGGGCTGGGTGTCACACACACACAGCTCTGCTGGGTTTGTTAACAAGCACTGCTGGGTGCAAGGAAGGGCTTTTTGTGGGGCAGAGAGCAGCAGCAGCAGCGTCCCATCCCTGGCACCTCAGAGCCACCCAGCCCTGTCACCCCCCAAAAGCCACCTTGGGCCGCGCTGGCAGTGGCAGGGAGGGCAGAGCAGAGCAGCCCCAGCCCCTCAGCAGAGACAGGAACCCAAAAACCCACACTGCCTGGGCAGTCCCTGCTCCAGGGGCTCTCAGCTCCCAGCCACACCTGAAACCGGGGCTGTGTGTCACCCCCAGCTCGCAGCTCTGCCTCTGACAGGGGAATTACAGCACTCAATAAAGCCTGCTCCAGACCAGCCACTAAACTGCTCCTGCAATATTATCCTAAAATTTGCTAATAGCGGCTCTTTCACATAAATTAAGTGATAATGAAAAAAAGCCTCCCTTTGAATTTATATATATTTCAGCAGAGAATAATGTTTTATTTAAAATAGTTACAGCGTGCCTTTTGATTTGGAGTTTAAAGTAAATAATATTTGTACATCTAAAACATACTCAAGACAAATGAAAAGCCTCTAGATGCTTTTGTATGAGATGCTGAAGAGCTCTACAAACTTAAAAGCACAACCTCAATTAAGCCCATCTTCATCTGGAAAAAAAATTAGCAACTGAAAGCTGAATATATTAGATAATGCACACTTGCAGGAGAGCATTCTCTTAGCAAAAAATTCTTGATAACCAACCTAAAGCTGGCCTTCGAGTTGCTCGATGCTAATTTTGTTTGAAACTGTTTAACTAACTCTGAATAGATATCCATATTCAACAAAGACATAATTAATGGCAACCTTTTCTTCTGCTTAGAAGACATCATAACAAGCAGAAAAGTACAAAAAGATTTTTATAGTAACTAATTTAAGGACAAAGGGTTGACCTCTAGCATTTCATTAAATAAACGGAGCGAATGAAAGAAGAGTGACAGTATTCATCCTTGTTCAATTCAAGCAGCCAATTTCAAAATGCAAATCATAATCTGCAGATGTTGGAGCCTGATATATTTTTTTAAAATATCATTTGTTCAATTTAAGAACATCAGACATTTGAATTTTAAATTATCAAAAAAAAAAAAAAAATCAAACCCAATTCCCGGCTCCAGGTTTCGGCGCAGTGTGACTCAGAGCCGGGGTCTGCCGGGGCTCCCCTCCCTCCCCACCTCCCCAGCCATTCATTTTAGACATTATTCCCAAAACCTTTTAATGGAGAAGTTCTGCTAAGCCTCACATTATTCCTGATTAGCACAGCCCGGGGAGGGCTGAGAGCAGCTCCGAGCGCGGCCGGGCCAGCGGCTCCATCCTCCCTCCCTGCCCGCGGGCAGCCCTGGCCGTGCCCAGGGGACAGATCCTCCCTGCAAGTGCTGCCACGGGGCTGCTGTGCACGGGGAAAAGTGTCCTGGCTGCAGAACCCGCGGGCAGCAGAGCCCAGAGCCCTGCCCGGGCACAGCTGGGGACAGCAGCAGGAACCCCAAACCTCCGGGTTTTCCTGCAGGTGCCAGGGAAAGGAGATTTTGGCTGGACCACGGATGGTTTGCAGTCCTCTAGCAGGCAGGGATGAAGTCTCAGCCCAGCGGGACTCTCAGCACGCACTTGTTCCTCGGGGCTCTGGGGAAGTCAAACGTGTGCCGAGGCACAGGGGGCAGCCTGGGGAGCAGCCCCAGCTCCGTGTGCTGGGTACAGACCCGCAGGTCTCCGGAGCAGCTCCTGCCTCGTTCCCTTCAGTGCCCTTTCCCCTTTGTCCCCCGAGCACAGGAGGGCAGCAGTGACGTTAAGGGACACTCACTGTGCCCGAGGGTGCATTGCCACACCCGACACAACGGAGGCACAAGTTCCTCCCTTCCTGTTTCTACACCAGGATAACCCCTGGACACCTGTGGGCTTTGCTTTCTCCCAGGAAATGGCTTTAGGAAGTGCTTTTGGGGAAGCATGAGATTTTAGAATTTATTCCAACACCGACGCCTTCCTTCCTTCATAAACGGGGAAGATGCCATGCTGCCACCACATAGTTACTGCCAAGTTACAGCCGAGCGCAGCTCTGCAAAGGCACGTGCATTAATTAAATCGCTGCTGATTAGGGCCCGTCAGCGCCCGGAGCACGGCAGAGGGACGCTCGGGGAGCAGCAGCGCTGTGCCACGGAGAGACCGAGCTCAGCCCTGTCCCCAGCCCTGCCCTGGGGGCAGGAGCTGGCGCTGGGCATGGGCAGGAGGAAGGGCCGGGCCTTGCCAGCCCTCCTGCACAAACAGACCCCGCAGCTGTCGAGGGGTGAAATAAATGACTTCCGGAGGTTACGGAGAATAAATGAATCCATTCAGGCACCAGTGAAGGGCACATTGTTTTCCCCCCTCAAAAAAAAAAAAAGATCCCTCCCCAACAACCTATATATTAAGGTATCAATGAACAACAAATCCATTCAGTTATGACACAGGAAATCTAAAGCAGAATGGGCTGCAAAACAAACTCGATTTATCTGCGCCACACACGCAAAAGGGAAAGAAAAAATGCCTCTTGTTGGCTGCCCTGCCAGGGCTGGGGCTCCTCTGGAGGATTCCAGCCACACACGGAGCGTTTTCTGCCGCTGCTTTAGCGGTGGGTGCGAACTTGTGAGATTAAGATTGTTCCCTTAGGTTTATCCTCTTCAGGGACAACGTGTGCACAATACGCCTTTGGAGCGTATTTAAAGCCAGGCTGCAGATGCACATAATCTCCATCCTCCCGCACCACAGACAGGAGACGTGGAGGGGTTTTTAAAAAAAAAAAAGAGAGAGGAATTACTCATTCAAAGAGAAACCGAGTTTTCACTGTGGAAACCTTCATTTTTATATTAGAAAAGAAGAGGCAAAGATGGAAATGCAGGCTCGAGCCGGACCCGATTTCTCAGAACAAGGCAGCAGCTCCCTCCTCTCCCAGCTCTCAGCAGCAGCCCTGAGCCCACCCAGGGGACCCCATCTGCTTCAGGGCATGTCTGAGCCTGAGGGGACCCCCCCATCCCGGGGAAGGACAGAGGGACAGAGGGACAGAGGGACAGAGGGACAGAGGGACAGGACCCTCCCTGCCCTCGGCAGCGCTGCCCTGAGCACGCCGCCCTTGGCTGCCCAGCACTACAAACCCGAAACGAGGCCGAGGAACAAAGCCCATCCTCCTCTTATTTCCCAAACATTTATGCTTAGCTGTTTCCCCCAAGTAACGTTAAAAAAAATCTCTTAAAAACGAGAGCAGCGGGTCAATCCTGCTGTAGAAACGGAATTGGTACCCAGCTGCAAGGAGCGCTCGGCGTGCAGGGGAATAATCCAAAAGGTTTTAATTAGGGAAAGCAGCAATAAATGAAGGAATATGAGCTTGGATGAGAACACTTGAGCGTATAAATAACCGGGACAGACGAGACACGGCTATGCTTGGAGGGGAGATCCAAAACAAGGCAGGGACAGCGTGTCCCCTCTGCAGGAGCAGCACTGATGCTGGAGCACATCCCCGACCCTTCCGTCCGCCGGTGACTTCCTCCGGACAGCTGCACGTCTGTCTGTCTGTGTGTCCGTGTGTCCGTGCGGCCGCGGCGGTGCCGGGCTCCGGAGGGGTCCCCGGCAGGGCGCGGGGCTCCCGGCCGCTCCTTGGGAAGCAAGTCACGCTCCCGCGACAACTGCTCCTCTGTGCCTGTTTGAACTGTCCCTCCCAATTAGCAGTAATAAGGGACTCTGTAAAGATGAGCAAACACAGCGCATTCATTAGCCCCGGCGGCCCCCGCCCTCCCTCCTGGCAGCCCCGGGAGATCCCCAGGGCACCGCTCCCGAGGATGCCGAGCGCATCTCGCCCGGCAAAAGGCAAATTAATGGCGAGCCGCTCCGAGAGTTTGCCCGAAATTATTTTATTCTGCCCAAGAATTGATTGCTCCCGGCCTGGAAATATGTCCGAATCAATACGCCGAAGCTCAGGGCAAAAAAGACATGCTCTAGCCCCATTTATTTATCCACTTTTTTGAGGAATGGCACATAATTTACCGGGCCGGAATTGCTGAGCCTTTCCAGAGCGAGGACTAATGACCAGCTGTGGGAAAGCGATGCCTCCCATCCATCTCCCAGGCGAATCCCGAGTCCCCACCCGCCGGCGATGACCTTGGGCGACAGAACGTGCCCGGCGCCCTCCTCGCCAGGCAGATGGGTGCAGAAGTGAGGCGGTGGGCCGAGGCACCCCCGAAGGAAGTGCTCTTACACTCCCCAGAAGGATGCTGGTGCCCAGGTGGCAGTGCCTGCACACCCCATCGCAGCTGGAGCGGTCACAGCTTGGGGGGTGAGCCAGAAGCGGTGCTGAGTGTGCCCCACAGACACCGAGAGCGTCTGAGCCACACCTGTGGGACACCGCAGAGCAGCCAGGCTCAGAGGCAGGGCGGGTGTGCACCCAGAGAGCCAGCCCTGCTCTGAGCCCACGGCTCCCAGGTGGAGTGCCACCCTCCTCCGGCTGCACTCAGCTCTGTCACAGGGGCTTCTGCACGGGAGCGCTGCTGCAGCCCCATGCGGAGCGGGAGCATCCGTGAAAAGGGGTCATTCATAACCAACTTGTGAGCGCCGGGCAGGGGAGAAAAACAGCCCAGGAAACAACACGGCCTTTATTTTCCAGCCTGGTGGGGGGCTCAGCTCAGCCCCCTGCACAGCCTGGGACAGCAGCACCCAGGGACACGCGGCAGGGCCATTCCTCCTCCCAGCCCAACAGGCACAAATCCCCCCGCGCGGCAGCAAGGCAAGCGAGTTTTATTGCTCGATAAAATGTTGGAAACAAAATAAATGGTTTTGTCAAACACTATATCTCCTCAAATAATAACGCACCAGCTTACCGAGAAAAACAACCGACATTCATATTCTATGGCAAGGGTTTATTTGGGCTCCCCGAGGAGAGCGGAGCGGGCGTTGCAATTCGCAATTCAGATACTGTATGGGAATACAGTAACTATAGTTCTCAGAGGGTTTGTGCAAATGCCAGCAAAACAAACCCCAAATCAAATTTATTAGCTGGTGGAGATCTCTAACAATCTTACACAGTGACTGATGAAGCCGTCGGGGAATTCCTTTCAACATTAAGTGATTTAAAGCCCCTACAGAAAGTTCATTGTCTGTTCCAAGACAGAAAGAGTTCCTCGGTGCCCAGCGTTGCTCCATCCAGGTGATACTGCCAGTGTGTGCTCCCTCTCCTCCAGAAACTGGGAATCCTGACACCCGGAGGTGAAGGTGAAGGCAGAGCACCACACCAGGCCAGCTCCCCCAGAAACACTTTGAAAAGCAAACCCAGAAATGCACAGCTCTAATTGCCAGGGTTTTTGTCATGCACGCTCATCGCTGGGTCGTTTGCATTTCAGCTGCCAAAATATCAGGGGGATGTTATTTAATCAATCACAAAGTCCTAAGTGAGAGAATATTTTTTGATTGTCTCTGCTTGTTTCTAAACATCTCACAAACCCGCCAGCCAGTTCTTCATTTCAATTAGGGCAATGCTGATCGTTAGCTAACTAATAAGGACCAATTTTCTGTCACAACTATTTCCTAATTAAATTCAAAACAGAGATTTCTAACCCAGATGGTCAGCGATGCTACAGATTTGTTTAAATTTGGTATCACAGTAACAAACTACTAATTAGGGTTTGTAAATACACCAATTCCCTTATGACTTAGTTGTTAGTAATGCATACAACCGGTTTATTAAAGCACTAATTGTGTCTGGCTTTACTTGGGCCTAACACATAATCCACTTATCACATCCTGGTACCAACTCATTTTGAAGGGATTATGAATGAAATCATAAATGAGGTCTCGCATCCCTTTCCCGGTACGCTCAATAAAGGTTTGGTGTCATATTTAGATGACAAATTCAGATTTTCTGCCTCCGATGGCGAGCTGGCGCTCCGTTCTCCAAAGGCTGGTTAATAAAAGCAGTTTCTGCCCCAGCTCCACAAATGGGCCCAGCAGCCACGCTCCTCGAGAGGAGCTCTGGAGTTTCCCAGAGAAAGGATGGAATTCCTTATTTCCCATTGGAGTCAAGCCCGGCCCCGCCGCGGGGCTGCGCCGTCCCCTTGCCTGGAGACCCTCACGAGGCTGGACCACCTCCCTGCAGAGGGATGGAGGGCACCCCACCTGCATCCCCTGCTGCCCTCCCAGAGGGCTGTCCCTGCTTTTTAGGGAAGGCTTTGTCCCCGGGAGCGACACCCCAGAGCCGCGCCTTCATCGGGAGCGCACAAAGTAGGAAATAAATGATAGATAGCTGTGAATTGCAAGGTTATGTAAACATGGAGGGGGTTCCAGAAGAATCCTATTAAACCATAAAAGAAAAGCGTGGATGGTTTATCACATCACTAAGACCCAAGAATGCATTAATAAATAGAAGAATAGATAACGAACCGTGGAGTACAAGGCTAAACTATCCGCTATTGTGAGGATCCTGTGACAGTAGAAACAATGAGGGGGAAGAAAAAAGCTTTGTTGGTCTGTCACCAGAACCTTGTAGTGTATCTTTTATAGCCCATTTTTAATGAATTCACAGCACCTATCAGTTATTCTCTGCCCAAATCCCTCATTTTCCTCCCTCTTGAATGCAAATTCCCATGCTGCACTCTGCCTTCACCATGACTTCCCCCGCTGAACCCGGGGGTTCTCTGCCTTTCAATGGCCTTTCAGCCGCAGCCAGAACAGGTTTCTGCTCTCATATTTCCAAAGGGTTTTCAGGATGGCAACAAAAGTGGGGTTTAATGCAAAGCAGGAGTACCTCTGAGCCTCGCTGCATCCCTTGCTCTTTCTGTGACAGGAGGGTGAATGTTCAGACAGGTCTGATTCAGCCCAGAGTGATGATGCCCAGACGTGCCTGCAAGGAAAAAACCAAAACAAGCCACATGAAAGCTGCTGCTCCTCTTGCTGTTTTCCAGCCCTCTGCAAGTAACGCTGAGAATTGTTGGAGGGGACTTCATATTAATCCAAGAGATAGTACCCTCTTTGTAGACACTGCTGAGACTCACTAACAGTTTATTTTCACTGCTCTGAGGGGCTTGTATCATTAAATAAGGAGCCGGGATGCATTTACTGTAGATTACTTTTATTTTTACTGCAGAGTCGTTAGGTTCAGAGCGCTGAGCAGACAGGGCTGGCCACGCCGGGCTCTGCAGTAAAACCCCTCGCAGCAGAACCCCAAATCCCCATCGATTTCCGCCTAAAAAACCCCAAAGACGCCGTGCTGCTGCGCTGGCATCTTGGCAGAGGCAGGGAGGTGTTAGAGGCAGGGAGTGTGGCACAGCACGATGGACGGCCAGAATTCCAGAGTTCTGCAGCAGGTCCCCGAGAAACCTGCACTGGGCCCAGCTTGAGGCTCACACTGGGAGCTCTCCTGCCTCCTCCCTCCTCACATCCCCCGAGGATGCTGCAGGTAGGCAGGAGGAGCCAGACAGCTGTTGCCTTTCCTCACTGGGAAATTAAATTCTGAGGAAAGGGAATTAAAGAGAGCTGGCAGGAGTCTGGGTTTGCCTTTTTCTGGACTATGAGCTCCCAGCAGCTCGTGGTGCCTGTCCCATCCCTGCGAGCTGTGGGGGTCCTGCAGGACAGCCACACCACAGGGTCCCTTGTCCCCAGGGACAGGGCAGGGGCCGCTCCCCTCTCCTTCGCTGGACAGGGCCGCCCTCCCTCCCTCCCTCCCCTCAGCCCGGAGCCTCTCTGCTGACCAGGGAGGAGCAGAGAGCAGGCGGCTGCTCTCCCAGGAACACACTTCAGGCCCGTGAGGAGTACAGCCGAGTGCTCAACAGGCTCTGGAAATAAGTGGAAGTCAAATAAGTTTGCCACTCTTTGTCCCCCTTTCAATATCTAGCTTTGATCAAAATCCTTGGATACTCAAGTGGTTGTTGACTTAATGTAGTAATGAGACATAGCCTTAAGTGAGGCCATTTCCGTGCCCATTCAGGCTCTGAGAGCAAGGGATGCAGGAGGGAAAGCCGCTCCTGAGAGCCCAGAGCAGGGAGAGCACAGCTACACCAGGCACGCTTTGCGCCCTTTTTGTGCCGCACAGCCTCGCTGGGACGGTGCTGGGGCACACCGCGAAATCCGTGAGCACGCCTCTGAAAGCTGCAGCAGGTGGCCTGGGCACCAGACACCACTGGCACCACTGCCTCCTCCTGGAGGCCGCCGGGGAAGAGGGTGGCACCATCCCAAGGACTGGGTGATCCCAAAGGCGCTTTCCAGCCCGAGGGCTCTGCCATTCCCTGGGCAGGCTGCGGACCTGAGGGAAGAGCCCAGGAGCACCGAGAAAAGTAAAAATTCTCCAAGTGACGGGGAGCAGCTCAGCCAATTAGGATTGTAATTCCCCTCGTTATGCACGGCCAGTCAATAAATTCTGCACCGAGCAGCTGCTCTAATTCTTAAGCCCATTAAGCCCTACATCTGATAGGCGGGCGGGAGGGGCTGCCGGGGGGCACAGACGGCGCTCCTCGAGATATGAAACATTTCCTCTTGTGCATCTGGGTCACCCCAGCCAGCCCCACTCGGAGCGGGGATTTGATGGGGAATTCGTATAAATATCCTGCCAGAGACACCCACCCCGCATATGGAGAGAATAAAGAGGTGACTGCACAGAGCGGGAGAGCGGAGCCGGAGATGGAGCAACAGGATTTGGGGGCCTGGAACGGAGGGAGGTGGTCCCACAGAGCTGGGCAAGCAGCCAGGAGGGAGGAAAAGCAGGATGAGACGGGCAGGGAGGCAGAAAGCTCCCGGAGCCAGGAGAGGAGGCGGCCGGGAGCCACAAGGACAGTTCCTGGAGCGCAGGGGCAGATGGCTGCAGCGGAGGTGTCCCCCCCGCCGCAGGGATGAAAGGCGGCGGAGAAAAGGGAACACGCCGGCAGTGGAAAAGCCTTTGGCAGCCGGGAGGGTTTTGCTTGTTAATTGGCAGCAAGCGAGCACTTTAATTACAAAGTTACTGGACGGTCAGGAAAAACATTGGCAGCGGAGCGGTTCGCATTCCTCCGGAGACCGCGCAGAGCCTGCTCTAGGAATGCTGCCTGTGCCCAGCCACATCCAGCTCCGAGCCCCCGGGCCGGGCAGCTCCGGGATCGGGGAGAAATTCCTCCCTGTGAGGGTGCTGAGGCCGCGGCACAGCTTTCCCAGAAAGCGCAGAGTGTTATTGCAATCCTGCAAACAGCACTAATAAGTTTGCTAATAACGGCACAGATCAGTGGCTGCTGCTGGCAAATTAATTAGGAACAGCGTCGCTGTGCTCTGATTAGTTGCCATCCTTCCACCTTGTAATTTTGTCACCAGCTCATGTTTCAAACGCCACTAGAAGCCCACTCGAGCAAGCCCATCCAGAAGGGGGGACCTGCAGCGCTGGGCACATGCTCAGAACTGAGAGAAAAGGGCTTTAAAACCTTCCCAGCTCGTCAAGGCCAGTTTATTCAAGGTAATTAATCGGCTGTTTCCAGAGCATTGTGTGTTTCCTGCACGAACCAGCTGACAACACAAGGCTGCAGGTGTGGAGGGCCCCAAAAACAGAGGCTCGGGGATCAGCCCTTCCCTTCCCAAAACATGGGTTCAGCTGGAAATCCATTGCTTGGATTGGCTTCTCTCCCTTGCCTGTTGGGGTTTGAACTCTCAGTTTCCTCACAACTGTGAGCACCAGGAATTAAGTGCAAGTTTTAATTCCAAAGACCACTGAACACTGCACCTCCGAGGCCTGTGGAGCCAGCGCTCCAGATGTAGAACTGCAGCCCTCACCTCAGCTGTGACAGCAGCACAGATGGCAGCACAGAAATCTCTCTGTCACTTCTGATTGCCCACGTTAATAATTTAGCAGGAAATGGGGTTCACTAGCATTAATTATTCTGCAGTGCCCCAGTCCTGAGGAGAAACTGGAGATGCTGTGACACACCCAGCGACGCACTGAGGTACCTGCCTGCAGCAGGGAGCATTTTGGAACCAAAACAGCCTTCTGAGGTCCGGGCAAACCCTGCTAGGACAGGTCGGATGCTGGCTGCCCTCGTGGTGCAATCCCACGCTACAGCAAACGGAGATCAAGAGCAACGATAGTCTGCAATCAAGGATATCTGCATAACAGTTTTCCTGAAGGATGTTGGTGCAGGTGAGCGAGGAGCGAGGCATTGTTTCATCAACTGGTAATTTCCTTCTCTCTCCGAGGATGAATCCCATTTGCTGGCCGGGGTATAATTCAATTAAAGGGGAGAACCCGGCGCCAGGGAATGAAACCTATCGGTTTCACTGCCATGCTGCAAATCACACCAGCACGAAAATGGCATTTGGTCCTGACATCATGATTTATTTCCTACTCAGTATCTTACAATTCTTACAAGATAAGCCAAGACGAGAAATTATCACGTGTGCGTGGGGGTCGTGCCTGATGCTCTTTATTTTCCCTTCCCAACTGCAGGACTGTGCGTTCCAGCCTTATCTTTGAAGAGGCCAGTGAAATAAATGGAAATATTTCACAGAGGCCAAGCAGCCCTGCTCTGCCATGGGAGCAGAGAGCCCCAGTGCTTCTCTTGCCCCAGCCCAGTCCCCACAGCCCGCTTTGCTCAGGAGGGTTCCGTGGGGAGCTCTCTCCTCTCTCCCTCCACAGGGTTGGCAGTGACAGGGAGAAGCTCTCAGCTGTCCTGCCTGGGTGAGGCCCCAGCAAGGAGCCCTGCCAAGGGACACTGCCCCTGCCCCTGCCCCTGCCCAGCCCACCTCGCCTGCCACATTCTTGTCCCCTCCCTTGGCAGCAGCTGTGAGGGCAGCTCGCTCATCTCCTTGGCCACCAGCAGGAATGCCCGGGCAGGGGGACGTGCTGTCCCTCCTCGGAGAGGGTGTCAGGAGCCCCTGACCCACGGGCAGTCTGTGAATTCACTGGCAGCCCAGCCCTCGGCACGGCAGAGCTGGGGGGAAGCTGTTGGCAGCATTGCCAGACACACTTGGCTTCCTTCGGAGAGACTTTTTAGCTAATTGACCCTCCTCCTCCTCCTAATTTGCTTTCAGGATCTTAAAATCTTCCCCCTCTCACCACCAGGGGAGCATCTTTTCCCCTCCTTGCCCAAATTCCCGAGCACAGGTAAACAGACATTCACTCCAGCCTGCCAGCAGGCAAGGAAAGCTAATTAAAGTATTTGCAGCGCTGCTGGAAGGTATTGCAACCCCCTGCAACTGGATCAGAAAGCTGCCTGGCCAAAAACAAGTGGCATTTGAATTGATGATATTTTTCTCGTGTGCAGTTTACCCCTTCGCTAGCACTCCCCACGACTCTCCATCACTCCACGGCAGTCTCTTCTCACAGACCTTCCTGGGGGGCTGTGTGTCCCCACGAATCTGACCTCCGGGTGAAGGCTGTTTTCTCCCAGGCTCGCTAACAATGCAGCAGAGGACAAGCTGCCCCAACAGGAGCTGGAGGAGCAGATGGGGGACAGCGCCTTGTGCTTTGCTCTTCACCTGTTACCTGCCCGCTTTTCCCTCTGGGACACGCGGCCGCACCGAGTCGCTCCAAGTTCCGCCCCTGAACCGAAAGTTGATCTGAGTTTGAGAACAAAAGCAGTTTGTCCTTGCACGCCAAGGATTCTGACTATTGAAAGGGCTGCTCATTATCGGCTTGTGACCGTCCCTGCGTTAATCTCCTCCTCTCCTCTGCTCCCTGCTCCCTCCCGCCGGGGGTGCTCGGCCAGGCCAGCGGGATGCTCTGGGCCAGCCCTGCTGGGCAGCCCACGGCCCCTTCAGCTCCCTAACGAGATCAGCACCTCCTGCCAGAGGAGAAACGCCCACCACAAACAATCCCCGTATCCAAACCCCGTTACCAGCTGCTCTTGGACACAGACAGCCTCGGCAGCCCCAGCAGATCCGGGTGCTGCGGCCACACGTGTTTCTGGAGCTCGGGTTTCCCTCCCACGGAATCCACTGCCCACAGAGTAAGGCAAAGCCCACACACAGCCATTTCTAAGGCACCCTGAGCATTTCGGGAGCGGGGGCAGCGATGTCACACACGCCAGCAGCCGGTGACAGCCCGGCGCTGTCACATCAGTCAGCGCTGCAGCAGACGAGCATTATTTGCCCATCAGCCCTGAAAGCCATCACCACGAGCCGGCAAAGAGCCGGGAGACAGGGAGCACACGGCTTGGATGGAGCCGCACACCGAGCATCGTTATCCGCTCCTTCGTGGAGCCGGCGGCGGCGAGTTCAGCGTTATCTGCCGGCTGGCACGGGAAATCTTGGCGCGGCCATTATCTGCGAGCAAACCGCTTCTGGAGTTTGCAAAATTAATAGTATTTAGCCCGCCAGTTTCCGTAGTAACCGGCCCGCCATCCCTCCCTGCCTGCCCGTGGCAAGGTCTCTGAAGCATTTCACATAGTACTTATCCATTTTCTTGCTCTCACCTCGCTCTCACCTTTACTTTCAGCGCAGAACGCAACACAATCCACCGCCACTAAAGACTAGGCTGAGAGTCAGATTAAAATTATCCCTGTTTGCCCTGACCTCTTTTCTCTGCAGGTGAGAGTGTCCCCATTCAGCAGCTAAATGAAGCAGAAATGATGGAGTGTTTGTTTTCCCTGACTTTTCCTCAGCTTGCCAGTAAATTTACAGCCACGAATATGAAGTGTTAATTTAATGTTCCCACTGAGCATCTCATTGTCAACAAAGGCTTCAAACCCTACGAGAGGAAAAGGTTAGCTCATGCAGAAAATGACCCTTATGGCTTGATTGCCTTCTGGTCCAGACTCGCGGCGAGCAGAAAGCGGAGGGCTTTGACTCGCAGCTTAATGCATTTGATGGCGATAAATGGGAGCTCTCTGCCTCGGCGCAGGGACGGAATCACCTGTAATGCTCACTTATTTGTCTGCGGCCCCGAAGGGAGGCGGCCCCCGTCCCCCTCCTCCCCCAAAACTAATTTGACAGAGCCGAAAAGTTAAACCCTTCATTATCCCCCCAACTTCAGCGGAAGGGGCTTGCTGGCTGCAGATTACAACAGCACAAATTAGCGGTGGCGTGAAGCATGAAATTGCTTTCTTCACCTGGTGCTTCAAAACTTTGAGGCCTCGGCTCCGGTGACGTGCAAAAAAAAAAGAAAAAAAAAAAAGAATTCTTTCAGGGAGAAGAAGTCACAGAAAGAAAGAGTATTAAGGTTTAAATAATCAAAAGCCTTCACTACCTCACATTTAGTTGCTTTGTCTGGCAAAAGGAGCTCAATACTTGTGAGTAACAATTACAGAACTAACTCATGGTCCAGTCAGAGTCACCGTATGCTTTGTGCCACACTAACCCTGCCTGGGATCTTTAGGAGAAAAAAAGAAACCCCGATGGTGGTGTGGAACAGGTTACAACAATTCAAAAGACACTCAAATATCAGATTTTATTTTTCTTACAGCTAAAACCCAACCTGGAAGCAAGACAGAGGTTAAACCACACGCTAACACACACACGGTGGGACTGTCCACTGGGAAATCAAGCAAAATTATTATTATTAGCAGCCAAAATGGAAAAATAACCCCAACTTCCCAACCCCAGCCAGAAGCTATTGACTCAACACCCACAAGCTCTTCTGGAAGCCCAGTACCAGCAGGGATTCCCTTGGGTGAAACCCCTTTTTGCACTGCTGGCATCTGGACTTCCAAAGCCTACCCAGAGTCAGAGGCGCAGGTGGGAGAAGCAGTGGGACCTGAATTCCGCGGGCTGCACTTCCTCCAGCACGGAGGGAGGGCGCAGGGTGTCCCCACGAGGAGCAGGGGTGGCTGCTCCCGGTGTTTTATTCAGCCGGGCTGCAGCCTTTGGGAGCCATTTGCCTCTCACGTTGTCAGTTAACAGGAGTCATCCTGAAAGCAGCAATTCAGCTGCTACAGTCCTTTCCTAACAGCGTTTTTCAGCCTGCAATTTGGATGATAGGAAAATTACAACCCTGCTGCACTATATTATGTGATATAAATGTTGTTGCAATTAAGCCGATGAGGAGAAACCCCAGAAAACAAAGATGTGGCGTTGCTGCTTTCTGCTCGTTCTCCCCAGAAGTCGAGCAGCGATGGCAGGGCAGTGCAGGGGAAGGAAGGAGCACTTCCCTGAGCTGCAGGGGCTGCAGCACATGGGACACTCTGGGACACTCTGGGATTCCAGCCAGCTCCCTGACAAGGGGTTTCCCTGCAGCACACACCAGGGGAGAGCTGCCCTGGGGAACCAGCTACGGCCAAAAGCACCCGGGCATCCTTCTGGTGACGGCACAGGACAGCGCAGGGCGCTCGGGGGGGTTTCCCACCAGTTCCAGAGATTCCTGCTATCCTCAGCACCCACCCACAGGTTGCTTCTCCCAGCTCTTCCCTCCCAAGCCTCAGCCGGGCGCTGAGCAAATGTTTGCTGACAGCAAACGGCTTCACTGCTGCTGAAGGGAAAAAAACCAGAGCAAAGCAGGAGTCCTAGCACTCATCATTTACTCCAAGGTGCCGTAACCAGGTAGAAACTTGTCTTTTATATGCTGAACTGTGTCCATGAAAACACATTATCTTTAAGTGGGCACTGGAGGAACCCCACTCCACATTGACTTCTTCATGCCATCGCTAGCGCTGGATACTTCAATCATTGCCGGGTTTAAGTGGAGATTAGCAGAGACCCCACCTGCATCTCTGTCTGGCAGTTCAGCGTGTTTTGGGCACGCTCTGCCGACAGGCAAAGCCCCCAGCGATGTGCAGGACAAGGCCTCTGTGACAGCCCACCCTGCACAAAGCCAGAGCCCAGAGAGGCACGAGCCTGACCCACAGCTCAGGCAGCTCCTGAGGGGCAGATCAGCTCAGCAGGAACCCTGTTTCCTCAGCACTGAATGCTTTAGGCAGCGCCTGAGCAGCGCCCGAGAGGGAAAGCAGTTATTTCTCCCTTTTTGATCCTTTTCTGGGCTCCCAGGTTGGATGCTGGAGGATCCAGAAGCTGCCCTGAGCACCAGCCAGCCGTGGCTCGCGTTATTTCGGGTGCAGGTCTCCAGGTCCCTTGCTGGCAGGGCAGCTGCCCCAGCTGAGGCCGGAGCAGGGCCCTGCAGGCTGGCTGGGCTCCCCCAGCCCGGCAGCCCCGCGGGCAGGGGCCGGGAGCCGCGGTCCCTAATGGGCGGCTGCGATGTGCCGCCGCGTGCGGCTGCTGAGCGCGGCCGGTCCCAAATGTCACACCATTATCCACGTCCCTCCTAAGTGGGGATGGTGATGCTGCACACACAGCGGGGAAATGAGCCTGGATTGCTGCAGCAAGCCAGCAGACCCCTCTGCTCCCCAGCAAATCCTGCCCGGCCATGCTGCTCTGCTGCTGCCCCAGCGCTGGAAACTCTCCTGCCCAACCACACCCCGAGGATGCTGCCTCAGCTCGGTGCTTCCCCGGGCTCGCTGGGAAAAGGTTAATTGGAAACATTTCCATACTCCAGGCCGGTGGCGCAGCAGGGAGTAATCGCCCCATTGCGAGCTCAGAGCAAGGCTCAGACACAGGGGAAAATTAAGCAAGGATAAGAGCAAGAAACTGTTAAATGGCACAAATATTTTTACTGCCGGCTCAACAGCAAAGTCTGGAGGAGATAAGTCTGTGTGTGTACTAATGTTATATAAAAAAGTGATTATTCAGCCCTGGGAACAGAGCTATTGATTCCGGTAACAAAGGGCACTATATACACTGCAGTGGGCTCGCTCTTTTTAGCCTGGGAAAATTGATTTCCTTAAACTTTCCCTTGAACCTGCAGTGGGGTTTAATCCGAGCCTAAAGGAGCCTTTTAAGAAGTGCCATAAATTAAAATGATATCTCTTCATTTGGCACATTCTGGGTTCCTGCTGTTCCAGCAGAAGCAGGAGCAGCGCTGGAGGAAGAGGTGGAAGGAAGTGATAACAGCGTTTTGTGACACTGCCCCTGCTGCACGTGTTTGTGTCCACGCGGGAGAAATAGCGCACAAACGTGGGAATGGCTGTTTTCCCAGGTCAGAAACAGCGTGTGAGCACTGAAATGTTTACACGCATTAGAAATAACATGTGAATATTGAGGCAAAAATATGGAAATGTTTATTTACACACATGAGAAACAACGTGTGAGCCCTGGGGCACGAACATGGAAATGTTTATTTACACACATGAGAAATAACGTGTGAACATTGAGACACAAACATGGAAATGTTTATTTACACACATGAGAAATAACGTGTGAGCCCTGGGGCACAAACATGGAAATGTTTATTTACACACATGAGAAACAGCGTGTGAGCCCTGGGGCACGAACATGGAAATGTTTATTTACACACATGAGAAACAACGTGTGAACATTGAGACACAAACATGGAAATGTTTATTTACACACGTGAGAAACAACGTGTGAGCCCTGGGGCACGAACATGGAAATGTTTATTTACACACATGAGAAACAACGTGTGAGCCCTGGGGCACGAACATGGAAATGTTTATTTACACACATGAGAAACAACGTGTGAGCCCTGGGGCACGAACATGGAAATGTTTATTTACACACGTGAGAAATAACGTGTGAGCACTGGGGCACCAACATGGAAATGTTTATTTACACACATGAGAAACAACGTGTGAACATTGAGACACAAACATGGAAATGTTTATTTACACACATGAGAAACAACGTGTGAGCCCTGGGGCACGAACATGGAAATGTTTATTTACACACATGAGAAACAACGTGTGAGCCCTGGGGCACGAACATGGAAATGTTTATTTACACACATGAGAAACAGCGTGTGAGCCCTGGGGCACGAACATGGAAATGTTTATTTACACACATGAGAAACAACGTGTGAACATTGAGACACAAACATGGAAATGTTTATTTACACACATGAGAAATAACGTGTGAGCCCTGGGGCACGAACATGGAAATGTTTATTTACACACATGAGAAACAACGTGTGAGCCCTGGGGCACGAACATGGAAATGTTTAATTACACACATGAGAAACAGCGTGTGAGCACTGGGGCACAGACATGGAAATGTTTATTTACACACATGAGAAACAGCGTGTGAGCACTGGGGCACGAACATGGAAATGTTTATTTACACACATGAGAAACAGCGTGTGAACATTGAAATGTTTACACACATTAGAAATAACGTGAATATTGAGGCAAAAATATGGAAATGTTTAATTACACACATGAGAAACCACATGTGAACACTGAGACACAAATATAGAAATGTTTATTTACACACATTAGAAATAACATGTGAACATTGAAAGTAAGCAGAAGCAAAACTTAGGGAGGTGTCACCCAGCCCATCCCAGTGTCACTGGGGGTGTCACCCAGCCCATCCCAGTGTCACTGGAGGTGTCACCCAGCCCATCCCAGTGTCACTGGTGCCATGGGGGTGTCACCCAGCCCATCCCAGTGTCACTGGGGGTGTCACCAGCCCATCCCAGTGTCACAGGTGCCATGGAGGTGTCACCCAGCCCATCCCAGTGTCACTGGGGGTGTCACCCAGCCCATCCCAGTGTCACAGGTGCCATGGGGTGTCACCCAGCCCATCCCAGTGTCACTGGGTGTGTCACCCAGCCCATCCCAGTGTCACTGGAGGTGTCACCCAGCCCATCCCAGTGTCACTGGGGGTGTCACCCAGCCCATCCCAGTGTCACAGGTGCCATGGAGGTGTCACCCAGCCCATCCCAGTGTCACTGGAGGTGTCACCCAGCCCATCCCAGTGTCACTGGAGGTGTCACCCAGCCCATCCCAGTGTCACTGGAGGTGTCACCCAGCCCATCCCAGTGTCACTGGAGGTGTCACCCAGCCCATCCCAGTGTCACTGGGGGTGTCACCCAGCCCATCCCAGTGTCACTGGTGCCATGGAGGTGTCACCCAGCCCATCCCAGTGTCACTGGAGGTGTCACCCAGCCCATCCCAGTGTCACTGGGGGTGTCACCCAGCCCATCCCTGTGTCACTGGTGCCATGGAGGTGTCACCCAGCCCATCCCAGTGTCACTGGTGCCATGGGGGTGTCACCCAGCCCATCTCAGTGTCACTGGAGGTGTCACCCAGCCCATCCCAGTGTCACTGGTGCCATGGAGGTGTCACCCAGCCCATCCCAGTGTCACTGGTGCCATGGAGGTGTCACCCAGCCCATCCCAGTGTCACTGGTGCCATGGGGGTGTCACCCAGCCCATCCCAGTGTCACTGGGTGTGTCACCCAGCCCATCCCAGTGTCACTGGGGGTGTCACCCAGCCCATCCCAGTGTCACTGGGTGTGTCACCCAGCCCATCCCAGTGTCACTGGGGTGTCACCCAGCCCATCCCAGTGTCACTGGTGCCATGGGGGTGTCACCCGCCCATCCCAGTGTCACTGGGTGTGTCACCCAGCCCATCCCAGTGTCACTGGGGGTGTCACCAGCCCATCCCTGTGTCACTGGTGCCATGGAGGTGTCACCCAGCCCATCCCAGTGTCACTAGAGGTGTCACCCAGCCCATCCCAGTGTCACTGGTGCCATGGGGGTGTCACCCAGCCCATCCCAGTGTCACTGGGTGTGTCACCCAGCCCATCCCAGTGTCACTGGAGGTGTCACCCAGCCCATCCCAGTGTCACTGGGGTGTCACCCAGCCCATCCCAGTGTCACTGGAGGTGTCACCCAGCCCATCCCAGTGTCACTGGGTGTGTCACCCAGCCCATCCCAGTGTCACTGGAGGTGTCACCCAGCCCATCCCAGTGTCACTAGGGGTGTCACCCAGCCCATCCCAGTGTCACTGGAGGTGTCACCCAGCCCATCCCTGTGTCACTGGTGCCATGGGGTGTCACCCAGCCCATCCCAGTGTCACTGGAGGTGTCACCCAGCCCATCCCAGTGTCACTGGAGGTGTCACCCAGCCCATCCCAGTGTCACTGGTGCCATGGGGTGTCACCCAGCCCATCCCAGTGTCACTGGTGCCATGGAGGTGTCACCCAGCCCATCCCAGTGTCACTGGAGGTGTCACCCAGCCCATCCCAGTGTCACTGGTGCCATGGAGGTGTCACCCAGCCCATCCCAGTGTCACTGGTGCCATGGGGTGTCACCCAGCCCATCCCAGTGTCACTAGGGGTGTCACCCAGCCCATCCCAGTGTCACTGGAGGTGTCACCCAGCCCATCCCAGTGTCACTGGTGCCATGGAGGTGTCACCCAGCCCATCCCAGTGTCACTGGGGGTGTCACCCAGCCCATCCCAGTGTCACTGGAGGTGTCACCCAGCCCATCCCAGTGTCACTGGTGCCATGGGGGTGTCACCCAGCCCATCCCAGTGTCACTGGGGGTGTCACCCAGCCCATCCCAGTGTCACAGGTGCCATGGAGGTGTCACCCAGCCCATCCCAGTGTCACTGGGGGTGTCACCCAGCCCATCCCAGTGTCACAGGTGCCATGGGGTGTCACCCAGCCCATCCCAGTGTCACTGGGTGTGTCACCCAGCCCATCCCAGTGTCACTGGAGGTGTCACCCAGCCCATCCCAGTGTCACTGGGGGTGTCACCCAGCCCATCCCAGTGTCACAGGTGCCATGGAGGTGTCACCCAGCCCATCCCAGTGTCACTGGAGGTGTCACCCAGCCCATCCCAGTGTCACTGGAGGTGTCACCCAGCCCATCCCAGTGTCACTGGAGGTGTCACCCAGCCCATCCCAGTGTCACTGGAGGTGTCACCCAGCCCATCCCAGTGTCACTGGGGGTGTCACCAGCCCATCCCAGTGTCACTGGTGCCATGGAGGTGTCACCCAGCCCATCCCAGTGTCACTGGAGGTGTCACCCAGCCCATCCCAGTGTCACTGGGGGTGTCACCCAGCCCATCCCTGTGTCACTGGTGCCATGGAGGTGTCACCCAGCCCATCCCAGTGTCACTGGTGCCATGGGGTGTCACCCAGCCCATCTCAGTGTCACTGGAGGTGTCACCCAGCCCATCCCAGTGTCACTGGTGCCATGGAGGTGTCACCCAGCCCATCCCAGTGTCACTGGTGCCATGGAGGTGTCACCCAGCCCATCCCAGTGTCACTGGTGCCATGGGGTGTCACCCAGCCCATCCCAGTGTCACTGGGTGTGTCACCCAGCCCATCCCAGTGTCACTGGGGGTGTCACCCAGCCCATCCCAGTGTCACTGGGTGTGTCACCCAGCCCATCCCAGTGTCACTAGAGGTGTCACCCAGCCCATCCCAGTGTCACTGGAGGTGTCACCCAGCCCATCCCAGTGTCACTGGTGCCATGGAGGTGTCACCCAGCCCATCCCAGTGTCACTGGGTGTGTCACCCAGCCCATCCCTGTGTCACTGGTGCCATGGAGGTGTCACCCAGCCCATCCCAGTGTCACTAGAGGTGTCACCCAGCCCATCCCAGTGTCACTGGTGCCATGGGGTGTCACCCAGCCCATCCCAGTGTCACTGGGTGTGTCACCCAGCCCATCCCAGTGTCACTGGAGGTGTCACCCAGCCCATCCCAGTGTCACTGGGGTGTCACCCAGCCCATCCCAGTGTCACTGGAGGTGTCACCCAGCCCATCCCAGTGTCACTGGGTGTGTCACCCAGCCCATCCCAGTGTCACTGGAGGTGTCACCCAGCCCATCCCAGTGTCACTAGGGGTGTCACCCAGCCCATCCCAGTGTCACTGGTGCCATGGAGGTGTCACCCAGCCCATCCCAGTGTCACTGGTGCCATCGGGGTGTCACCCAGCCCATCCCAGTGTCACTGGAGGTGTCACCCAGCCCATCCCTGTGTCACTGGTGCCATGGGGTGTCACCCAGCCCATCCCAGTGTCACTGGAGGTGTCACCCAGCCCATCCCAGTGTCACTGGAGGTGTCACCCAGCCCATCCCAGTGTCACTGGTGCCATGGGGGTGTCACCCAGCCCATCCCAGTGTCACTGGTGCCATGGAGGTGTCACCCAGCCCATCCCAGTGTCACTGGAGGTGTCACCCAGCCCATCCCAGTGTCACTGGTGCCATGGAGGTGTCACCCAGCCCATCCCAGTGTCACTGGTGCCATGGGGTGTCACCCAGCCCATCCCAGTGTCACTAGGGGTGTCACCCAGCCCATCCCAGTGTCACTGGAGGTGTCACCCAGCCCATCCCAGTGTCACTGGTGCCATGGGGTGTCACCCAGCCCATCCCAGTGTCACTGGGGGTGTCACCCAGCCCATCCCAGTGTCACTGGTGCCATGGGGTGTCACCCAGCCCATCCCAGTGTCACTAGGGGTGTCACCCAGCCCATCCCAGTGTCACTGGAGGTGTCACCCAGCCCATCCCAGTGTCACTGGTGCCATGGGGGTGTCACCCAGCCCATCCCTGTGTCACTGGAGGTGTCACCCAGCCCATCCCAGTGTCACAGGTACCATGGAGGTGTCACCCAGCCCATCCCAGTGTCACTGGGGGTGTCACCAGCCCATCCCAGTGTCACTGGTGCCATGGGGTGTCACCCAGCCCATCCCAGTGTCACTGGTGCCATCGGGGTGTCACCCAGCCCATCTCAGTGTCACTGGAGGTGTCACCCAGCCCATCCCAGTGTCACTGGAGGTGTCACCCAGCCCATCCCCAGTGTCACAGGTGCCATGGAGGTGTCACCCAGCCCATCCCAGTGTCACTGGTGCCATGGGGTGTCACCCCAGCCCATCCCAGTGTCACTGGAGGTGTCACCCAGCCCATCCCAGTGTCACTGGTGCCATGGAGGTGTCACCCAGCCCATCCCAGTGTCACTGGAGGTGTCACCAGCCCATCTCAGTGTCACTGGTGCCATGGGGGTGTCACCCAGCCCATCCCAGTGTCACTGGAGGTGTCACCCAGCCCATCCCAGTGTCACTGGAGGTGTCACCCAGCCCATCCCAGTGTCTCACCTGTGCCGTGGGGTGTCACCCAGCCCATCCCAGTGTCTCACCTGTGCCGTGGGGTGTCACCCCCGCTCCAGCCCCAGCCCCTGTGCCCTGGGTTGTTTCCAGCTCCCACACCCCGCCCCCTTTGTGGCCCCACTGAAAACCCGCAGTGTGCAGCACGCCACTGTGCATTGACACTGTTGTTTTTCCCCTCGGGCAGGCAGTAAATGACCTTTTATTCCACCAACAATCCCTAAAGCAGGAGCGAAGAGCAGCCCCCGGTCAGATGCGCGCAGGGTTTGTTATTGAAGCGGCAGCCAGGCTGTGCGCTATGCAAACAAACCCCGCGCTCTGTTCTCCCAGCCTCCTGCTGACTTTGCAACTAATTTTGTTAGCGAGGAGAACACACGGAGCCACATCAATGCAGCAAAGAGCCCCGAGACGTTTGTTCCTAACTTTGTGACAAACATTGATCAATCGCTTCGGCCCGCGGGGGGAGGGAAGAGCCCGCAAGCAAAACAAAACGCATATGGGGAGATTTTTTTCCGTGGCACAAAGGGCAATTAGGCACCCAACCTTGCAGAGAAATGAGCTTCCTTACAGCACTCCGCGCTTTTAAGGCTTCCCTCGTGCTCGGTGGAGGCGGAATCTGCTGCCGAGCCTCCGGCAGGGCACCCAGCACCCGGGAAAGCAAGAAAGAGGCCAGGGCTGCCGGACACAGCCCCAGGAAAACAGCAGCTCGGCTTCGGACACCACAGCAGCCGCGAATGGAGAAGGAAGATGGAGCACAGCTTCCAAATTCGCTCCTGCAGCCCGAGCAGCAGCTCGCAGCCATACCCCCTTCCTTGGCAGGCAGCTGTGGCCTTTTCCTCCTTCGGAAGCAGCCTGGGCATGCCAGGGTGGTTCCTGCCCTGCCTGGCTGCTCCCTGCAGTGACTCCCTCCCAGCAGTGACATTTACTGCCGAGCATCTCCTGCCCTGCGAGAGCCCCCAGCCCTGCCTGCAGCTGCCCCAAGCAGGCGCTGGGCAGGCAGAGCAGCGTTTCACAGGAGGAATCGCTAAAACCAGCTCTCCCACGCTCAGGAACGCTCTCAGTGTTTATAAAGCAGCGGGCAGCAGTGCTGGGGCAGACACTGCTGGCTCTGTTCTGCAGGAAGGCAGCCCTGGCTCCCCCACCCAGCCCTGCCAGCCCTGTGGCAGTCATCTGGGCTGCTGGAGCTCCCTTTCCTCTCGCTTTTCCTCTTCTCCTGTTTGTCCCTGCGCTGAACAGAGCCCTTATCAACCCACACAGAAACCAATTGTTTCAATTCAAGGGGCTGGGGATGCACTGGCAGCCTGCAGCTTCTGCCTGCCCCTCTGAGGCAAAGTCCTGCTTTGCACAGGGATGACTTGTTCCACAGGAAAAAAAAAATCCCACACCTAAATGGGTTTTTTGGGACCTTGCATTTCAAAGCCTCGTGCATTTCAAAGCCAAAAACGTTCAAACAGCAAAATGAATTTTTGAAAAACACAGAGGAGTGGTCAGAGGGGCAGAAGCACCTGCAGAAGGTGGCCAGAGCTGGGTGTGGGCTCACACTCCGTGTCCCCCCATCCATGTCCCCCCAGGCACCCCCTGACCACCGTGATGCCTCCAGCACCGTGCAAGCTGGAGAAGGGATTCCACTTTTTAAACAGTCGCTTTTTTAAAAGCTTCTGGTGCCAAGCAAAGTTCAGCTCCTTCACAACTGGTAGGAAAAGATATTATTGCCTGGAAGCATGCCCAGAAAAGCTCAGAGCCCTCTTGCTCCTGCCTGTGCTGGCTGCCATCTGGTGCCTGCAGCCAGAACAGCCAGGCTGCTCCTGGGCACGGTCTGGGACAGCTCAGGGGGCAGGAACCCACAGCGTTTGTGCTGCTGTGGGATGGGGATTTGCAGTGCTGTGCTGCAATGGGAGGGGATTTGCAGTGCTGTGCTGCAATGGATGGGGATTTGCAGTGCTGCCATGAACAGGGATTTGCAGTGTTTCCCTGGATGGGGATTTGCAGTGTTTCCCTGAACAGGGATTTGCAGTGCTGTGCTGCAATGGATGGGGATTTGCAGTGCTGCCCTGAACAGGGATTTGCAGTGTTGCCCTGAACAGGGATTTGCAGTGTTTCCCTGGATGAGGATTTGCAGTGTTATGTTTCCTGAACAGGGATTTGCAGTGCTGCCCTGAACAGGGATTTGCAGTGTTGCCCTGAACAGGGATTTGCAGTGTTTCCCTGGATGAGGATTTGCAGTGTTTCCCTGGATGGGGATTTGCAGTGTTTCCCTGAACAGGGATTTGCAGTGCTGCTCTGAACAGGGATTTGCAGTGTTTCCCTGAACAGGGATTTGCAGTGCTGCCCTGAACAGGGATTTGCAGTGCTATGTTCCCCTGGACAGGCATTTGCAGTGCTATGTTCCCCTGGATGAGGATTTGCAGTGCTATGTTCCCCTGGATGAGGATTTGCAGTGCTATGTTTCCCTGAACAGGGATTTGCAGTGCTGCCCTGAACAGGGATTTGCAGTGCTATGTTCCCCAGGACGAGGTTTTGCAGTGTTTCCCTGCAGGTTTCCCTCCTGCAGGGCTGTCCTGGCACAGCACACAGCCCTGGTGAGCCCTGCCACCCCTCAGCCACACACCAGCAGTCCTGAAGGGGCTGTGAAGAGCCTTTCTGAGAGCAAACAAACGGGCTGACTCCATAAAGGAGAGCAGGGAGTGCCCTCCTTCCCTGGGAGAAGCGGCTCTGATGGTGAGGCAGTGTGCTTTGGGGGTGTTCCTCGGGCTGTGGCCGTGGGTGAGCTGCTCTGACTGGCCCTGTCACCCCCAGGGCCCCCAGGATCCCAGCCCCTCACAGGTCTGTCCCCTCTACATGCTGGTCCTGGCAGTGCCCAGAATTCCCTTAAATTTACCCGTTTTGCCATCTCCACAGGAAACAAGCCCAGCACCCTTTTGGAGGGAGCACCTTGCAGGATGCTGTGTGCCAGCATCCCTGGGGATCACCCAGACCTGCCACTGGGCTTGCACTGGAGAAAAGCAGTTTTTTCATCACCAGCACGCCAGACGTGCACTCCTTCCTCCACCAGGCTCTGCAAACCTTTCCCACCACTGCTTCCCTCCCAGGGAAAGTGTGGATGCACAGAAACCCAAACAGATCCCCAGGGAGGGAAGGGGAAACACGAGGCAAGATGTTTTCCAAACAACCCACAGGGAGCCTCTGAGCCTAAAGCAAACACTCAAACTTACTGGGGGTGTCCACAGCACGAAACAGTGGGGGAGGAGGAGGTGTTCACCCCTGCAGCTTCTTGTTTTCAGCGCCAGGAAAACAAATGTGCGTTTTCTTAAATGGAAAAGGTGCTTGAAATTCCAGCCTGGGAAGCGCTGAGCATCTTTATTTCCTAGTGCACATTGCCACCTCGTGGCTTTCCTCCCGTTTCCAGGGGAGGCTGCAGGACTCGGCTGCAGGCAACTAAATCAGGCAACTAAAGAATTTTACGTAGAAAAATTATAAATAATTAATTAAAACCCCCCCAGCAACTCCATCTTCTGCATTTCTGCTGTCCCTCTGCTAATTCCTGGGGAAGTTAAACAGGTATGTTAGCTGCATAATTATTTGTTTGCAGAGGAGGCTGACACTGGTTTGCAGAGTACAGACAACCATGTAATTCCTCTGTAGCTACATGGTAATTATGGCACTATTATAGAGTAATTAAACATGCAAATGAGCATTAAACCAAGGGGTCTGCATGGCTGCTGCCAGCAACTGTAGGACAGAAAATCAATAGCAAATCAAATTATAGTGTGCTACAGGGGTGCAGCTATAGCAGGTAGTTAAGAGCATCATCTTTTACACTGCAAGCTATTTTTGCAGCTTTTCTGTCTGCACAAGTGCCTGATGACCCAGGAGAGATCTAATTTTGCAAGTTCTCTGTGTGGGTTAATCACTTTGCCATCCCATTAGGGCTCTCCCTTTCCTGAGGATGGGAGCAAACCCATCACCCATTCTGAGACTGGCACACACCCCCCAGAGAAGAGTTCTCCAGAGCTCCATGGCACACCAGCCTGGCTTTGCCCAGCTGCTTTCTTTAGGGGCAAATCTGAACAGGAACACAACCCTGTCCAGCTGTGAGCTCACTGCCACAAACACAAAGCTCCTTGCTGCATGCCAAAGCCAAAATGCTCAAAACATCCCCAAGCCTGAGCTGCAGCAAGACCTCAGACTGTGTGTAACCTGACAAACCCAAACCTCAGGTTCACTTCTGCCCAGAGATTCTCCCCCTGCCTTTTTCACTTTGAGCACAACCTAACCCTAAATTAGGGCTGTGTGTATGACACAGAGATCACAGCACACACTGGGACAGAGAAGCTCCTTCCCCAGTAAAGCAGCTGTGTTTTTACTCCAGGTTTGCACCCAGGCTCAGAGGATCTGCTCCTTTAACAGCCTTTGCTCGGGGTGGCTCCTGCAGGCACTGCAGCCCCGAGGGTCACAGGGATCTCTGCCTCGTCGTGCTCACTGGAAGGAATGCCTGCCCCAGAATAGCAGCTCCCATGCTGCAGTCAGCAGCTCCCTGCAGGAGCACCCCTGCTATGCCCTGCTGTGGGCTCTGCAGCAGCCCCAGAGGCACAGAACCAGGCTTGGGGCGAGCTGGCAGGGGCTGTGGCCGCTGCATTTTCTGTGGCTAGACAATGTGCCACACTTTTCCAGCCGTGCTCTTAACACTGACAGACAAATGGCATAAACCATCGATGCCTAGGGCCAAACACTGCAGCTCCCACCTCCTCCTGTCCTTGCAGCAGGGCTCAATCCCACCCCTGCTGCAGTCCAGCTCTGCCTCCCTGCCAGGGGAGCCTGGATCAGGGCCCAGTGCAGAGCAGGAGAACCCCAGCACAGGTTTGGGTATTTACACAGGTCCATTCCCATGGCCAGCTGAAACACACACGTTTGTTTTGTCCAGATCACCTCTGAGATGCATACCAAGGCTCTTGCTCTGTTCCCAAGCCCAGAGATCCTGCATGGTTTGCAATCAGGCTCTCATTGCCTCCAGTGCCTGTGTTTGTGAAGGCAGCATCCACAATCCCAGCCACTGTTACCTCTCCTTGCTCTGCCCCCTCACTTAGCAACCAGCCTGAGTGCTGCCAGCATTATTCTTGGCCTGCCAGGGAAACTATTTCTGTCCCCTGAATTTCATTCCCTAGCAGAGTTTAATTTATATTTTGGTGCTTTCTGGTTGTCATGCAAACCCTCCTTCCCCTGCTAATGACAAGGAAGGCTGCAGCCTCCTGCTGCCACTCTGCAGGTCCCAGCCTCCATCCCTGGCTTGCTGAGCATCAGCCTGTGTGCCAAAACCAGCACTTTTCCTGATTCCACCCCGTGCTGTCTCAGAGGAGACTTCTCAGGAGAGAGGAGTTTTCCTGCCCATGCAGCTGGGGCTCCCTGCAGAGGGAGCAGGCTCTCCATCCCACCACAGCCAGGGGTGAGGGTGGGAATCCTGCCTTCCAGACCAGCACATGGCACCTGCCACCAGAGCCAAACACAGCTGCTTTGCTGGGGAAGGAGCTTCTCTGTCCCAGTGTGTGCTGTGATCTCTGTGTCATACACACAGCCCTAATTTAGGGTTAGGTTGTGCCCAAACAGAGTGAAAAAGGCAGGGGGAGAATCTCTGGGCAGAAGTGAACCTGAGGTTTGGGTTTGTGTTGTTTGTGGCAGTGAGCTCACAGCTGGACAGGGTTGTGTTCCTGTTCAGATTTGCCCCTAAAGAAAGCAGCTGGGCAAAGCCAGGCTGGTGTGCCATGGAGCTCTGGAGAACTCTTCTCTGGGGGGTGTGTGCCACTCTCAGAATGGGTGATGGGTTTGCTCCCATCCTCAGGAAAGGGAGAGCCCTAATGGGATGGCAAAGTGATTAACCCACACAGAGAACTTGCACCCCACAGGCTGGGGCTCCAGGTTCCCTCCCTCAGCAGCTGCAGGCTGGAAATCACCTTTCTGGAACCCTGGCCAAGCAGTGCTGGGAGCAAGAGCTGGGCAAGGGGCTGGAGAGCCTCCCAGTGCTGCTCCCAGGGAAAGGGCAGCTCCCTTTCTGCCCCTGCCTCCCCCTGGCAGTGCCAGGGCAGAGCAGGGCAGCTGCAGCTCTGCCCCTCAAGCACAGCTCTCCCCACAGCTGGGCAGCGTGTGAATAATTTGTCAGACACTGAACTGGAACTGAGGATAAGAATCGTGCTTTTTGTGCAGAAAATTGAAAATGAAATAGTGCCTAGAACTGCAGCTATTACACAGCACATTATCTTGGAGGGCTTTGGTGTAATTTAGATAAAACACTATCTCTGATTTCAGAAATGTCAACACCATTCTAAATGTACGTGTGCTTTTCCATCCCTTTCCTGTGAAGACTCAGAACTCCACCAGCCTCTCTCTCGTGTGCTCTCCATTTTCTTTCTGAATTGGCAAATGAGTATTCCATCTTTCAAAATTTCAGGGGCATTGTTATGTGTGGGAAAAGTGCATGCTCAGAGATGGCCCTGAATGGCTCCATTATGGATCTCATCAGCCCTGACACACTTTCTGCAGTAAAATCCCTGCATTTGGATGAAAGAGGAAAAATTAATACCAGCACCAGGATGAAGTGTTTCACTTCCCTGGAATTCATGCTGCACTTCATCCCCAGAGCTCTGCAGCTTTTCTTCAAACCTCCTTCAAAGAGGAAATCACACAAACTGCAATACAGGAAATTCTATTCAGGCACACAAATCCCCCCCCCCCGCCTTTTTTTTTTTTTTTTTTTTTCTTTTGGTGGCCCAGGTTGCGCTCCAGATGCTGTGCTCCATCCTTGGGCATATCCAGGCAGGTTCCTGAGCTCCCTGCTCTGGGTGTCCCTGCCTGAGCTGTCCCAGGGCTCCTGCTGGCACCACCCACCCTGTGGGCTCCTGTTTCATTGCAAGTTCATTGGAAAATGTGCACAACCAACATCGGT
Source organism: Luscinia luscinia (assembly GCA_034336685.1). Taxonomy (NCBI): domain Eukaryota; kingdom Metazoa; phylum Chordata; class Aves; order Passeriformes; family Muscicapidae; genus Luscinia; species Luscinia luscinia. Next base: position 110,340,116 of record CM067609.1, read on the forward strand.
TTTATCTGGTTCTTGCCATCTCCAGCCTCTGGTCAGGTTTCAGGAGTGGCTGTCCAGCATGAATAAATAAAGACATTTCTAGTTAGATTAAAGCAGATCAAAAATACACAATGAATTGCCATTCTTCCTTTTCACAAAGCCAAACACTTTGTGAGACAAATGCCATTGCCACCTAAGCCTGCAGCTCAGCCTGCAGCAGCTCCCCACTCAAGCACTGCCCCTTGTCCCTTGTCACTTGTCACTTGTCACTTGTCCCTTGCCAGGTGCTGTGGCCAGCTCTGGGCACCTTCCCTCACCACTCCTGCACACACACACAGAATCAGCCCCGGGAATGTTTATAGGGATGCAAGTCTGCAGCTTCGATTTACAAGTTCATTAACGGTGTCCCTGCAAAGATCAGTTTGGTTTTTTTTTAATTGGAGCCCTAATTAGCAATGAATTCTCATTATTTTTCATTGGAATCCCCAAGCAGCTTTGGCACATTCTCTTTGTTCTCTCGAAGACAGGGAAGTGGAGAAGCTGAGGGAGATAAAGCCAGAGCTGATGATGTACTGGGGGGTGTTTTCTCCTCCACTTCAATACATTTGGCAGCAATTTTTCCTCATTGTTTACAGCTCGAAGTGTGTGCTCCCATGAAGAAACACTGACAGCTTCCCAGCAGGAGTGTCCCTGGGATGAGGTGCATTCTCCAAGTCTGCTGTGAGCTCTGCTCCTCGTTCCACAGGTGGAAAAGCCAAGTGTCCAAACTCTGAATCTGATTTTCCCTTCCGTGGCCCCAGAGCTTTGGAGGTGCTGCAGCAGGAGAAGAAAATCTGATCACTCCTGGGCCTGCTCCAAACCCAGAGATGCTTCAGGCTCTGGGCAATTCTGATTGTTTTTTGCCAGAGGGATGGATAATCATCACATTGTTTCCACAGTCCTTCTACAAATTATTTTGATAATAAGGGACCTCCTGTGACATTAAGTACATTTTAATTACAGCATTGTCTGTAATGCATATATCTAATTGCAAATAATTATTTTATCATATTTTGTCTGTAGGCCTGTGAGATGCATCAGATATTATCTTCTGACTCAGTGGTACAGGTTAATTAAAATTTCTCTTTTAATACCGTTTCAAAGCTAACCACATAATTTCATCTGAACACCAGCTGTGTGGGTAAAAAAATGATGTTTTATTATTTTTTGTGGTGCTTGTCCATGGAGGAAAACCCGAGCTGCTCCTGCAGGCTGTAATTACTGCACTGCTTTCTGCAGTCCTTCATTTGCACAGGAAGAAAAGAAGGAGGAATGTGTGGAGCATCAGTGGCCAGCAGTTGCTTTGTGTGTCCCTGGTTCATTTTGAAGGATTTTTTTGTTCTCCTTCTCGTGTACAAAAAAGCGTTTGGGATCTTCTCTTCAGAAGGAGAAGTGAAGATGCCACACAGCCTGGTTTGTCAGAATAAACTGCACCCAGGCTGAGGCAATCAGAGTGGTCATCCTGGGTTTAACAAAGCCCGGCTCAAGGGCCATCCCAGTCAGCTGCTTCCTTCCTCTGAGTGAGAAAAAGCCAGCACAAGACGAGAGAAAAATGAAAGCATGGAAATGAAAGTACCGACATAATGCTCTGTCCCAAAAAAAAAAAAAAAAAAAAGAAAAAGAAAAAAAAAAAGTTGAGGTTAAATACGTGGAAGGAAGGAAGGAAGGAAGAAGAGGAAAACAAGGACTCTCTGCAGGTGGCAGGACCAGGTGAGCCTTGCCTCCCCCCCGAGCATCACCTGGCAGGAGCAGCAGCGTCCTGTGCTCGGGGACAGCCGGCAGGGACAGGGTTAACCGTCCCCAGAGGTGCAGGCTGCCAGGAGGAAACTGCTGAGAGCAGGAGTGACCTTTCCTCTCGGGGAGGGGTGAGGCAAGCAGCGCCTCTCGGGGCTCCGGGACCAGCAGCGCTGTATCTCCGCCAGGAGCCGGGAGGCACCGCGGCGATTTCCCCATTTTACAGCACAAGCCGCCTCAAGCTGGGCTGGAACATCTCCTCGTGGGAAGGGCAGCCGGTCAGGGGCGTGCACAGCCTTCCAGAAACCTCTTTGCTCCGTCCAGCCTTTGGCAAAGGCACGCTGAGCTCTCCTCGGTGGGATGATATTTTTACTCCCTGAAGTTTCCACATCCTCCATACCGTTTCCTTTTGGAAGGTATCAGGGGACATGCAATCCCTGCTCTTTCTATTTTGGATTTTTTTCCATCCGCAGACATAAATCCCTCCCTTTCCCCTTCTGCACAGTTGGAGATTCTGGCAGAAGGAAATCTGACAGGGTTTTTGACAGTGGATTTCTCCTGTCTATCATTTTTACTGTAAGAGTGACATCTGACTGCCGCATGTGCTGCAATGGGTGGAAACTTTCCACCAGGTTTTTCCTAAATAAAACTCCACAGGCCAAGGGACAGTGAGAACTCCTTTGAGTGCCAAATGGGAAGAGCCAATTCCAGTGGAGGAATGAGCAGCTCAGGTGTATCAGGGATGTGCAGGAGCACACAAAACCAACTTTCCACGCACGGTTTGAAGCATTTGGTTCCAAGGACAGCGAGTCAGTGCTGGCATTCAGCGCTGAGGAAACCATTACCTCACCTGTGGGCTGCTCAGGAGGCAAATCTCCCGTATTTACTTTTCCCCTGCTGCCTTTCCCGGGCTCAGTATAAAGCGTTGTATTGACACAAGCGAGCGGAGAAATTCCGTAATTTAATCTCCGCCATTAAAATTTCAGGCTCCAGGGGAAAAGCAGCCCTGCCTGTTCATCGGGTCCGGCGAAATGCAGGTGTCACCTTTCCAAACGCACCAACTCCGCTCCCAGGACGGGGGGAGGAAGGGCAGGAGCCGCGCGTGTCAATAATTCAGCTGCTCTATCTCGGAGCGGGAATGCGCTGCCCCTCACCTGAAATAGGAGCAGCCCCGAGGTGAGGCTTGGCTCTCCCAGCTCCCCCAGAATTCTGGGGGCTGCTCTTGTCCCCCTGGGATTTTCCCCGAGGAGTAGCCTGCGCTGCTCCCCCAGCTCAGTTCTGCCACAAGCGATTCCTGCTCTGCCCCTGCTTTATGTGGATTTAGCTCAGATGAGCAAACCTCTTTCAGGAAATTATTCCACCCTAAGCTTTCGGAAGTGCATCATCCGACTTTCTGGGAAGCTGCAAGTGTCGCATTGCCAGAAAATCACGGGACGTCACAAGCGGCTCCCTGGCAGGTCCCTGCTGCCAGCGAGTCATTAGGAAAGCTGCGTTTGGTGACTGAGCTCCAAGGACAGCAAGGACTGTCCCAGAGCGCTGTGGCTCCAGCAGCTCCCTGGAGCTTTCCACGGGCAGAGATCCAGCACGCCTCAAAGCCCCGAGTGCCTAAAGCCCGGTAACAGAAATCAGAGCAGCTGCAGCACCGCGGCTCCCGAATCTGCGACGGCTCCTTCTGCGACAAAGCAGGGCACGGCAAAAACATGGAACAGCCAGAAACTGCCGGGAGGGACGGGCTGGAAGCTGCTAGTTTTGTAAATGAGTTAAAATAAAAGGAAAGAAAAAAAAATAAACAAGAGTAAGCGAAGCAGGAATTACCTGTGATGGGAATGGTGCTACAGGAATTACCTGTGATGGGAATGGTGTGCAGCAGGAATTACCTGTGATGGGAATGGTGTGCAGCAGGAATTACCTGTGATGGGAATGGTGCTACAGGAATTACCTGTGATGGGAATGGTGTGCTACAGGAATTACCTGTGATGGGAATGGAGTGCTACAGGAATTACCTGTGATGGGAATGGTGTGCTACAGGAATTACCTGTGATGGGAATGGTGTGCAGCAGGAATTACCTGTGATGGGAATGGTGTGCAGCAGGAATTACCTGTGATGGGAATGGTGCTACAGGAATTACCTGTGATGGGAATGGTGTGCAGCAGGAATTACCTGTGATGGGAATGGTGTGCAGCAGGAATTACCTGTGATGGGAATGGTGTGCTACAGGAATTACCTGTGATGGGAATGGTGTGCAGCAGGAATTACCTGTGATGGGAATGGTGTGCAGCAGGAATTACCTGTGATGGGAATGGTGCTACAGGAATTACCTGTGATGGGAATGGTGTGCAGCAGGAATTACCTGTGATGGGAATGGTGTGCTACAGGAATTACCTGTGATGGGAATGGTGCTACAGGAATTACCTGTGATGGGAATGGTGTGCAGCAGGAATTACCTGTGATGGGAATGGTGCTACAGGAATTACCTGTGATGGGAATGGTGTGCTACAGGAATTACCTGTGATGGGAATGGTGCTACAGGAATTACCTGTGATGGGAATGGTGTGCAGCAGGAATTACCTGTGATGGGAATGGTGTGCTACAGGAATTACCTGTGATGGGAATGGTGCTACAGGAATTACCTGTGATGGGAATGGTGTGCAGCAGGAATTACCTGTGATGGGAATGGTGCTACAGGAATTACCTGTGATGGGAATGGTGCTACAGGAATTACCTGTGATGGGAATGGTGTGCAGCAGGAATTACCTGTGATGGGAATGGTGTGCAGCAGGAATTACCTGTGATGGGAATGGTGTCAGCAGGAATTACCTGTGATGGGAATGGTGCTACAGGAATTACCTGTGATGGGAATGGTGTGCAGCAGGAATTACCTGTGATGGGAATGGTGTGCTACAGGAATTACCTGTGATGGGAATGGTGTGCAGCAGGAATTACCTGTGATGGGAATGGTGTGCAGCAGGAATTACCTGTGATGGGAATGGTGTGCTACAGGAATTACCTGTGATGGGAATGGTGTGCAGCAGGAATTACCTGTGATGGGAATGGTGTGCTACAGGAATTACCTGTGATGGAATGGTGTGCTACAGGAATTACCTGTGATGGGAATGGTGCTACAGGAATTACCTGTGATGGGAATGGTGCTACAGGAATTACCTGTGATGGGAATGGTGCGCAGCAGGAATTACCCGTGATGGGAATGGTGTGCTACAGGAATTACCTGTGATGGGAATGGTGTGCAGCAGGAATTACCTGTGATGGGAATGGTGCTACAGGAATTACCTGTGATGGGAATGGTGCTGCAGGAATTACCTGTGATGGGAATGGTGTGCAGCAGGAATTACCTGTGATGGGAATGGTGTGCAGCAGGAATTACCTGTGATGGGAATGGTGTGCTACAGGAATTACCTGTGATGGGAATGGTGCTACAGGAATTACCTGTGATGGGAATGGTGCTACAGGAATTACCTGTGATGGGAATGGTGTGCAGCAGGAATTACCTGTGATGGGAATGGTGCTACAGGAATTACCTGTGATGGGAATGGTGTGCAGCAGGAATTACCTGTGATGGGAATGGTGTGCAGCAGGAATTACCTGTGATGGGAATGGTGTGCAGCAGGAATTACCTGTGATGGGAATGGTGCTACAGGAATTACCTGTGATGGGAATGGTGTGCAAGCAGGAATTACCTGTGATGGGAATGGTGCTACAGGAATTACCTGTGATGGGAATGGTGTGCTACAGGAATTACCTGTGATGGGAATTGTGCTACAGGAATTACCTGTGATGGGAATGGTGTGCTACAGGAATTACCTGTGATGGGAATGGTGCTACAGGAATTACCTGTGATGGGAATGGTGTGCAGCAGGAATTACCTGTGATGGGAATGGTGTGCAGCAGGAATTACCTGTGATGGGAATGGTGCTACAGGAATTACCTGTGATGGGAATGGTGTGCTACAGGAATTACCTGTGATGGGAATGGTGCTACAGGAATTACCTGTGATGGGAATGGTGTGCTACAGGAATTACCTGTGATGGGAATGGTGCTACAGGAATTACCTGTGATGGGAATGGTGCAGCAGGAATTACCTGTGATGGGAATGGTGCTACAGGAATTACCTGTGATGGGAATGGTGTGCTACAGGAATTACCTGTGATGGGAATGGTGCTACAGGAATTACCTGTGATGGGAATGGTGTGCAGCAGGAATTACCTGTGATGGGAATGGTGCTACAGGAATTACCTGTGATGGGAATGGTGTGCAGCAGGAATTACCTGTGATGGGAATGGTGTGCAGCAGGAATTACCTGTGATGGGAATGGTGCTACAGGAATTACCTGTGATGGGAATGGTGCTACAGGAATTACCTGTGATGGGAATGGTGCTACAGGAATTACCCGTGATGGGAATGGTGTGCTACAGGAATTACCTGTGATGGGAATGGTGTGCAGCAGGAATTACCTGTGATGGGAATGGTGTGCTACAGGAATTACCTGTGATGGGAATGGTGTGCAGCAGGAATTACCTGTGATGGGAATGGTGCTACAGGAATTACCTGTGATGGGAATGGTGTGCAGCAGGAATTACCTGTGATGGGAATGGTGCTACAGGAATTACCTGTGATGGGAATGGTGTGCTACAGGAATTACCTGTGATGGGAATGGTGCTACAGGAATTACCTGTGATGGGAATGGTGCTACAGGAATTACCTGTGATGGGAATGGTGCTACAGGAATTACCTGTGATGGGAATGGTGTGCAGCAGGAATTACCTGTGATGGGAATGGTGCTACAGGAATTACCTGTGATGGGAATGGTGCTACAGGAATTACCTGTGATGGGAATGGTGCTACAGGAATTACCTGTGATGGGAATGGTGCTGGCAGGAATTACCTGTGATGGGAATGGTGTGCAGCAGGAATTACCTGTGATGGGAATGGTGTGCTACAGGAATTACCTGTGATGGGAATGGTGTGCTACAGGAATTACCTGTGATGGGAATGGTGTGCTACAGGAATTACCTGTGATGGGAATGGTGCTACAGGAATTACCTGTGATGGGAATGGTGTGCTGCAGGAATTACCTGTGATGGGAATGGTGCTACAGGAATTACCTGTGATGGGAATGGTGCTGCAGGAATTACCTGTGATGGGAATGGTGTGCTACAGGAATTACCTGTGATGGGAATGGTGTGCTACAGGAATTACCTGTGATGGGAATGGTGCTACAGGAATTACCTGTGATGGGAATGGTGTGCTACAGGAATTACCTGTGATGGGAATGGTGTGCAGCAGGAATTACCTGTGATGGGAATGGTGCTACAGGAATTACCTGTGATGGGAATGGTGTGCTACAGGAATTACCTGTGATGGGAATGGTGTGCTACAGGAATTACCTGTGATGGGAATGGTGTGCAGCAGGAATTACCTGTGATGGGAATGGTGTGCAGCAGGAATTACCTGTGATGGGAATGGTGCTACAGGAATTACCTGTGATGGGAATGGTGCTACAGGAATTACCTGTGATGGGAATGGTGCTACAGGAATTACCTGTGATGGGAATGGTGTGCAGCAGGAATTACCTGTGATGGGAATGGTGCTACAGGAATTACCTGTGATGGGAATGGTGTGCTACAGGAATTACCTGTGATGGGAATGGTGTGCTACAGGAATTACCTGTGATGGGAATGGTGTGCAGCAGGAATTACCTGTGATGGGAATGGTGCTGGCAGGAATTACCTGTGATGGGAATGGTGTGCTACAGGAATTACCTGTGATGGGAATGGTGCTACAGGAATTACCTGTGATGGGAATGGTGTGCTACAGGAATTACCTGTGATGGGAATGGTGCTACAGGAATTACCTGTGATGGGAATGGTGCTACAGGAATTACCTGTGATGGGAATGGTGTGCTACAGGAATTACCTGTGATGGGAATGGTGTGCAGCAGGAATTACCTGTGATGGGAATGGTGTGCAGCAGGAATTACCTGTGATGGGAATGGTGTGCAGCAGGAATTACCTGTGATGGGAATGGTGTGCTACAGGAATTACCTGTGATGGGAATGGTGCTACAGGAATTACCTGTGATGGGAATGGTGCTACAGGAATTACCTGTGATGGGAATGGTGTGCTGCAGGAATTACCTGTGATGGGAATGGTGTGCTACAGGAATTACCTGTGATGGGAATGGTGTGCTACAGGAATTACCTGTGATGGGAATGGTGCTACAGGAATTACCTGTGATGGGAATGGTGCTACAGGAATTACCTGTGATGGGAATGGTGTGCAGCAGGAATTACCTGTGATGGGAATGGTGCTACAGGAATTACCTGTGATGGGAATGGTGCTACAGGAATTACCTGTGATGGGAATGGTGCTACAGGAATTACCTCTGATGGGAATGGTGTGCAGCAGGAATTACCTGTGATGGGAATGGTGCTACAGGAATTACCTGTGATGGGAATGGTGTGCTGCAGGAATTACCTGTGATGGGAATGGTGTGCAGCAGGAATTACCTGTGATGGGAATGGTGCTACAGGAATTACCTGTGATGGGAATGGTGTGCAGCAGGAATTACCTGTGATGGGAATGGTGTGCAGCAGGAATTACCTGTGATGGGAATGGTGTGCAGCAGGAATTACCTGTGATGGGAATGGTGCTACAGGAATTACCTGTGATGGGAATGGTGCTACAGGAATTACCTGTGATGGGAATGGTGTGCTACAGGAATTACCTGTGATGGGAATGGTGTGCAGCAGGAATTACCTGTGATGGGAATGGTGCTACAGGAATTACCTGTGATGGGAATGGTGTGCTGCAGGAATTACCTGTGATGGGAATGGTGTGCAGCAGGAATTACCTGTGATGGGAATGGTGCTACAGGAGTACCTGTGATGGGAATGGTGTGCTACAGGAATTACCTGTGATGGGAATGGTGCTACAGGAATTACCTGTGATGGGAATGGTGTGCAGCAGGAATTACCTGTGATGGGAATGGTGTGCAGCAGGAATTACCTGTGATGGGAATGGTGTGCAGCAGGAATTACCTGTGATGGGAATGGTGTGCTACAGGAATTACCTGTGATGGGAATGGTGCTACAGGAATTACCTGTGATGGGAATGGTGTGCTACAGGAATTACCTGTGATGGGAATGGTGCTACAGGAATTACCTGTGATGGGGAATGGTGCTGCAGGAATTACCTGTGATGGGAATGGTGTGCAGCAGGAATTACCTGTGATGGGAATGGTGCTACAGGAATTACCTGTGATGGGAATGGTGCTACAGGAATTACCTGTGATGGGAATGGTGCTACAGGAATTACCTGTGATGGGAATGGTGCTACAGGAATTACCTGTGATGGGAATGGTGTGCTACAGGAATTACCTGTGATGGGAATGGTGTGCTACAGGAATTACCTGTGATGGGAATGGTGTGCTACAGGAATTACCTGTGATGGGAATGGTGTGCTACAGGAATTACCTGTGATGGGAATGGTGTGCAGCAGGAATTACCTGTGATGGGAATGGTGTGCTACAGGAATTACCTGTGATGGGAATGGTGCTACAGGAATTACCTGTGATGGGAATGGTGTGCAGCAGGAATTACCTGTGATGGGAATGGTGTGCTACAGGAATTACCTGTGATGGGAATGGTGTGCAGCAGGAATTACCTGTGATGGGAATGGTGCTACAGGAATTACCTGTGATGGGAATGGTGCTACAGGAATTACCTGTGATGGGAATGGTGTGCCAGGAATTACCTGTGATGGGAATGGTGCTGCAGGAATTACCTGTGATGGGAATGGTGCTACAGGAATTACCTGTGATGGGAATGGTGTGCAGCAGGAATTACCTGTGATGGGAATGGTGTGCCAGCAGGAATTACCTGTGATGGGAATGGTGCTACAGGAATTACCTGTGATGGGAATGGTGTGCTGCAGGAATTACCTGTGATGGGAATGGTGCTACAGGAATTACCTGTGATGGGAATGGTGTGCTACAGGAATTACCTGTGATGGGAATGGTGTGCTACAGGAATTACCTGTGATGGGAATGGTGTGCAGCAGGAATTACCTGTGATGGGAATGGTGCTGCAGGAATTACCTGTGATGGGAATGGTGCTACAGGAATTACCTGTGATGGGAATGGTGTGCTACAGGAATTACCTGTGATGGGAATGGTGTGCAGCAGGAATTACCTGTGATGGGAATGGTGTGCTACAGGAATTACCTGTGATGGGAATGGTGCTACAGGAATTACCTGTGATGGGAATGGTGTGCTACAGGAATTACCTGTGATGGGAATGGTGTGCTGCAGGAATTACCTGTGATGGGAATGGTGCTACAGGAATTACCTGTGATGGGAATGGTGTGCTGCAGGAATTACCTGTGATGGGAATGGTGCTACAGGAATTACCTGTGATGGGAATGGTGTGCTACAGGAATTACCTGTGATGGGAATGGTGTGCTACAGGAATTACCTGTGATGGGAATGGTGCTACAGGAATTACCTGTGATGGGAATGGTGCTACAGGAATTACCTGTGATGGGAATGGTGTGCAGCAGGAATTACCTGTGATGGGAATGGTGTGCTACAGGAATTACCTGTGATGGGAATGGTGCTGCAGGAATTACCTGTGATGGGAATGGTGTGCAGCAGGAATTACCTGTGATGGGAATGGTGCTACAGGAATTACCTGTGATGGGAATGGTGTGCAGCAGGAATTACCTGTGATGGGAATGGTGTGCTACAGGAATTACCTGTGATGGGAATGGTGTGCTACAGGAATTACCTGTGATGGGAATGGTGTGCAGCAGGAATTACCTGTGATGGGAATGGTGCTACAGGAATTACCTGTGATGGGAATGGTGTGCTACAGGAATTACCTGTGATGGGAATGGTGTGCTACAGGAATTACCTGTGATGGGAATGGTGCTACAGGAATTACCTGTGATGGGAATGGTGTGCTACAGGAATTACCTGTGATGGGAATGGTGTGCAGCAGGAATTACCTGTGATGGGAATGGTGTGCTACAGGAATTACCTGTGATGGGAATGGTGTGCAGCAGGAATTACCTGTGATGGGAATGGTGCTACAGGAATTACCTGTGATGGGAATGGTGTGCTACAGGAATTACCTGTGATGGGAATGGTGCTACAGGAATTACCTGTGATGGGAATGGTGTGCTACAGGAATTACCTGTGATGGGAATGGTGCTACAGGAATTACCTGTGATGGGAATGGTGTGCTACAGGAATTACCTGTGATGGGAATGGTGCTACAGGAATTACCTGTGATGGGAATGGTGTGCTACAGGAATTACCTGTGATGGGAATGGTGTGCTACAGGAATTACCTGTGATGGGAATGGTGTGCTACAGGAATTACCTGTGATGGGAATGGTGCTGCAGGAATTACCTGTGATGGGAATGGTGCTGCAGGAATTACCTGTGATGGGAATGGTGTGCTAGCAGGAATTACCTGTGATGGGAATGGTGTGCTACAGGAATTACCTGTGATGGGAATGGTGTGCTGCAGGAATTACCTGTGATGGGAATGGTGCTACAGGAATTACCTGTGATGGGAATGGTGTGCAGCAGGAATTACCTGTGATGGGAATGGTGTGCTACAGGAATTACCTGTGATGGGAATGGTGCTACAGGAATTACCTGTGATGGGAATGGTGTGCAGCAGGAATTACCTGTGATGGGAATGGTGTGCTACAGGAATTACCTGTGATGGGAATGGTGTGCTACAGGAATTACCTGTGATGGGAATGGTGTGCCAGCAGGAATTACCTGTGATGGGAATGGTGCTACAGGAATTACCTGTGATGGGAATGGTGTGCTACAGGAATTACCTGTGATGGGAATGGTGCTACAGGAATTACCTGTGATGGGAATGGTGTGCTGCAGGAATTACCTGTGATGGGAATGGTGCTACAGGAATTACCTGTGATGGGAATGGTGTGCAGCAGGAATTACCTGTGATGGGAATGGTGTGCTACAGGAATTACCTGTGATGGGAATGGTGCTACAGGAATTACCTGTGATGGGAATGGTGTGCTAGCAGGAATTACCTGTGATGGGAATGGTGCTACAGGAATTACCTGTGATGGGAATGGTGCTACAGGAATTACCTGTGATGGGAATGGTGTGCTGCAGGAATTACCTGTGATGGGAATGGTGTGCTACAGGAATTACCTGTGATGGGAATGGTGTGCTAGCAGGAATTACCTGTGATGGGAATGGTGTGCTGCAGGAATTACCTGTGATGGGAATGGTGCTACAGGAATTACCTGTGATGGGAATGGTGCTACAGGAATTACCTGTGATGGGAATGGTGTGCTACAGGAATTACCTGTGATGGGAATGGTGCTACAGGAATTACCTGTGATGGGAATGGTGTGCAGCAGGAATTACCTGTGATGGGAATGGTGCTACAGGAATTACCTGTGATGGGAATGGTGCTACAGGAATTACCTGTGATGGGAATGGTGTGCAGCAGGAATTACCTGTGATGGGAATGGTGTGCAGCAGGAATTACCTGTGATGGGAATGGTGCTACAGGAATTACCTGTGATGGGAATGGTGCTACAGGAATTACCTGTGATGGGAATGGTGTGCTACAGGAATTACCTGTGATGGGAATGGTGCTACAGGAATTACCTGTGATGGGAATGGTGTGCAGCAGGAATTACCTGTGATGGGAATGGTGCTGCAGGAATTACCTGTGATGGGAATGGTGTGCAGCAGGAATTACCTGTGATGGGAATGGTGCTACAGGAATTACCTGTGATGGGAATGGTGCTACAGGAATTACCTGTGATGGGAATGGTGTGCAGCAGGAATTACCTGTGATGGGAATGGTGTGCAGCAGGAATTACCTGTGATGGGAATGGTGCTACAGGAATTACCTGTGATGGGAATGGTGTGCAGCAGGAATTACCTGTGATGGGAATGGTGTGCTACAGGAATTACCTGTGATGGGAATGGTGTGCTACAGGAATTACCTGTGATGGGAATGGTGTGCTAGCAGGAATTACCTGTGATGGGAATGGTGTGCTACAGGAATTACCTGTGATGGGAATGGTGCTACAGGAATTACCTGTGATGGGAATGGTGTGCAGCAGGAATTACCTGTGATGGGAATGGTGTGCTACAGGAATTACCTGTGATGGGAATGGTGTGCTACAGGAATTACCTGTGATGGGAATGGTGCTACAGGAATTACCTGTGATGGGAATGGTGTGCAGCAGGAATTACCTGTGATGGGAATGGTGTGCAGCAGGAATTACCTGTGATGGGAATGGTGTGCTACAGGAATTACCTGTGATGGGAATGGTGTGCTAGCAGGAATTACCTGTGATGGGAATGGTGCTACAGGAATTACCTGTGATGGGAATGGTGTGCTACAGGAATTACCTGTGATGGGAATGGTGTGCTACAGGAATTACCTGTGATGGGAATGGTGCTACAGGAATTACCTGTGATGGGAATGGTGTGCTACAGGAATTACCTGTGATGGGAATGGGTGCTACAGGAATTACCTGTGATGGGAAGGGTGTGCTACAGGAATTACCTGTGATGGGAATGGTGTGCAGCAGGAATTACCTGTGATGGGAATGGTGCTGCAGGAATTACCTGTGATGGGAATGGTGCTACAGGAATTACCTGTGATGGGAATGGTGTGCAGCAGGAATTACCTGTGATGGGAATGGTGTGCAGCAGGAATTACCTGTGATGGGAATGGTGTGCAGCAGGAATTACCTGTGATGGGAATGGTGTGCTGGCAGGAATTACCTGTGATGGGAATGGTGCTACAGGAATTACCTGTGATGGGAATGGTGCTACAGGAATTACCTGTGATGGGAATGGTGCTACAGGAATTACCTGTGATGGGAATGGTGTGCAGCAGGAATTACCTGTGATGGGAATGGTGCTACAGGAATTACCTGTGATGGGAATGGTGTGCAGCAGGAATTACCTGTGATGGGAATGGTGTGCAGCAGGAATTATCTGTGATGGGAAGGTTGTCCCTGTCCCCAGTGGGACACATTTCGGGCTTGTTGACCTCTTGCTCCCCTGACCTCAGGCCGTCCAGAAACGATTCCTGAGAGGGCTCAGAGGAAGTGACACGTGGCCGGGCTAGGTTTTCTGCTTCTAACAACAGTAATTATTTTGACATTTTATTTTCTATGTTGACTCATGGCTGAAAAAATAATTTCTTTCTGATGTGTGAAATGATTGTGCTAACAAGTACATACACAGGTCATTTCCCTGCGAGCCGTTTTCTTTCTCAGGACCACAGCCTGCTTTGGAACTTACTGGCATTTGCTTTTTCTCCGGGAGTTTTACTGAGGTGTCCCGGGTGGGGGATCTCGGGGGTCCCGGGGTGTCCCGAGTGTGTCCCGGGGATGTCCCGAGGGTGTTCCGGCGGTGTCCCGAGGGTATCCCGGGGATGTACCGGGGGTATCCCGCGGGGTGTCCCGGGGGTGTCCCGGGGATGTACCGGGGGTGTCCCGGGGGTGTCCCGAGGGTATCCCGGGGATGTACCGGGGGTATCCCGAGGTGTCCCGGGGGTGTCCCGGGGGTGTCCTGGGGGTGTCCCGGGGGTGTTCCGGGGGTATCCCGGGGGTGTCCCGAGGGTATCCCGGGGATGTACCGGGGGTATCCCGGGGGTGTACCGGGGGTGTCCCGGGGGTGTCCCGGGGGTATCCCGGGGGTATCCCGGGGGTATCCCGGGGGTATCCCGAGGGTGTCCCGGGAGTATCCCGGGGGTATCCCGGGATGTTGGCGGGTTCCCGCGCTCCCGGCGGCCGCCCGCGTGACGTCAGCGCCCTCCTCGGTGACGTCAGCGGCGGGGCGGGCCGCAGCTCCCGGCGCGCCCCGCGCAGCGCGGGGGGGCGGGAGCGCGCGCGGAGGGAGCCAGGGCGCGCTCCCGGCGGCGGCGCCGCGCCTCCATCCCCGCAGCCGGCATGTTCTCCAGGAAGAGCCACGCCGACGTCAGGAAATCCACGCAGAAGGCGCTGGACCCCAAGCGGGACGTGCTGACCCGGCTGAAGCACCTCCGCGCTCTGCTGGGTGAGCGGGGCTGGGCGCGGGGACAGCCGGCCCCGGGGCCGGAGCCGCGCCCGCCGTGCGCGGGGCAGGGAGCGCGCCCGGCTGCGCGGGCAGTGCGGGCTGTGTGTGCGGGAACAAACGCGGTGCCGCCGGCCCGGGGTGCTGGTCACCCGCCGGGTGGCTGAGCTGCCGCTGTGCAGGTGGCTCCGGGGCTGGGACGGGGCTGGGACAAGGCTGGGACAATCTGGGACAAGGCTGGGACAGGTGGCGGCTCCCACAGTGTGGGCAGCGGCCGGTGAGGCTCATCTGCTCTGAGGGCTCTGAGGGATGGCTGCCCCAAAGACACAGGAGCAGCTCTGCTGAGGGGAACATGAGGGATGGCTGCCCACAGACACAGGAGCAGGCTCTGCTGAGGGGGAACATGTGGGATGGCTGCCCACAGACACAGAAACAGCTCTGCTGAGGGACATGAGGATGGCTGACCAGGGAACATGAGGGATGGCTGCCCCACAGACACCTGAGCAGGCTCAGCTGAGGGGGAACATGTGGGGATGGCTGCCCACAGCCACAGAAACAGCTCTGCTGAGGAAATGAGCGATGGCTGCCCAGGGAACATGAGGGGTGGCTGCCCCAAAGACACAGAAACAGTTCTGCTGAGGGACATGAGGGATGGCTGACCAGGGAACATGAGGGGTGGCTGCCCCACAGACACCTGAGCAGGCTCTGCTGAGGGGGAACATGAGGACTCGCTGCCCCACAGACACCTGAGCAGGCTCAGCTGAGGGGGAACATGAGGGATGGCTGCCCCACGGACACAGAAACAGCTCTGCTGAGGGAATTGAGGGATGGCTGCCCAGGGAACATGAGGGATGGCTGTCCCACGGACACAGGAGCAGTTCTGCTGAGGGGGAACATGTGGGATGGCTGCCCACAGACACAGGAGCAGCTCTGCTGAGGGAAATGGGGGATGGCTGCCCAGGAACATGAGGATGGCTGCCCCAAAGACACAGGAGCAGTTCTGCTGAGGGAAATGAGCGATGGCTGCCCAGGGAACATGAGGGATGGCTGCCCACAGACACCTGAGCAGGCTCAGCTGAGGGGAACATGAGGACTCGCTGCCCCACAGACACCTGAGCAGGCTCTGCTGAGGGAATTGAGGGATGGCTGCCCCACAGACACAGAAACAGCTCTGCTGAGGAAATGGGGATGGCTGCCCCACAGACACGGCAACAGCTCTGCTGAGGGAAATGGGGGATGTCTGACCAGGGAACTGAGGGATGGCTGCCCAGGGAACATGAGGGACCGCTGCCCTTCCTTTGCCGGTTTCAGTCACGGGTTTGCGGCCGCTGTAAACAAATGTCACTTTCTGCCCTGCGGCCCCCCGGAGGGACGAGCGCAAGGAATGCGCGTTCCCGTAAACGCGGGCTCCTCCGAGCTTCGGGCTGCTGCAGGTTTGCCCAAGAGTGGCAGGAAAGATCCCACCTTCGGCGTCTCCCAAGCCTTCGGGTCCGAGTTGCTGCTCTGTCCGCACGGCAGGACCGAGCACTGCCCGGGACCTGCGAGTGGCTGCTCAGCTGTGTCTGAGGAACGAGCACATTGTTTCTTTATCGCTGTGGAGATGTTCTCATGGCCACAACTTGTGTTAAATTCGTGAAGCTCTAAACGCAGTTTGTGGAAGTGCCACTAGAGTGGCTTTTTTTTTTTTTTAAGATACACTTAAAAAGTAGAGGCCTGACAGAGAGTGATGGGGATGTACAGATTTGGCACTTCCCCCTGCCTGGCTGTAAATGAGGCCTCTGCTCTTCCTCGGAGCACTTTCTGTGGGACTTTTGTGAATTGCTGCACCTTAAGGATTTTTCTTTTCTGTGGCTCTTTGGCTAGAAATACTCTTTTTTCTCTTTCAGTGCTGTTTTCTGCTCGGGCACAACCAAAGCATCAGGAGTCAGGGTGGATGGTGCTTTGTCCAGTGCTTTCAGTTTTTTCAGTGGGGAAGTGCGTGGCAGACACACAGAGTTAAATTAAGACTAAATGTGAAATTTGGGAGGTTACCAAGTACGGCCAGCCAGGAGGGGATGTGTGCAGACTTCTGCAGTTTGGGGTGTTGCCATCGTTTTGGGAGCTGCTCTGTTGGAGGGGCGTTCTGGTAACGGGCTGTTGCAGGCTGACGTGCTTTTTCTGAAGATAAGTAAGAATTGTACATTATTTCTGGGGTGAGGCTGGCCGTAAAAGGTTTATCATTAACCAGGGTGTGGCTGCGAGATTCTCTCCATCTCCTTTAATTTTGCAAGTACTTGAGGATTAAGAGAGCTTTGAGAAAAGAGCATGGAGTGACTTAATGGAATTAAGGGATGATTCCTAACAGGTGACTGTGAAAACACTTGGGAAATAGAAGGAAAATAGAAGGCAGGTCTGTGTGCTGAGGGCAGGCTTAGTGTCCACTCTGGTTTGTTTTTTTTTTAATACAAGCAATGAGAGTTTGGCAGTAGACCCAGGCTCTCACTAAGTGGTACCAGAGCATTACCCTGAATTTAAAATTCAGTGTGGCTGGCACGTCCTGTTTATAGAGAAGTGGGGTGTGACCCTGGTGAGTGTCTCTGTTTCCTGAGGCTGCTGCAGCTGTGGGCTTGCCCTGGGTGGGATGGGGCAGTGCTCAGTCTGGCTGGGTGTGTGTGTGCGGGGTAAATACGGAAATAAACCCGAATTCCCGCAGCCAGCCCCGTGTCCTCGGCATCCCCCTGCGCTCCCCAGAGCCGGGGTTTCTCTCCTTGTCGAATCCCTCCTCTGCAGGGTGCAGCTCCCATCACACCCACCCCTTGGCAAAAGGAGAATTTGCCCCCGTGGTGAGGCGGCTCCCTTCTCCTCCCGTCGCAGTTTGGAGGGAAAGTTTCCTTTTTGTTTGGGCTGTAATGACCTCATTCCCTCGTATGAAACCGCTGTAAATGAAAGCCTTGTTTTCCCCCGGAGTGGTGTTTAACAGGACGCATTCACGGAGAGGAATAATTGCACTTAGCCTGCAAATTCGGGAGCAGTAGTTTGCAGGAAACCAACACCACGTTAGAGACTTTCCCTGCTCTAATTGTTTCCATAGTACAAGCAGCCAAGCAGAGCCTGACTGCTGCAGGGGTGTTAATTTAAATAAAAATCAAGTTGCTCAGGGCTGAAGTTATTCTTTCTTCCACAGTCGTGGGATATTATGGAGCCCTCTTGCTGGAATCAGCTTTATTTTGGGTAGCAAATGGGTTTGTAGCAAGTGAGGCTCCAGTGGGGAGGTGTGCTGGTCATTTTGGCCCTTCACCCTCTTCTGGGGGAAATCACCCACCTTCCCTTGGCCAAACCAGTAAAGACCAAAGGGAGGAAATTAATGTGTGCTTGGCAAGTGCCAGGCTTAGGAAACACTGGACTTTTTTCTTTGCAGAAAACAAACTTATTTCAGATTTCAGAGCCAAGTCAGCACTTAGGAAAGTGCTGCACCTTCAGGTGGCCATTACTGTAAGAAATTAATTGGGAATGTGCTGTTTTCTGGTTTGATCTGCTTGCCAGATGAGTGCAAGAGCTGAATTTGCATCTGTTTTCCTCCAGCATTACCTGCTTGTTTTGGTGGTACAGAGGCCGTTTGGATTTGGTTACACAGCTAAGACTCACCTCATCTTTTTTTTTTTTTTTTTTTAGTGGAAAGCAAACGAACCAAAGCCCCTCTGCAGACTCTCATAAATTCCATGAAACGAGGATGGACCCACAGTTTAGTAGAGAATACTCTGAACTCACTGAAATAGTTTTGCATTGCACTAATTTCATTCTCTGGTGCTAAATGTGCAGAATGCCTGAAATTCTCATCGTTCTGCTCTTGTGTAACTGCTCTGTTTGTTCCTCTTTTCAGATGTTGTGGATGGAAGTGACCTGAAGCAGTTTTTTGACAGCAATTATTCTCAGATTTATTTTATATTCTATGAAAACTTCATAACACTGGAAAACAGCCTGAAACAAAAAGGTAAGTTTTGGGGTTTTTCCAGCTGCTCAGTGCTCCAGAGAATTCCATTGGAGCCTGTGCAGTGGTTGTCTGGTCCCCATTATCTGTATTTACAACTAACAGTTTCCTGCAGTACTGTGTTAGTATTAATAATTTTAATTTTATGGTAGCAGGAGAGGAGAGCATGGGCTCTCTGGAAGGAGAGCAGCAGCTGATCACGTTTCTGGGTTCATTTCAGCTATTTATTATTATTATTATTATTGTTGTTGTTATTATTATTATTATTATTATTAACACCCATCCTCTCACCTTGCTCCAGGCTCCTGCAGCTGCCTCTGCTTGGCCAGAGCAGAGAGAGGCACTGCAGCCTGGGCTCTTTATTTCAGAGGAGGAATTAACTGAGTGGCATCTTGGACCTCAGCTGAGCTACAGCAGCCTCATTCTGCTGCCTTTTGTCCTGTGTTTTCTGGCAAGCAATGTTGTTTTGTGTCTTGCAGGGAATAAATCACAAAGGGAGGAGCTGGACTCCATCCTCTTTCTTTTTGAAGTAAGTTTTCCATGCCACAAAAATCGATTTGTGTTTTCAATCTCACTGCTCATCAGTTTGATCTGAGTGTGTGAAATGCTAGTTTGGGATTTTATATTATTCAGCATTGGCAGTGTCTGGGGAGGAAGTGGTACCCAGTTACCTTTTGCATAATCAAATCAGGATTGTTTTAATTTAAATGAGAATAGTCCAGGCTAGGTTTCCTCTTTGACTGGAGTTATTGCCTAAATGTGCTTGGATGTGAGGAGATATCACTGGACCAGATGAAAGCCTGTCACACAGAAATGTTCTTACAGTGCACACAGAAATCCTTAGCATGAGCTCTGCCTGTCTCTAGTCAGCACTGGCACCTTTTAGTTGTTGTTTTTAGACAGTTAATTAGCTAAATAATTGGCCAGATTTCTCATACAGAATCTACTGATTTCTTTCACTTTTCTTTATTTCTTTCTCTGTTACTTGAACTACTAACTTTTTACATGAGCGTTGCATCACTGAATTGTAATCTTTGTTTATATTTTGGGTGTTTTTTGGTAGAAAAGAACCCCCAAACTTTCAGAGTGAGTCTAGAAATTGAAGCTAAAACAAAGGTTAATTGTTCTCCTCTCACTGCCTCTGAAAGACCCCCAGACCCTCAGAAGTCTGTGGCTTCATGGTTTTGCATTAATGAGTAGTTTGTGGTTGGAATGGTATTTACAGTGACAAGGAGAATGGTGCTGTTTGGGGCAGGGGAACTCTTCCTGCTGTGCCAGGAGTGTTTTGGGGCAGGGAAACTCTTCCTGCTGCTGCCAGGACAGTTTTTGGGGCAGGATAAACTCTTCCTGCTGCTGCCAGGAGTGTTTTTGGGGCAGGGAAACTCTTCCTGCTGTGCCAGGACAGTTTTTGGGGCAGGGAAACTCTTCCTGCTGTGCCAGGACAGTTTTTGGGGCAGGATAAACTCTTCCTGCTGCTGCCAGGAGTGTTTTTGGGGCAGGGAAACTCTTCCTGCTGTGCCAGGAGTGTTTTTGGGGCAGGGAAACTCTTCCTGCTGTGCCAGGAGTGTTTGAGGCAGGGAAACTCTTCCTGCTGTGCCAGGAGTGTTTTTGGGGCAGGATAAACTCTTCCTGCTGTGCCAGGAGTGTTTTTGGGGCAGGGAAACTCTTCCTGCTGCTGCCAGGACAGTGTTTGGTGCAGGATAAACTCTTCCTGCTGTGCCAGGAGTGTTTGGGGCAGGGAAACTCTTCCTGCTGTGCCAGGACAGTTTTTGGGGCAGGATAAACTCTTCGTGCTGTGCCAGGATGTTTTTGGGGCAGGATAAACTCTTCCTGCTGTGCCAGGAGTGTTTTTGGGGCCGGATAAACTCTTCCTGCTGTGCCAGGAGGACAGTTTTTGGGGCAGGATAAACTCTTCCTGCTGTGCCAGGACAGTTTTTGGGGCAGGATAAACTCTTCCTGCTGTGCCAGGACAGTTTTTGGGGCAGGAAACTCTTCCTGCTGTGCCAGGACAGTTTTTGGGGCAGGATAAACTCTTCCTGCTGTGCCAGGACAGTTTTGGGGCAGGATAAACTCTTCCTGCTGCTGCCAGGAGTGTTTGGGGCAGGGAAAATCTTCGTGCTGCTGCCAGGAGTGTTTTTGGGGCAGGATAAACTCTTCCTGCTGCTGCCAGGAATGTTTGGGGCAGGGAAACTCTTCCTGCTGCTGCCAGGACAGTGTTTGGTGCAGGATAAACTCTTCCTGCTGTGCCAGGAGTGTTTTGGGGCAGGGAAACTCTTCCTGCTGTGCCAGGAGTGTTTTTGGGGCAGGATAAACTCTTCCTGCTGTGCCAGGAGTGTTTTTGGGGCAGGATAAACTCTTCCTGCTGCTGCCAGGAGTGTTTTTGGGGCAGGGAAACTCTTCCTGCTGCTGCCAGGAATGTTTTGGGGCAGGGAAACTCTTCCTGCTGCTGCCAGGACAGTGTTTGGTGCAGGATAAACTCTTCCTGCTGTGCCAGGAGTGTTTTTGGTGCAGGGAAACTCTTCCTGCTGCTGCCAGGAGTGTTTTTGGGGCAGGGAAACTCTTCCTGCTGTGCCAGGACAGTTTTTGGGGCAGGGAAACTCTTCCTGCTGCTGCCAGGAGTGTTTTTGGGGCAGGATAAACTCTTCCTGCTGCTGCCAGGACAGTTTTTGGGGCAGGGAAACTCTTCCTGCTGTGCCAGGACAGTTTTTGGGGCAGGATAAACTCTTCCTGCTGTGCCAGGAGTGTTTGGGGCAGGATAAACTCTTCCTGCTGCTGCCATTACAGTTTTTGGGGCAGGGAAACTCTTCCTGCTGCTGCCAGGAGTGTTTTTGGGGCAGGAAACTCTTCCTGCTGTGCCAGGAGTGTTTTTGGGGCAGGATAAACTCTTCCTGCTGCTGCCAGGAGTGTTTGGGGCAGGGAAACTCTTCCTGCTGTGCCAGGACAGTTTTGGGGCAGGAAACTCTTCGTGCTGTGCCAGGAGTGTTTTCGGTGTAGGATAAACTCTTCCTGCTGCTGCCAGGACAGTTTTGGTGTAGGATAAACTCTTCCTGCTGTGCCAGGAGTGTTTGGGGCCGGATAAACTCTTCCTGCTGTGCCAGGACAGTTTTTGGTGTAGGATAAACTCTTCCTGCTGTGCCAGGACAGTTTTTGGGGCAGGATAAACTCTTCCTGCTGCTGCCAGGACAGTTTTTGGTGCAGGATAAACTCTTCCTGCTCCTGCCAGGAGTGTTTGAGGCAGGGAAACTCTTCCTGCTGCCAGGACAGTTTGGGATGCCCTCAGTGTCTCTGTGGGACCCAGAGCTGTTCCCTTCATGGTGTGGAGCTGGGAATTCTCTGCAGGAGCAGCTGGGCTGAGCTGTCCATCAGTCCATGGAGAGCTGAGCCTGGGTGGGAGCAGCCCCAGCACGGGCCAGGGAGTCAGAAATGCCAAGGGGTGAAGCAGGCATGCTCCAAGCTGCAGGAGACAAAACTAATTGATTGTTAAGCTTGCCATGTTTAGTGATGGCAGCAGGAGCCAGGGGGATGCTGCATTTTCTGCTAATTAGCTAAGTAGGTAGTTGCTGAGGATTAACAAATCCTGAGTCCCCGTGCTGAGGGTTAACAGCTTAAAAATCAATAAAAATATTTATGAGGGAGCTGCATTTCCTTGTGCTGCTGTTGTGGAGTGACACCTAGTGTGTGTGTTGGGCAGCAAGGCTTTTCCCACAAATCCTCTGCAAAGCCACTTGGCTTGGCAGTAGTTTATGGAAGTTCTGGTTTTGCACATCAGCTGCACAGCTTGGCCACACAGCAGCAGCTTCAGACAGCGTGCCACCCAAAGAGGAAATGTTAGCCAGCAGGGAGGAGTGTGAGGGGTTAACTAACATTGCCAAGTGCTTGGATCTAGCTCTGGGATGGATATTTGTGAGGTGATATGGCAGCACTACTCTTGTTTCTCTCCATTTCGGACAAAAGCCCAAAATTAAGTGACAGACAATTTTTTTTCCTGCTCTCTCTACTTGCAGTGCCTTGTGTCCCTGTCCCCTTTCAGATCCTCAGCTTTGGGGGCAGCTCTGAGCCCTGTGTGACACACACCTGCACTGGATTTCTGTGTTCATGTCCATTTTCTGCCTCCAGTAACAGTCCTGTGCCATCATCTGCCTGTGAGAGTTTGGGGTGCTTTTCTTTAATAAGAAAGTGTTCTTTCTTTCTTGCAGCATCAGGTGCTGATTCCTGTGGCACTTTGGCTTTAATCTCGAATGAAGTCAAAGCAGATTGATGGGTTGGATACACATACATCAATTTCTTGCCATTCTCTATAGTTTTTCCCATTAGTTAAGAACAGCCACATCTGTCGTGCTGATGGTGCCATAAAATTCGTTCCACTGATCCAGCAGGTTCACTGGATCAAATGTTTCACACTCAGAATTTCTCAGGTGTAGAAAAGCTTCCCCAGGTCCGTGTTTAGTGTGGAGTTTGTGGGTTCTTGAGCCTGGTGCAGATGTCTCAAGCTCAGCAGAGTCACAAAGGGGCTTTTTTGTTTATAACAGTAGAAGTGCTTATAGCTCTCTTTTCTACACATAGAAAATTACTTTTGGAACCACTCACAGTTTGTTCTGCCATAATAACATTGCTGCTATTCTTGCAGCACTCTGGTAAATTCTAGCTTGTGTTCCACACATTTTACTTCAGAGATCTTGCTGTTCCTCATTATGCCTGGGGCACTGATAAGTGCCCTGTGTGCTTTGGGCAGACGTTTTCCCTCAACAAATAACTGTAAATAATTTATTGATGCAATAAATGGAGTATCCCTGCCTCCAGGAGTGGGTTTGCTCAGCCAGGATCCAACCAGGGGCTGAAAACAATGGGCTTTTTTAAAAAAAGAGCAGTTTGGGGTAAGGCAGAGTGAGCCTGTCGAAATCTGAACCTTGGTGGTTTTTATTTTGCCTCGATGAAAGAGACACAGCTTTCAAAAAGCAGCATCCTGTGCAAACTAAGGTTTAGGCTGAACATTATTCCTAGTCATGCAGGAAGTCCAAATGAAAAAGAACTATGGATAATCAGTTAAAGGAACTGACAGATACCCTGATGTGTTGATCAGTAGTAATACCTAATTTCTATTTCAAGTGTGCTGTAATGGATTACCATACAGATGCAGCAAAGCACTAAGCATTAAATAGATCTATGTGTTTTCTGAAAAAGCAATATTATTTCTCACTGTGGGGTTCCTTAAAATATTTCTTATTAGTGCAGTGTGAAACTAGGAACAAGATGTCAACAGGCAGCTGGGATTCACAGCAGCCTGGGCCGGGGGGAGAGGCTGCCATTTGGTGGGGCAGCTGATCAGTCACACCGCAGCCTTTCTTTTTCCAGAATAAATGTATTCACTGCTTTCCTGGTTTTGGGATGCTGCAAAGGAGAGCACAAGGGAAGTGGCTGTAGTGGCTGCATTTTTGCTGTGTGAAGAGACTTTGGGATATGGGAGCTTTTCTCAGACAGGAGCTGCTGTCCTTACTGATGGCTTGGAGCCTTGAGTTGTTGGGACTCAGTCACCTGAGCAGGGTGCTGCATTCTGTGTTTTGTGAAGAGAAAAGAACAGAGAGGCTGTTGTTTTCTGCCCCAACCCCTGGTTTTGTGCAGTTGGGTTTAGGCTTGCTCTTCCTGCTCCTTGTTGGACTGTGCAGCAGCATTTGTCTTCCTGCTTTTCTCTGGATGCAACCTAAAGTTGGCTGAGACTGGGATGTGAAAATGGTTACCAAATTCTTTTTCAGATGGGTGTTTATCATGCAGCTTTCCAGCCTGTGCAGCTCACACCTTGTCCCAGCTCCCTTTCCTTTCTGTGTTGTGTGACACCCGAATCCAGCCCGGTGTTAGCTGCTGGTTTGCCAGAGGGTTTTGTTTCCTGCAGCTTCTCCTTGGGCACACGGGGCTTGTGGTGAGCCTGGGCACAGAGCCAGCTCCAGCCAGAGCTCCTGGCTTGGCTTAGCTTAGTTTAATTTAGAAGTGCTCCTGGGTTAGGTTAGCTTAGCTTAGCTTAGAGGTGCTCCTGGGTTAGGTTAGGTTAGCTTAGCTTAGCTTAGAGGTGCTCCTGGGTTAGTTTAGGTTAGCTTAGCTTAGCTTAGAGGTGCTCCTGGGTTAGTTTAGGTTAGCTTAGTTTAGAGGTGCTCCTGGGTTAGGTTAGCTTAGCTTAGAGGTGCTCCTGGGTTAGTTTAGGTTAGCTTAGCTTAGCTTAGAGGTGCTCCTGGGTTAGTTTAGGTTAGTTTAGCTTAGTTTAGAGGTGCTCCTGGGTTAGTTTAGGTTAGTTTAGCTTAGCTTAGAGGTGCTCCTGGGTTAGGTTAGGTTAGCTTAGCTTAGCTTAGAGGTGCTCCTGGGTTAGGTTAGGTTAGCTTAGAGGTGCTCCTGGATTAGTTTAGGTTAATTTAGCTTAGCTTAGAAGTGCTCCTGGGTTAGTTTAGGACTCCTTCCTGCCCGTGCCAAGTTAAGTGATGGTTAATGCCAGCAGAGGTCCTGAGGAGTGTGGCTGCCAGTGTTTTAACGTGTAGATGGACAACCAGAGCTCTTTGTCCGTGGCTCCTGCAATCTGACTGGCAGAAGTGCTTAACTACCAGGTAATCCCCCTGTGAGTCACGGCCTCATTTGCAGCCAGGCAGATCCTTCATCCCAAGCATTCCTGCTGCCCGCAGCCAGGGAGCTCGACCTCTGCACCCTCTGCTGCTGGGGAGGGAGCTGGGGAGTGACACTGCAGCAGAACACAGGGAAGGAATGTGCCTGGTTTGCGTTTTTGTGGTGGGTAACCTGCCAGAAGTGCTCAGTGCTGAGGTGAAGGTGTGGGGACCCAGCCTGGCTGTGACCCGAGGTCTAGCTCCCTGTGTCCATGAACTTGTCATGACTTCCATGCTGTGCCGTGGAGAAAGGAATGCTCCCTGTCCAGAAAGGCTGTTCTGGGTGCTGAGTGCGATTCATTGCCAGCAGCAGGAGGTGTTCCTGCTGCAGGTCTGGCAGCAGTGTCACTGTCACCTGGCTGCAGCTGCTTCCTGGGCCGTGCTGCTTTGTCTGCTCCTGTGAGCTGCTGTGTGCAGAGCACCCCAAACGGGTCACTGATGCTCCGGTGGCCTGGCTTCCCTTTGCATCCTGCATGTGGTGCTGCTGGGAGCTCAGAGGTGCTTTGTGCAGAAATTCATTTTGTTCAGTGATTGCAAGGAGCTCTGGCTGGCAGTCATTTACACCATCGTGTAGTCCCGTTTGTTTCCCAAGCAGAGGTGTGCAAATCCAGTCTCCCATTGAAATCTGCCTCCCTAATTTCTCGTTTCAATGGCTGGGAAGTGCTGAGGTGGGGACATTTTTTGTGCCCCCAGACCTTTGCAGTAGGGGAGCTCTGCTACTGCTACCTGCTCCATAGCAGTTTAAAAAGAAACTGTGTGTATACTCCCATCCCATTTGTGTGTGTTGTGTATCCATTTCTCTGTATCCCCTGATGAACCAGTTCTGTTGCAGAAAATCTGACTGGTTTTGTTTCCTGCAGAAAATATTGCAGCTGCTACCTGAGAGGATTTTTTATCGATGGCATTTTCGCAGTATAGGTAAGAAGAAATGGCTTAAACCAAAAGTATATGAACTTCTTGGTGGCTCTTTTGGATCAGTTTTGCTTTTGATGAATAGAGTTATGAATACATGGTATTTGTGCAAGTTTGGCCCCAGCTGTGTTGCCCAGATTGCCATGAACTGGAGGATTTTCCCAGCACCCTGTTAGGATATGGCCTTGGCAGACACAAGGTGCCCACGGGTGGTTCCCTCAGGCCAAGGCTGTTCTTTCTCCACGCTCTGCTGGAATTGGAGCTTCTGGGAGAAGGGAGGGAACAGGAGGAGTCTGGCAGAGAGCAGCCTTGGATGGCCAGGACACCTTGAAATCCAGTGGAGTGGTTTAACTCCATAATGTCCTCCAAATCAAGCCTTGGATTCATCACTGCTTTTCAAATTCTGCTTGCAAGTGCCACCAGTGTGGCACCAAAGGGTTTTTGTGCTCAAATTTTATGGGGAGGGTTCTGTTCCCTCCAAGTGGGACTTCTTTGTTGGGGGTGGTTTGCAGCACTGCCTGCCCAGCTGCCATTTTTGCCATCAGAACAAGGAATTGCTGTTGCAGAAGAACAATGAGAGGAAGTTAAAGGTCAAGGGAAGGGCTGTTGTCACATTTCCACTCAGCACTGACAAAAACAAGAGGAGACATCTGCCTGGTCACTTTGTAATGGTTCAGCTGACCCAGTCCAGGCCAAATTGGTTCCACTCAGTTGCTCTGTAGCTGATACATTCTTTGTGCTTCTAGTGAGTGGTCATAGCTGGCATAATTTTTTATCTGTGTCCAAAAGATGATGTACAAAATTTGGCAGAGTGTTTATTTGCACCTCTGCCTTGTCATTTCCTTTGGCTTAACGTTGGTGTGCATTAATGTGCATTTCCTACACGTTAATGATTTCTGTTTCATCTTGTGAAATGGTGAGATCCTGAGGGAAGGAGCCCATTTAAGGAATGTGTGCAATTCACAGATCTTACTGATAATGAGAATAATTTGAGACATGGTCCTCTGATGAAACCCAGAGGACCTCACAGCTCATCTTGGGTGGTGGTGACTGTAACCAGATTCCCTTGGGGGTTTCCCCCCACAGTTATCTCAAAACCCAGTGTAAAAGGGTTCCATGGAATATTTCTGAAAACCTTGTGGTGGGAAGTGCCTGACAGTGTCTACTTAATTTTCCTAATCCAGGGTCGATTCTGAAGAAGCTTTTGCACACTGGAAATTCTCTCAAGGTATTGCTTTGATGTTTTCACACTTCTTTTCACTCTAATTCCTGTGCAGCTTTCCAGTAGCAGTGTTTTCCTGATTGTTAGGCTTTGTAGCTTTTTCTTATTCAGCTTTTAATCATAAGTTTAATGACTGTGATCCTTGATTAATTTAATGTGTGTTTGCAGTCATTTTGCTGCTCCAATGACCATTTTGAAGTTACCTGGAAAAGGTGTTAACGGGTGTAGGTTAAATACCTAACTGTTTGAGCTTTCTCTGGCATCAGAGCTAGAATGATGTGAGTGATGTGAATACCCTAGGTATGATGGCAGGACCTTCCCAGGGATGAAGCTGTGAGCCCTCTGCCTGTGTTGCTGCTCTGTGCTAACAGCCTTTTCCCCCAATGCCCCCCCTGCAGCTCAGGTGTGAAGGGATCCGGCTGTTCCTGCTGTGGCTGCAGGCCCTGCAGACCAACTGTGGCGAGGAGCAGGTGCTGCTGTTTGCCTGCCTGGTGCCTGGCTTCCCCCCCCTGCCATCCTCCCGGGGGCCCTGCACGCTGGAGAGCCTGCTCAGCCCCCCTGCTGCTCCTGACGGTGAGCTGGGGGTGCTGGGGGTGTTCCTGGGGGTGCTGGGGGTTCATCTTGGGTCTTCCTGGGGGTGCTGGGGGTTCCTGGGGGTGCTGCTGGGTCCTGGGTATTCCTGGCTGCTCCTGTCTGGGGTGTTCCTCCTGGGTCCTGCTGCTTGGCTGCTTCTGGAGTTAATTCTGAGCTGGCCATGGGTGCTGCTGGCTGTCCCTGGAGTTAATTCTGAGCTGGCCATGGGTGCTGCTGGCTGTCCCTGGAGTTAATTCTGAGCTGGCCAAGGGTGCTGCTGGCTGTCCCTGGAGTTAATTCTGAGCTGGCCATGGGTGCTGCTGGCTGCTCCTGGAGTTAATTCCCAGCTGGCCATGGGTGCTGCTGGCTGTCCCTGGAGTTAATTCCCAGCTGGCCATGGGTGCTGCTGGCTGTCCCTGGAGTTAATTCCCAGCTGGCCATGGGTGCTGCTGGCTGTCCCTGGAGTTAATTCTGAGCTGGCCATGGGTGCTGCTGGCTGCTCCTGGAGTTAATTCTGAGCTGGCCATGGGTGCTGCTGGCTGTCCCTGGAGTTAATTCTGAGCTGGCCATGGGTGCTGCCTGGCTGTCCCTGGAGTTAATTCCCAGCTGGCCATAGGTGCATCTCTAGAGCTGCCTGCTCCTGTCCCTCTGAGTGGCCTGGGTTCACTCTCTGGCTCTTTGGGCTGGTTTGAGTTCAGCATTTTACTGCCCCACAGGCAGGTGTGGAGTTTCCCCCTGTTGGCTCACTGCTGGAGCTGCTGTGAATCTGGTGCCATCCTCACTGGGATGTGCCAGGACTTGGGGCATCCCAGTGGCTGCTGGGCTTGCACAGCTTGGTAGTGCCATAGAGGCTATTTTCACAACAATCTTCTACAGAAAATACCTTCCATTTCATTATTTTCCTGTGTGCTATGCTTTTATTATTTGATTTCAGCCAAGATTTTCCCAGAAGAAATAACGCCGCTTTTGCCAGCTGTCTCTGGGGAGAAAATTGCAGAGGACCAGACCTGCTATTTTCTGCAGCTCCTGCTGAAATACATGGTGATTCAGGTGAGGAGGATGGATGTTTGAAACTGTTCCTATCTGGAGGATGTGCTTGTGGCCCAGCACTTTATTTTACTCTTGTTTTTAAGTGTAAAATCCTCCCAAAAGTGTTTCTTTGTGCTGTTTTTGGTGAAAAGAAGAAGTTTGTCACACTGATGTGATAACAGTTAATGAATGTTACCCAAGCTGACTGTTCTATGTGCTCATGGTTGCTTTTAGAAAATTGATGTGGGGTAAAGATTCAGTTTGTTCTCTTTGGACACATACCTAGATGAAAAGGAATGTAAAGGACCACTGGAGGAAGAGATAAAGAGAGATGGCTTCTGTGATGTTTTTAAAAGGATGCAACTAACATGTACATGAAATTCAATTAGAAGTAGATCAGATGAATCTGTGCAGGAAATAAATTAAGATAATGTATATATTTAAAAAGTACAAATTAAGCAACATTTGAAATAAAGTGGAAGCTGTGCAGACAATGAACATTAAAGAGCCTGTTATTAAAAAAAAAGATAAATTATAATTAAATACTTTGAGATGCACTTTCTAGTATGAAAAGGCAAGAGCAAAATAATATTTGGAAAGGGTTTTGTCATCTTGAAGAAATGCTTTCTTCTAAAAAGTGGCTGTATGAAATTATCAGCTGTCTGTCTGTCCATCCCTTCTGCAGCTTGTAGAGGTGGTTTGGGGCTGCTCTGTCTGTCTGTCCATCCCTGCTGCAGCTTGTAGAGGTGGTTTGGGGCTGCTCTGTCTGTCTGTCTGTCCATCCCTGCTGCAGCTTGTAGAGGTGGTTTGGGGCTGCTCTGTCTGTCTGTCCATCCCTGCTGCAGCTTGTAGAGGTGGTTTTGGGGCTGCTCTGTCTGTCTGTCTGTCCATCCCTGCTGCAGCTTGTAGAGGTGGTTTTGGGGCTGCTCTGTCTGTCTGTCTGTCCATCCCTGCTGGAGCTTGTAGAGGTGGTTTTGGGGCTGCTCTGTCTGTCTGTCTGTCCATCCCTGCTGCAGCTTGTAGAGGTGGTTTGGGGCTGCTCTGTCTGTCTGTCTGTCCATCCCTGCTGCAGCTTGTAGAGGTGGTTTTGGGGCTGCTCTGTCTGTCTGTCTGTCCATCCCTGCTGCAGCTTGTAGAGGTGGTTTAGGGCTGCTCTGTCTGTCTGTCTGTCCATCCCTGCTGCAGCTTGTAGAGGTGGTTTAGGGCTGCTCTGTCTGTCTGTCCATCCCTGCTGCAGCTTGTAGAGGTGGTTTGGGGCTGCTCTGTCTGTCTGTCTGTCTGTCTGTCTGTCCATCCATCCCTGCTGCAGCTTGTAGAGGTGGTTTGGGGCTGCTCTGTCTGTCTGTCTGTCCATCCCTGCTGCAGCTTGTAGAGGTGGTTTGGGGCTGCTCTGTCTGTCTGTCTGTCCATCCCTGCTGCAGCTTGTAGAGGTGGTTTAGGGCTGCTCTGTCTGTCTGTCTGTCCATCCCTGCTGCAGCTTGTAGAGGTGGTTTAGGGCTGCTCTGTCTGTCTGTCCATCCCTGCTGCAGCTTGTAGAGGTGGTTTGGGGCTGCTCTGTCTGTCTGTCCATCCCTGCTGCAGCTTGTAGAGGTGGTTTGGGGATGCTCTGTCTGTCTGTCTGTCCATCCCTGCTGCAGCTTGTAGAGGTGGTTTTGGGGCTGCTCTGTCTGTCTGTCTGTCCATCCCTGCTGCAGCTTGTAGAGGTGGGTTTGGGGCTGCTCTGTCTGTCTGTCCATCCCTGCTGCAGCTTGTAGAGGTGGTTTGGGGATGCTCTGTCTGTCTGTCTGTCCATCCCTGCTGCAGCTTGTAGAGGTGGTTTGGGGCTGCTCTGTCTGTCTGTCTGTCCATCCCTGCTGCAGCTTGTAGAGGTGGTTTGGGGCTGCTCTGTCTGTCTGTCTGTCCATCCCTGCTGCAGCTTGTAGAGGTGGTTTGGGGCTGCTCTGTCTGTCTGTCTGTCTGTCCATCCCTGCTGCAGCTTGTAGAGGTGGTTTGGGGCTGCTCTGTCTGTCTGTCTGTCTGTCCATCCCTGCTGCAGCTTGTAGAGGTGGTTTGGGGCTGCTCTGTCTGTCTGTCTGTCTGTCCATCCCTGCTGCAGCTTGTAGAGGTGGTTTGGGGCTGCTCTGCTGTTTCTTCTCTTGCTGCAGTGTATTGCTTGTTTTCAGGGGAAGCAGCTGTCAGTGTACCCGATTGACTCAAAGCTTGTTGTTTGTTTCTCTCAACTCCGTGCCCAAGGCTGCCAGCTTGGAGTGGAAGAACAAGGAGAACCAAGACACTGGCTTTAAGTTTCTCTTCACTTTGTTCAGAAAATACTATCTTCCCCACTTGTTCCCATCTTTTACCAAGCTGACCAACCTCTACAAACCTGTGCTGGGTAAGTGCTGGCTTTTGCCATTGCAGTGGAAAAGGGCAGAGCCTGCTCTGGTACCTGCTGATGTGTCACTGCAGCTCTGTAGGGTAAGGAGTTGGCTCTCTGTGGTTTCCTGTAAAATTGACTTACACTGTGGCAGGGCTGGCTCTTTGCTTCAGCTTTTGCCCTTCCTTTGCTCTGCTTTGCTTTGAGCACTACAAGTGATAAGCTGTTAAGTTCTACTGAGGAGCCATAAAAGCTAGGATAGAATACAAGCATAAAATAGAATAGAATAACATGGAATGGAATAGAATAACATGAAATGGAACGGAATGGAATAGAATAACATGAAATGGAACGGAATGGAATAGAATAACATGAAATGGAACGGAATAGAATAGAATAACATGAAATGGAACGGAATAGAATAGAATAACATGGAATGGAATGGAATAGATTAACATGGAATGGAATAGAATAGGAGAGAATAGCATGGAATAAAATAGATTGGAGTAGTATAGATTAGAATAAAATAGAATAGAATAACATGGAATAGAATAGAATAACATAGAATAGAATGGAATAACTTCCATGTTATTCTATTCTGTTCTATTCCATTAGAACAGAATAGAATAGAATAACATGGAATAGAACAGAATAGAATAACATGGAAAAGAATATAGTAGTATAGCATGGAATGGAATAGAATAAAATAACATGGAAAGGAATAGAATAAAATAACATGGAATGGAATAGAATAAAATAACATGGAAAGGAATAGAATAGAATAACATGGAAAGGAATAGAAAAGAATAGAATAACATGGAATGGAGTGGAATAGAATAGAATAACGTGGAAAGGAGTAGAAAAGAATAGAATACCGTGGAAAGGAGTAGAAAAGAAGAGAATACCGTGGAAAGGAGTAGAAAAGAAGAGAATAACGTGGAAAGGAGTAGAAAAGAAGAGAATACCGTGGAAAGGAGTAGAATGGAACCGAACAGAATACAATACAATAACATGGAATGGAATGGAATAGCATGAAATAGAATAGAATAGCGTAGCATGTAATAGAATAGAATAACATGGAATAGAGTAGAATACCATGGAATAGAATAGAATAGGATAAAGTGCAATGGAATGGAATAGAATAGAATGACAGGGAATGGAATAGAATAGAATGACAGGGAATGGAATAGAATAGAATGACAGGGAATGGAATAGAATAGAATGACAGGGAATAGAATAGAATAGAATAACCTGAAATAGAATACCATAGAATTGCATAGAATAACCTGATATAGGACAGGATAGGATAGAATAGGATAGAATAACCTGGAATGGAATGGAAAACCTGGAATGGAAAACCTGGAATGGAATGGAATGGAAAACCTGGAATGGAATGGAATGGAAAACCTGGAATGGAATGGAACAGAATAGAATAACCTGAAATAGAATACCATAGAATAGAATAGAATAACCTGATATAGGATAGAATAGAATGAAATGGAATAACCTGAAATGGGATGGGATGACATGGAATACCATAGAATAGAATAACCTGATATGGAATAACATGGAATGAAATGGAATAACATGGAATGGAATAGAATAGAATAGAGAAATATGGAATAGAATAGAATAGAAAAATATGGAATAGGATAGAATAGAGAAATATGGACTAGAATGGAAAAGAATAGAATAGAATAAAATAACGTGGAATGGAATGGAATAGAATAACATGGAATGGAATAGAATAACATGGAATGGAATAGAATAACATGGGATAGGATAGAATGGAATGGGATAGGATAGAATGGGATGGAATGGAATGGGATGGAATGGGTGCAGTCAGTCATTGCATGGTGTTCATTGGGTGATGTGTTGTGTACATTTAGGCAGAGTTGAGAAGCAGTTCCTGACGTTCCATTTTGTTTCTCCCTTCGTTTTTGTCTCCCCCAGACATCCCAGATATCAGGCCAAGGCCAGTGTATGTGACTGCAACACGGAACAATGAGAGTGTCTACTGCACAAAAATCCCCTACATGGCAGCTCGGGTGGTTTTCATCAAGTGGCTCGTCACCTTCTTCCTTGAAAAGAAGTATTTGACTGCAGTTCAGAATTCAAAAAATGGAGGAGAAATGCTCCCTAAAATTATTCAGGTGGGCTTTAAAGTTTGCCTCTCTTCTTGCACGTGTGCTAACCTTGCAGGTGATCTCACTGCTCTGACAGCTGGAGCACAAAGAAATGCTACAGTGAATAAATGATGTAGCTGTTTATTTGATTTTCTTTTTCCTTGATGGAGGGGGAAATCTCCATGCTAAACCCTCTGGTAATTCACTAGAAGTTTTTTTTTTTTCCCTCATAACTTGTTGCATTACCAGCTTCAGCAGTATTATATTTGGACTTTTGGAATTTACTCTGTAAACTGTCATACTTGGTGGTTGCATGGACCATTTCCCAGCGACATCAAAGGTTGCTTTGTTTTCCTCTCAGTTATAGCAGCTGTTTACAATGAGACGTTAGAGAAATATTTCAGTTATAAACTGATGGTTGAGGCTTCTCTGGCGTTAGATGCCTCACCATGAATTTTATAAATCGATGCTTTTGAGAGACTCTCCAGCTTCCTGTTAAGAATTTGGAATCAATCTCAGTTTACATCCAATCTGGAACTGTAGGTGAGTGTCAGCTGTGGGCTCAGCTGAGAAGCAGCACAGTTTGAGGGGCTGCAAAATGCACACAGTGCCAGAGCAAAACCTGCCAAAAAGATGCTGGCCATAGTCATGTGTACAATCCATCTTTTCCCCACGGTAAAGGGACTTGGGCATTCCTCTCCACTGTGCCTGTGCCCTCCTGTACCCTCCTAGTGTGGAGTGGACAATTCAGTCACTTGTGTGCTGGGAGGAAGTGTCCAGTTTGTGAAGACCGAATTCCTTCTTGGCTGGAGCTGTAGGCTGAAATTGGCTGTGCCTGGCTGCGGGAGTCTTTGTGTCGGGACAGGCGGTCCCCAGGGACGAAACTCACGCGCTCTGTATGAGCTAAAAGCTACAGTTACATTTATTGTAAGAGTGGAAGTACACAGAGTCCTGCTGAGTGTTGCTGGCTGCAGGACAGTGAGAGGGGGCTAGAGAAAGAGCAATGGGATAAGAGGGTGAGGGGGTGAGAGAAGGGGGAGTAAGAGGAAGAGGTGAGAGTAAGCAAGAGAGAGAGAGGAAGAGGTAAGAGAGCAATTTCCTGTTTACAATACAATAAATCTTCTTCTATGATGCATATTCTAATTTCCAATAACCAATCTAATACAAGATACAAATTCTGTAGCATTTACATACAGCCTATAGAAATCCTTACATTACATAGTGTGTTACACTTTAAAAACTACTCTTTGGACCCTAGCAAGTCTTTCTCTGACCTTTGGACCCACTATCTAGCAGAAGGCATTGTTCTGTTAAGAGAGGATTACCCCTAGCTGGCTATCCCATTGTTTTGTGGTATTTCAGTAACTAAAGTGGCTTTCATTTCAATCTCATTCATGGTTTCTATGTTCTCAGAATCTGAGCATTCATATTTGTAAGATTTTCCTGTTTCATCCTTCCCAACACCTGGCTGCTGGGATGGCAGTGCTGTGTCAGACAGGGAGTCCTGAGCTCTCCAGGAGGATCCCAGTGTGCTGTCCCTGCTGGGATGGCAGTGCTGTGTCACACAGGGGATCCTGAGCTCTCCATGAGGATCCCAGTGTGCTGTCCCTGCTGGGATGGCAGTGCTGTGTCACACAGGGGATCCTGAGCTCTCCATGAGGATCCCAGTGTGCTGTCCCTGCTGGGATGGCAGTGCTGTGTCACACAGGGGATCCTGAGCTCTCCATGAGGATCCCAGTGTGCTGTGCTGTGCTGTCCCTGCTGGGATGGCAGTGCTGTGTCACACAGGGGATCCTGAGCTCTCCAGGAGGATCCCAGTGTGCTGTCCCTGCTGGGATGGCAGTGCTGTGTCAGACAGGGAGTCCTGAGCTCTCCATGAGGATCCCAGTGTGCTGTCCCTGCTGGGATGGCAGTGCTGTGTCACACAGGGGATCCTGAGCTCTCCATGAGGATCCCAGTGTGCTGTCCCTGCTGGGATGGCAGTGCTGTGTCACACAGGGGATCCTGAGCTCTCCAGGAGGATCCCAGTGTGCTGTCCCTGCTGGGATGGCAGTGCTGTGTCACACAGGGGATCCTGAGCTCTCCATGAGGATCCCAGTGTGCTGTCCCTGCTGGGATGGCAGTGCTGTGTCACACAGGGAGTCCTGAGCTCTCCATGAGGATCCCAGTGAGCTGTCCCTGCTGGGGTGGCAGTGCTGTGTCACACAGGGGATCCTGAGCTCTCCAGGAGGATCCCAGTGTGCTGTCCCTGCTGGGATGGCAGTGCTGTGTCACACAGGGGATCCTGAGCTCTCCATGAGGATCCCAGTGTGCTGTCCCTGCTGGGATGGCAGTGCTGTGTCACACAGGGGATCCTGAGCTCTCCAGGAGGATCCCAGTGTGCTGTCCCTGCTGGGATGGCAGTGCTGTGTCACACAGGGGATCCTGAGCTCTCCATGAGGATCCCAGTGTGCTGTCCCTGCTGGGATGGCAGTGCTGTGTCACACAGGGTCTGTCCCAGCTCCCCAGGCTGATGGTGTCCCTGCTGGGGTGGCAGTGCTGTGTCACACAGGGGTCTGTCCCAGCTCTACAGGAGCTCCCAGGCTGATGGTGTCCCTGCTGGGATGGCAGTGCTGTGTCACACAGGGTCTGTCCCAGCTCCCAGGCTGATGGTGTCCCTGCTGGGGTGGCAGTGCTGTCCCACACAGGGTCTGTCCCAGCTCTCCAGGCTGATGGTGTCCCTGCTGGGATGGCAGTGCTGTGTCACACAGGGTCTGTCCCAGCTCCCAGGCTGATGGTGTCCCTGCTGGGGTGGCAGTGCTGTCCCACACAGGGTCTGTCCCAGCTCTCCAGGCTGATTAGATAGATGGGCAGAATCCAACAACATGAAATTTAATAAGTCTAAGTGCCGAGTTCTACATTTTGGCCATAAGAATCCCCTTCAGCGTTACAAGCTGGGAACAGTGTGGCTGGATAGTGTACAGGAGGAAGGGGACCTGGGGGTGCTGGTTGACAGCCGGCTGAATATGAGCCAGCAGTGTGCCTTGGTGGCCAAGAAGGCCAACGGCATCCTGGCCTGCATTAGGAATTGTGTGGCCAGCAGGAGCAGGGAGGTCATTCTTCCCCTATACTCGGCACTGGTGAGACCACATCTTGAGTACTGTGTCCAATTCTGGGGCCCTCAGTTTAGGAAGGGCATTGATATGCTAGAACGTGTCCAGAGGAGGGCAACAAGGCTGGTGAAGGGCTTGGAACACAAGCCTTATGAGGAACGTTTGAAGGAGCTTGGGTTGTTTAGCCTGGAAAAGAGGAGGCTTAGGGGTGACCTCATTGCTCTCTACAACTTCCTGAAGGGAGGCTGTAGACAGGTGGGGGTCGGTCTCTTCCACCAGGCAGCAACTGACAGAACCAGAGGACACAGTCTCAAGCTACGTCAGGGAAGGTATAGATTGGATATTAGGAAGAAATTTTTCACCGAAAGAGTAATAAAATACTGGAATGCTCTTCCCAGAGAGGTAGTGGAATCGTCATCTTTGACAGTGTTCAAGAAAAGGCTGGACATGGCACTTAGTGCCATGCTATAGTCTATACTCTGAGTTGAGGTGTTTAGGACATAGGTTGGACTCGATGATCTTGGAGGTCTCTTCCAACCTCAATATTCTGTGATTCTGTGATTCTGATGGTGTCCCTGCTGGGGTGGCAGTGCTGTGTCACACAGGGTCTGTCCCAGCTCTACAGGAGCTCCCAGGCTGATGGTGTCCCTGCTGGGGTGGCAGTGCTGTGTCACACAGGGTCTGTCCCAGCTCTCCAGGCTGATGGTGTCCCTGCTGGGATGGCAGTGCTGTGTCACACAGGGTCTGTCCCAGCTCCCAGGCTGATGGTGTCCCTGCTGGGGTGGCAGTGCTGTGTCACACAGGGTCTGTCCCAGCTCTACAGGAGCTCCCAGGCTGATGGTGTCCCTGCTGGGGTGGCAGTGCTGTCCCACACAGGGTCTGTCCCAGCTCCCAGGCTGATGGTGTCCCTGCTGGGGTGGCAGTGCTGTGTCACACAGGGTCTGTCCCAGCTCCCAGGCTGATGGTGTCCCTGCTGGGGTGGCAGTGCTGTGTCACACAGGGTCTGTCCCAGCTCTCCAGGAGCTCCCAGGCTGATGGTGTCCCCGCTGTCCCTGCTGTCCCCGCAGACAGTCGCCGCGGGCCCCGAGCGGAGCGCGGAGCCCGAGGGCGGGGCGGCGCCGGCGGGCGAGCAGGAGCGCGGCCCCTGCAGCAGCAGCAGCAGCAGCAGCCCGTGGGACAGGAGGCTCAGCAGCTGCAGCCTGTGCAGCGTGGAGGAGCAGCACCGAGGTGTCTACGAGATGGTGCAGGGCATCCTCCTCTCCACGCGCGGATACGTCAACTTCGTCAACGAGGTCTTCCGCCAGGTCACTGCCCTCTGCTGCTCGGGCCCTTCGGTGGGAGGGGAGAGGGTGTGGGACACCCTGGGGGTGGTCACCGGGCCAGCCTGGTGCTCGGGGGTCACTGGCAGACTTGGTGCCACTCACAGCAGCCTCTGATTCTAGGCTCCTTCTTAGGTGTAAGTTGAACAGCCAGATTATGGAATTGTTGTGGGAACTTGCTTGCTGCCTGAAGGGGCAGTGTGGGTGGTGGGGTTGTGTGTGTGTGCACCACATCTGTGTCCTGCCCGGGCTGAAACGGTGAGTTTTCCATCGCAGGCTTTCCTGCTGCCGCCCTCTGATATATCGGCGACACGGAAGGTGGTGAAGGTGTACCAGAAGTGGATCCTGCAGGAGAAGCCCGTGTTCATGGAGGAGCCAGACAAGAAGGAGGACATCCAGGATGCTGCTGTTCCCTTGGAAGACTCCCCAGTGCAAACAGACGGTAAACATGTATGGTATCCCTGTTCCTTACTCAATATGGGGCTTTTCTCATCTCTCTGTAGAGGGGTAGCAATTTAAAGTGTGTGGGAATAGGGCTTATAAAAACGCTTTGGTTTAAGGACTCACTGTTGAAATAGTTACTGAATAGCACTTAGAGTGCAGCTGGTTTGAGAAACATCACTTGTGGTTATTCCCTGCATGTGTAAATGTGACAGCAGGGACTGCCTGGAAGAATCTGGTGGGTTCTGCAGTGCTAAGATTGACTGTCTGCTGGCCTAAGGCCTGAGAACTGGTTCGTTTTGGTGGTGCTTGAAAATTTGACAATGTGTGTTAATTAGTTTATACTGGACCCCTTAACCTAGGAAATTTACCTGTGCAGCATCTCTTGATGTCCTGTTTTGAACCATCAGGAAAAGTTCTTTGACGCTGTTGGCACTGACTCTTTAAAGGGAAGTTTTCTAGTACTGAATAAGAGGTTTGATTGGCAAAACAGTGAGAATTACAAGGTTTTTACTTTTTGTAGAGATGCTCTAGTTTTGCCAGACTTAAATTCAAGCGTTAGGACAATCAGTGACTGCGAAAAGTGGTGTAAAATATTTCAAGTGACACACCCTCTGAAACTGTCTGGGTTTTTGTTTGGAAATGAGGCGCTGACATCGCGGAGCTCCCGGTGGGATGAGCGCGGCGGGCGGTCCCCGGGCGCGCCCCTCCGTGCCCCGCGGCTAACGCGGCTGTGTTCGCAGCTCTGCTCCCAGCCCGGCGGGCACAAGCGCTCCTCCAGCTGGGGCAGGAGCTACTCCTTCACCAGCGCCGTCAGCCGGGGCTGCGTGCTGGAGGACGAGGACAGGGATGTCAAGGCCGGCGCCCAGGCTGCGCTGCAGGTGAGCTGGGAATCCCTGAGATGGGGGAAGAGAGGCTTGGCTGGGTCTGCGAGGCACAGCTTGGACTTTGTGTATCACTCTGAAACACGCATGACTGTCTTAAAGCCAGAGATCTGTGTTTTAGCACGGTATTTTCCTCCTGTGGCTGCGGGAGTCTTTGTGTCGGGACAGGCGGTCCCCGGGGACAAAACTCAGCGCTCTGTATGAGCTAAAAGCTACTGTTACATTTATTGTAAGAGTGAAAGTACACAGCGTCCTGCTGAGTGTTGCCAGCTGCAGCACAGAGCAGGACAAGGAGTGAGAGGGGGTTAGAGCAATGGGGTAAGAGTGTGAATGGGTAAGAGAAGAAGGGAGAGAGTAAGAGGAAGAGGTGAGAGAAGTAAGAGGGGGGTGGTAGCAGTAAGAGAGAGAGAGTGATTTTCTGTTTACAATACAATAAATTTTCTTCTATGATGAATATTCTAATTTCCACTAACCAATGTGGTACAAGATACAAATTTTGTAGCATTTACATACAGCCTATAGGAATCCTTACATTACCATAGTGTGTTACACTTTAAACTTTAAAAACTACTCCTTGGACCCTAGCAAAATCTTCTCTGACATTTAGACTTGCTCTCCAGCAGAAGGCATTGTTCTATCAAGTAGGGGATTAACCCTAGCTGGCTATCCCATTGTTTCATGGTAGTTCAGTAACTAAGGTTTTCCTGTTTCATCTTCCCCAACAGGTGAGCACTAGGAATTAATCAGAACCATGCATTTACTTGTGCTGAGCTCCATTTATTGAAAATACTGGTTTTTAAGCCTATGATGGCAGGAAATTAATGGCTGGAGGAATGTCCTCTTGCCTGCCCAGGCAGAGGGGACACCCACAGACCCCATACTGAGCCTTGGTGGGTCTGTGATGGCACTTGCTGGAATAACACAGAAAAATGGAGTGGTGGAACTTGCTCTGAGGAGAGGGGGAGGTTTAACTGAAGCAGCACAAGTATTTTGTTGTAGGTCTTGCCCCTTTCACTGCTAACACTGCAATGCCTGTCAATGGCAGGTGTTCCTGACAAACTCAGCCAACGTGTTCCTGCTGGAGCCGTGCTCTGAGGTGCCTGTGCTGCTGAAGGAGCAGGTGGATGCTTGCAAAGCCGTTCTCAGCATCTTCAGGCGCATGATCATGGAGCTGTCCATGAACAGAAAGACCTGGTAAGGTGAACATGGTGTCATTTAAGAGAAGAAGCTGCTGCAGTCCACAGCCAAGCCAGCTGTTTTACAAACGATCCGTGACTGCATTCTCAATAAACGGGGCTTTGCTGAGGATTAATGGGCAGGTGCCGCTAACAGAACACCTTCTGCTTTGCAATCAGGGAGCAGATGCTGCAGATCCTCCTGAGAATCACAGAGGCTGTGATGCAGAAGCCAAAGGAGGGCCAGGCAAAGGACACATTTGCCCAGAGCATGGCGGGGCTGCTGTTCCGAGTGAGTGACTGGGCTGCTTGGTTTGCTCTGTCTAGAAACAGCTGCCTAAGTTCTAGTTCACTTGCCTCACTGTGGAGTAGGGCTTTCTGTGTTCTGCTAGTAATTATTTTGTAAGCTGTTCCTAACAGAGGGAGGGTTGGGTTCGCTCTGTTCCTCAGAGCTCTCTTACAGACTGTGGTAGCACAGACAGGATATTTTCAGTGTCTCTAAAGTGTAAGGTGCGAGTAACTGTTCTCCTAAAAGTCCAGCTGGCAAGTCAAAACTGAGTGAGAGAGTAATCTCATAAACAGGGAGACTGTGGTTCCTGCTGCACTTCAGGCTGGGTGCTGTGACTGGGTGTGTAGCACTGCCCCAGAGCTCGGTCGCTGTGGGTGTGGCACACTTCACTCTGCTGCTGTTACACGCAGCCCCAGTGCTGTGTGCAGCCGGGCTGGGTGTGCTGCACTCCCTGTGCCAGCCCTGCCCGAGCTGCCTGTCCCCCCAGACGCTGATTGTGGCCTGGATCAGAGCCAACCTGAGCGTGTACATCTCCCGGGAGCTGTGGGACGAGCTGCTCAGCGTGCTCTCCTCCCTGACCCACTGGGAGGAGCTCATCACCGAGTGGGCCAACATCATGGACTCGCTGACTGCAGTGCTGGCCAGGACTGTCTACGGGCTGGAGATGACGAACCTGCCCCTGGACAAGCTCAGTGAGCAGAAGGAGAAGAAGCAGAGGGGCAAAGGTTCGTCTTTCTGCTTCGGTGATTTCGTATCAAACGGGTCAAGCATTGGAGCTTGAGCCCAGAAGTTAATTTAATGTTAGACACTGCTTAATCTGGTGAAAGAACCTGTTTAATCCGGTGTGAAGCTCTTGGTGTTGCCTGGAAAGGCT
Source organism: Luscinia luscinia (assembly GCA_034336685.1). Classification (NCBI taxonomy): domain Eukaryota; kingdom Metazoa; phylum Chordata; class Aves; order Passeriformes; family Muscicapidae; genus Luscinia; species Luscinia luscinia. Next base: position 110,381,854 of record CM067609.1, read on the forward strand.
GACCTGGAGCAGAGACTGGACAAAGCAAAAGGAATAGAATAGGTATTTATTGAAAGGATCCACCTTGGGCAGTGCAAGAGCCCAGCCAGGGCTACACCCAGATCTAATCCAGGATGAATCCCAGTCACGAGTTTCTGCACTTTTATAAATTTTGGTTCATCTACACATTGGGGTCAATTGTCCAACCACAGTCCCAGGCCATGGAGTCTCAGCCCCCTGCCTTTCCCCTTTCCCTCACTGTTGTTTCTGCTGTCCTTAATTCTCTAGCCAGAAAGGAATTATTTTGTCCAACTCCCCTGTAAAGAAAACTTACTAACACCTAATGTGAAGTTCCAGAGTTACACCTAAGCAGCAGAGATTCTGAAAAATATAAAAGCTAAAATCCAAGGCAACACTGGGATTTGTGTGTTGCCATACTTCACTGGGGACTAGAGGTAGCTGGGGTCTGCACCTGCAGTCAGGGGTTTTTAGATAGCAGGGATGAATTGTTTCCTGTGCTGCTGCTAGCACTGGCTACTCTGTAAAAATTCCTTTCCATGTGTTTTTAATAAGGTTTCTAATTTACAGTATTCTAGCTGCATTTGCATGCCCTCTGAAATGGATGCACGTGGTTTGAGGTACCAGTTGGTTTTTATTAATAGTAAAAGTTAGCCTGTGTTGTTTAAAGTGTTAATATTTGCTGTGTCTGAGTCCATTTGTACTTCAGCAAAAATACATGTTGGAGTATCCAGTGCCAGAAAATTCTGTGTTCTTTGCCCTAAGGTGGTGTTTTAGAGCCTCAGAAGACAGCTGTAGTAGGAAGATCTTTTTCACTGAGCTGGAAGAGTCACCCTGAAGTCGTGGAGCCGATGAGATTCCGAAGTGCCACGACCTCTGGGGCCCCAGGAGTGGAGAAGGCGAGGAGCATTGTCCGTCAGAGAGCCACAGGTGGGACACAGCTGGCTGCTCTGGGGCCTGGCACTCTGGCTTAAACCTGCCTCTGGGGGGGCTGCTGCCAAAGCAGCTCAGTCACTAGCTGCCCCTGCAGAGAGCTTCTGGATGCCTTGGCTGTGTGGATCACAGAGCCAAGCGCGTTGGGGAATTCTGTAATTGGGAGTTAAACCTGTCAGGGCTTTTTCTGGAGAGGTACACTGCTGTTTTTATTGGTTCTTAGGCAAGCATTTGTTACTGTCAGGCAGATAACAGGTATTGGTACAACTACATCCACAAGGTAAAGCAGGGGTTTAGTGAATGAAATGATCCTTTCATAGTTGCTTTATGTGCTCTCTCTCTTGGCATGGTGGGGTTTTCCTCTCTTGCTTGCTTCTGGGAAGAGGAAAGCAGGAGGGGACTGGGGTGAGGAGTGAGACCCCAGGCATGGAGCAGGTCCTGCTTTGTTCAAGCATTTCAGCAGCCCCTGGCCTCTCTTTCCTTCATGTCAGGGTGTTTGCAGTGCTGGTTGGCTGGGCAGGGCCCTGTGGAAAGCCCTGCACAGCTCCTGCCTGGCTCCTCATCACAGGGCTGGGAGGAGAGAGGGAGGGCCCTGGGGGCTTGTGGCTCCATGGCTGAGCCACAGCCTCCAGCCTGGATCCCAGGGCTCTTCAGCAGTGGAGCCACTTCAGTCTGAGTTTTATTGCCAGATTCACTGTTTGTGCTCCAGGGAAGGATTCCCTCCTGCTGCAGCATTTTCACCTTTGACACCCTGCCAGAGCAGTAGGGAGAACCTGGAAGTGTTGATCCAGGGCTTTTCTTGTTGGTGTGTGTTCAAATTAAAGGCACTTCCACGCTTGCTGTGGAGCAGCAGTCCCTGATTTTTGCCCTTTCAGTGTGAGAGTGTTGCACAGCATTAACTTACATCTCAGGGGAGAAAGCCCATGGCTTACTGTTGTAGAGCTTTATCCCCAAGCCCTGGGTTGTTGTGCTGTGACACTCAGAACTGCAGTATTTCTCTGTGCTCCTGATATAATTCTTGCTCTGTTTTTTCCTGTAAGCCAAGCGAAGCCAGTCTATCAGCAACTGTGTCCATCTTTATGAGGCTTTGCCAGCCACTAAAAGTGTGCCTCTTCTGCTTCACACTGTGAGCTCTCTCTTCCCTGGTATCTCTTACACTTCTTGCTCTCACAGACTCTCAGGTACTGTACTTTAAAGTCACCTTTGATATCAGTGTTCTTTGTATTTTTAAACTGCTCTCTCTCTGTTCCCTTTCTGTCCAGTTGGTTCTTCTCATAAAGTTTGCAAAGCAGGTTTTGTTCATGTTGATGTTAAAGATTGCCATCAATTGCAATTAGATCTATGTTGCCTGGTAACTAAAGTGAAAATTCCTACATTTTGCTTCCTGGGGGGATTTGTGACTCCTGAGTCCTGCCCAGAGCCATTGCCTGCAGTGGCAAGGGAAGGGAGAGTTCTGTACATGGTGCTTTGTGGCCCTGTGGGGATTCCTGCCCAGGGAAACATCTTTGGTGTGTCTTCACCTCAAGTTATCCTGGGGGCAAGGCTGAGATTGTTGCAGTCAGTGAATTGCATGGAATGTTTTATTTTGTTACTTTATGAATTCAGCTGAAGTCAGTAAATACCAGAAATGTTCGTTTTCGTGCCTGTGCCTCCTGAGATAACTTTCTGAAATACCTACAGTGTTTATTAAGTATGAAGCAGTATTAAAACTTGCACACTGCTGGATGGAAACACTAGAATGTTTCTACCTTTTTTGGGCTTTTTTCCAGCTGCTGAGAGAAATGCATGTCTAAAAGCATTGTGCTGCTCCACAATCTCAAGAGTTCCTGTTGCTCCTTCCCCAGCACCTCAGTTTAATTTCTCTTTGGAATTTTCATGCCTCTCTCTCCTCCTTGTGTTTCTCATTTGCAGTTACAGCCAAACCAAAAGCTGCCTGGTTGGGTTTGTCCTCACAGGCTAAACCCAAGTTATATGTAGCTCAGAGCTTTCTTTATTCTGGGTTTTTATCTTTATTCCTCCTCCCTTTCCCTCTTTCTGGAAGGGCTCAGGGAGTGCAGCCAAAAAGAAAAACTGCCTTTAAGGGAGTGTTGTTGCCTCTGCTCTGTTCTTTCTCCAGAATGAACAGGGGCCACTTGGGATCTCCAGCATTGAAACCCAGCTGTGTTCATGGGACCTCTTCCTTTTTGTTAACTCCCAAAATCACTTCTCTCATTTTCTAGACCTTTTACACTGCCCATGCATCTCTCTCTAAACTTTACTGGTTTTTAAGGCTATTTTGTAGAACTTAAATTACAACTTGGGAATTTTAGATATTTGCAAGGGTCACTTTTTCATAGAGCTTTCTTAGGCCAGGGGTTCACAGATGTACACAGGAGCTCCTGCAGATACTTTGTGTTGTAATTAAATCAACAGAAGTTGAAGAATCCCAGCAGCTGGAAAATGCAGAAGGGGCAGAAGCTGCAGGCCCATTTGCAGACCAAGAGCAGCAGCTGACTCGAAGCAGCAGCACTTCAGATATTGCAGATCAGATTCCTTCTGATTTTTTTCAAGGTAATTTTAATAAAATACAGCAGTACTGTGTTTTTCAAGGAAAAGTGTTTGCATATGTTCAGCCTCACAAATGCTGCTCTCACTTTGGTTTCCAGTTCTCCTCTAAAATGCTTTCTATCTCATTTTCTTAGTCACTGCATAGTTGCTAAGTTGTTGAAAGAACTTTTTTGACAAGACCTTGAATGCAGGATGTGACCTTTTGTAAAACAGGGAGGCCAGCAAGGAAACCTGGAATGTGTGTGCATTGTGTATCTAACTCAGACTTTTTTTCACCCAACTTGCATTTAGATTTTGTGTATTCAAGCTGCAGTTGGAGTTCAGTTCCTCTCCTACGTGTTACACTTCTGAAGGATTTTTCAAAGCATCTGGTATCCCATTTAAGTGTTGTGATAAATATGAGATGTGCAAACATTGCTGAAGTTACACAGGGCTCGCTGTGTGTTTATAGTTCTTGTTTCCTTTCTGAAACTTCTAGGTAAAAAGGCTGGAAATCCAACTTCAGACTCCAAGTCAGTTCAGGAAAATAAGGGATATGCAAAGGAGCATGAAGCTGAGCAAGTAAGGCAAACCCAAAAGTAATTTCTGATAAGATCCAAGCAGTGTTTTCTTTCCAATTGCCTTTTAGCACTCAGAACCTCTAGGAGGTGAAAGTGTGAAAAGTGATTAATCCCATTTCTAGCATGGAATCTGTGAGCAGGTTATTGTCCTGCTGGGTGTGATCAGTTTGTCTCCTGATCCCATCAGCTGTGTCTGCAGGTGTATGTCTGTTCTCATCTTGCACAAGGCTCTGGTCCTTTTTTAAAATATTAAACATCAACAAGAAGTTTGTAACTTTTACAAGATAAATAATTCATGGCTATTACAGAGCTACAGTGCACTGGGATAAATGTTTGATGGTTTGAAGCACTGATGAAAATGCTTCAGCACAGTTCCTCTCACCAGCCGTGCATGGCAGATGTTGGTGTGAGCTGACATTAGCACAGACAAACTTCATACATTTTTAATGGCAACTTCTGAGTGAACGGTCAAAACAATAAATGACTCAGCCTGATCATCTCTGAAATATGAAGGCTGAAAGGTTTTGGCTTTTTTAATACCTTAACAAATAATTTCAGATGTGTTTGAAAAACAGAGGTTAAACACCCTGGCTGTTGGTGTGAAAACTGAGGTTGTGGAAGGGAGGGTAAAGAATGAATGGGAAGCCTGATGTTCTCCTAAGGACACTGACAAACACTTGGGCAGTCTGAATATTCACGAGAGTGTCTTGCAGGGGTTGTGGTTAATTTCCAATGGCTGAGAAGTGTGCTGGGGTGTGAGCAGTGCCCGGAGCTGTGTGAGCTGGGATGGGTTTGTCCCTGCAGGTGCTGATGCGGAGGAGCAGCAGCACAGCCGAGCTGGACCTGAGAGCAGAGCTGCAGCAAGCACACGGCTGTTACAGAGAGAGAGAGAAAAGTGAGTGCCCAGGGCGTGCTGTGGGGTGCAGCTCCCGTGCCGTGGGGTGCAGCTCCCGTGCTGTCAGGGTGCAGCTCCCGTGCTGTCAGGTGCAGCTCCCGTGCTGTGGGGTGCAGCTCCCGTGCTGTGGGGTGCAGCACCTGCAGGCAGTGCTGGGATGCTGCTGTGGACAGCTCAGACGCCTCATGGGGCACTCAGCTGCCACAGACGGGTGCTCTGAAGGGCTGTGCAGGTGTGTGCAAGTGTGTGCAGGTGTGTGCTGGGCTGTGCTGTGTGCAGGGTTATGCTGTGTGCAGGTGTGTGCAAGTGTGTGCAGGTGTGTGCTGGGCTGTGCTGTGTGCAGGGTTATGCTGTGTGCAGGTGTGTGCAGGGTTATGCTGTGTGCAGGTGTGTGCAGGGTTATGCTGTGTGCAGGGTTATGCTGTGTGCAGGTGTGTGCAGGTGTGTGCAGGGTTATGCTGTGTGCAGGTGTGTGCAGGGTTATGCTGTGTGCAGGGTTATGCTGTGTGCAGGTGTGTGCTGGGCTGTGCAGGTGTGTGCAGGGTTATGCTGTGTGCAGGTGTGTGCAGGGTTATGCTGTGTGCAGGGTTATGCTGTGTGCAGGTGTGTGCTGGGCTGTGCAGGTGTGTGCAGGGTTGTGCTGTGTGCAGGTGTGTGCAGGGTTATGCTGTGTGCAGGGTTATGCTGTGTGCAGGTGTGTGCTGGGCTGTGCAGGTGTGTGCAGGGTTATGCTGTGTGCAGGTGTGTGCAGGGTTATGCTGTGTGCAGGGTTATGCTGTGTGCAGGTGTGTGCTGGGCTGTGCAGGTGTGTGCAGGGTTATGCTGTGTGCAGGTGTGTGCAGGGTTATGCTGTGTGCAGGGTTATGCTGTGTGCAGGTGTGTGCAGGGCTGTGCAGGTGTGTGCAGGGCTTTGCTGTGTGCAGGGCTGTGCTGTGTGCAGGGCTGTGCCACGATCAGCGCTGTGCCCCGACCCGAGCCGTGCCGTTTGCAGGTGAGAGCCTGAGCAGCGACGCCTCCCTGGGCTGTGCAGCTGACGTGGACATCGCCCTGGCGGCCTGGCAGGGCGCTGAGGAGGAGCCCGGGGCCGGGGCGGCCGCGGGGCCGGGCGGGGACCCCGCAGCCCCGCCCTGGCTGCAGCTCAGCCCCTCGCAGGAGCCTGCCAACCTCACAGGTACCTGGGCCCGCCTCTGGGTGGGGTGCAGCACTCTGGAGTTCCTGTTTCTAGTGAGCAGGTTTCATCTCACAGCAGGAAATGTCTGACTGTGCGTTTTGACTGATGGGGAGTAAGTTGTTCATTCTTTGCCATTTGTAAAGGTGCCTTTCCTCAGTCAGGGACTGCATGCAGTTAGGTAGGAATGTCTTACAGGCTGCTTTCCTGATGGATACACAGTTTCCAGGGTGCTTTTTCGTGTTCACTTGTCCTTTGCAATATCTGTGCTGTAATGAAGCAGCACACCCAGTCCCACCGCTGGGTGACACTGCCCACGGTAAGCTCACTGTTCGTGGCTGTGGTGCCAGAATTGCTCCTTTGGGGCTGCAGAGAGGAGGAACCACAGTAGTAAGCTGGCAGGGGAGGTGAAAGAAGTGGGGTAACAGGTGTGTCATGGCCCAGCAGAGCCAAAGTGCCTTACCTGCACTCCTGCTCTCAGCCAGGCCACAGCTTGCTTTGGGGCTCTGTAATGCTACAGCACAGGAAGGGGAAAAAATCCCCAAAGTTGTTTTTAAAGTATATTCAAACATAAAAGCCTCTGAAGTGCCTTTTATTTCACTAACCTCCCCTGGGTCCTCAGGGGACAGGAGTTTTTTCCCTGTGCCTGTGTGGAGGTTTCTTTCCTGCACGCCTTGGCTGCTGCAGGTGTGGCTGGAGCTGTCTGCCTGGGACAGCAGAGCACTGCCAGCTCTTGGCATTGAAATGTGCACTTCAGTGTGGGCTTGTGCTGCTTAAAGACATAAATCCCATTACCCTGACAGCTTTCTGCAGGCCCTGCTCTCTCAGGAGCTGCTCTGTGTGAGTGCTGATGCCTGAGCACATTTCTCAAGACTCTTCAGCTGTGGGTTTTTATTCTTTTGTCCAGTTGCATTGCCAGGTCTTGCTACACTGTGTGACCTTAAAAAAAAACAAGGAAGAAAGGGCTTCTATAAATACAGCAATATTACCCATAAGAGCCAGTTATTGATTGAATGCATCCCTCAGGTACCTGAATGTTGCATTTAGCTGCGTTTGCCTCCCTGCTGCAATGCCCTCTGGGGTGGGGACAGTGTGGGTGGCAGCTGTGCCCTGTGGCCCTGTCACCTGCCAGCCCCTTTGCCTCCATTTGCTGCCCTGTTTTTCTTTAACTCACGAGCAGCTCCAGCAAGGAAACAGAGATTTGAAGGAGGAAATTCTGGTGGGATGGGAGATGGTTGGGAGGAGCAATGACCAGATTTTTGTTGACCAAATTCATAGTTAGGCTGCATTTCTAACTTGTGGGAATGGGACACTTTAAATTTACAGACAGCAGTGAGTTCCTGGCTGATGACTGCAGCATAATTGCTGGTGGAAACCTTATTGGTTGGCATCCTGATTCTGCTGCTGTGCTGTGGAGGAGAATCCTGGGAATTCTTGGAGATGTGAACAACATACAGTCACCTAAGATCCATGCAAAAGTTTTTGGCTACCTTTATGAGCTGTGGTATAAACTTGCAAAGGTATGTGGTACTTCCAGCTAATGACAATGACACTTTCTTCTGTTGTGGAAATGATTATTAACTGGGATTCAGTGTTAACACCTGGAGGATAAGCATGGTGTGAGAGGGCTTTGTCTTGTTTGGTTTCCAACAGAAAATCCTGTCCAATGACAAGGGAATTTCAATGGGGTGAGGAAACAGTAGCAAAGAAAAAAGGAGTGCAGAGTTGGTGTTTGTGTAAAGGCCCGCAGTGCCTCAAACTGGTCATGTTTGCTTTGGCCAGGGAGCAGCAGCCTAGAACCAGCTTTCCTGGTGGCTCTGGCTGAAGTGGGAACAGTTCTGCATGGCCCCTGAATGCAAATCAAGTAAAATTAAAGCATGGAAAGGATCCTGGTTTTATTAACACTCTTCTTTAAAATCCGCCAGATCCGGGACAACCTCGCCATCAGCGTGGACAATCAGTCAACTCCTTCTCCTCCCGTGCTGATCCCTCCTCTCAGGATATTTGCATCGTGGCTGTTCAAGGTCAGTCCTGAAGCTCTCACGCAGGAACGTTTCCTCCTGTATCAGAGCAGAGTGGGCATGCAGTGATGCAGGCTCATTTTGAACTTTTCCCGGGGCTGCTGGGGACAGCAGGTGCCCTGCAGAGGCTCCTTGGTGCATGCAGAAGTTACTGTGTGCTTTGGGGGGCTGCTGGGGTGGGCTGGCTGCAGGGATGCAGGCAGCGATGCAGGCAGTGATGCAGGCTCTGTGCTGTTGCAGGCAGCCACCCTGCCCAGCGAGTACAAGGAGGGGAAGCTGCAGGGGGGCAGGCAGTGATGCTAGCAGTGGTGCAGTGATGCAGGCAGTGATGCAGGCAGTGGTGCAGTGATGCAGGCAGTGATGCAGGCTCTGTGCTGTTGCAGGCAGCCACCCTGCCCAGCGAGTACAAGGAGGGGAAGCTGCAGGGGGGCAGGCAGTGATGCTAGCAGTGGTGCAGTGATGCAGGCAGTGATGCAGGCAGTGATGCAGCGATGCTGGCAGCGGTGCAGGCAGTGATGCAGGCTCTGTGCTGTTGCAGGCAGCCACCCTGCCCAGCGAGTACAAGGAGGGGAAGCTGCAGTGGTGCAGGCAGTGGTGCAGGCAGTGATGCAGCGATGCTGGCAGTGGTGCAGGCAGTGATGCAGCGATGCTGGCAGCGGTGCAGGTAGTGATGCAGGCTCTGTGCTGTTGCAGGCAGCCACCCTGCCCAGCGAGTGCAAGGAGGCGAAGCTGCAGGAGGCAGGCAGTCATGCTGGCAGTGGTGCAGGCAGTGATGCAGTGATGCAGGCAGTGATGCAGTGATGCAGGCAGTGATGCAGGCAGTGGTGCAGTGATGCAGGCAGTGATGCAGGCTCTGTGCTGTTGCAGGCAGCCACCCTGCCCAGCGAGTACAAGGAGGGGAAGCTGCAGGCCTTCCGGCTGCTCTGCGCCATGATGAGCCGGCGCCAGGACCTGCTGCCCAACTCCGACTTCCTGGTGCACTTCTACTTCGTGCTGCGCCTGGGGCTCACCAGCGAGGACCAGGTAGGAGCTGGGCTCCCTGTGCCACTGCTGCCCCTGCCAGGCTGGCACCAGGGGCTGCCCAAGGCCGCTGGTGGGCACAGGAGCTGCTCTGGGTCTCCCGTCCTGGGGCGCAGTAAAGCGCTGGGTGCGAGGGGAGGAAGGGCTTAGCCCGGCTCTTGGGTGGTGTTTGTCTCTCAGCGCTCATGGAAACGTAAGAAACATCCTTTGGACAAAATTAACCTGCCTAAGAACCCCTCCAGCAGTGAGAGCCAGGGCTGCAGCTCTGCTGGGGGTGGCAGCAGGGCACAGGGACCCTCAGGAAAGTCTGGGAGTTGCTGATGGTGCCCCTGGGAAAGCAGACAGGTTTGTTTCTGAGAGGGAAGAGGGAAGGAAGGAATTGTTACCAGGCTCTTGTCCCTCCGTTTCCCTCCTGAAAAGTTAGAGCTTTTGGAAAACTCCTTTTAAATAGATAAGAGAGAGAAGCAGGGGTTTCTCCTGGAAAATCCTAGAAGTAATGCTGCAGCTGCACAGGGTCCCCCAGGTGTTTGCAGCCCCACACTGCCCATCCCTCTGTGCTTTCCCTGGATATCCTGAGCCCACACTGCCCATCCCTCTGTGCTTTCCCTGGATATCCTGAGCCCCACACTGCCCATCCCTCTGTGCTTTCCCTGGATATCCTGAGCCCCACACTGCCCATCCCTCTGTGCTTTCCATGGATGTTCTGCAGCCCCACACTGCCCATCCCTCTGTGCTTTCCCTGGTTGTCCTGAGCCCCACACTGCCCATCCCTCTGTGCTTTCCCTGGATGTTCTGAGCCCCACACTGCCCATCCCTCTGTGCTTTCCCTGGATGTTCTGCAGCCCCACACTGCCCATCCCTCTGTGCTTTCCTGGATATTCTGAGCCCCACACTGCCCATCCCTCTGTGCTTTCCATGGATGTTCTGGAGCCCCACACTGCCCATCCCTCTGTGCTTTCCCATGGATGTTCTGCAGCCCCACACTGCCCATCCTCTGCTTTCCTGGATGTTCTGAGCCCCACACTGCCCATCCTCTGTGCTTTCCTGGATGTTCTGAGCCCCACACTGCCCATCCCTCTGTGCTTGCCCTGGATGTTCTGAGCCCACACTGCCCATCCTCTGTGCTTTCCCTGGATGTTCTGCAGCCCCACACTGCCCATCCCTCTGTGCTTTCCATGGATGTTCTGCAGCCCCACACTGCCCATCCCTCTGTGCTTTCCTGGATGTTCTGAGCCCCACACTGCCCATCCCTCTGTGCTTTCCCTGGATGTTCTGAGCCCCACACTGCCCATCCCTCTGTGCTTTCCATGGATGTTCTGCAGCCCCACACTGCCCATCCCTCTGTGCTTTCCCTGGATGTTCTGCAGCCCCACACTGCCCATCCCTCTGTGCTTTCCCTGGATGTTCTGCAGCCCCACACTGCCCATCCCTCTGTGCTTTCCTGGATGTTCTGCAGCCCCACACTGCCCATCCCTCTGTGCTTTCCCTGGATGTTCTGCAGCCCCACACTGCCCATCCCTCTGTGCTTTCCCTGGATGTTCTGCAGCCCCACACTGCCCATCCCTCTGTGCTTTCCATGGATGTTCTGCAGCCCCACACTGCCCATCCCTCTGTGCTTTTCCCTGGATGTTCTGAGCCCCACACTGCCCATCCTCTGTGCTTTCCCTGGATGTTCTGAGCCCCACACTGCCCATCCCTCTGTGCTTTCCTGGATGTTCTGAGCCCCACACTGCCCATCCCTCTGTGCTTTCCCTGGATGTTCTGCAGCCCCACACTGCCCATCCCTCTGTGCTTTCCCTGGATGTTCTGCAGCCCCACACTGCCCATCCCTCTGTGCTTTCCTGGATGTTCTGAGCCCCACACTGCCCATCCCTCTGTGCTTTCCATGGATGTTCTGCAGCCCCACACTGCCCATCCCTCTGTGCTTTCCCTGGATGTTCTGCAGCCCCACACTGCCCATCCCTCTGTGCTTTCCCTGGATGTTCTGCAGCCCCACACTGCCCATCCCTCTGCTTTCCATGGATGTTCTGAGCCCCACACTGCCCATCCCTCTGTGCTTTCCATGGATGTTCTGCAGCCCCACACTGCCCATCCCTCTGTGCTTTCCTGGATGTTCTGAGCCCCACACTGCCCATCCCTCTGTGCTTTCCATGGATGTTCTGCAGCCCCACACTGCCCATCCCTCTGTGCTTTCCCTGGATATCCTGAGCCCCACACTGCCCATCCCTCTGTGCTTTCCCTGGATGTTCTGCAGCCCCACACTGCCCATCCCTCTGTGCTTTCCATGGATATTCTGCAGCCCCACACTGCCCATCCCTCTGCTTTCCCTGGTCTTTTGCAGGCTGCTGCTGCTCTTTGTTCTTGCTCCCCACGCTGGTGGCTCTTTGCCTCTTGGTGGCACACTTGACCACCGGTTTGCTGGTGTGTGTGTCCCTCCTTAGCTGTGGATCTGGGTGAGGTGTTGGCTGGCAGTGCCTGGAGTGTGGCACTGATGGGAAGCAGGATCCCTGTTCCTGCTGCTGTATTTCCAGAGCCATTGGCTCCAAGGTGCTTGCTGGGTGCTCGGAGAGTGGGAGCCTTTCTGTCAGGGAGGATGTGGAGTCTCAGGATCACTGGTACAGAGATCCTAGCTTGCTTTCCAGGATTTCAGAAATAAAGTGAACTTGGGGTGGCCTTTTTCAGCACAGATTGGGCTTTGTCTGCTAGGCACAGGCATACATTTCTCCCTTGTAAGGAATGTTCACAGAAGGAAGGGTAGGAGGTGTCTCATGGAGGAGTTTTCCTTCTGTATGGATCACTAATGCAACTTTCAGCATTTCTGTGGGAAAGCCACAGAACAACAGCCCAGCTCCAGGCAATCTCCTTGGCTACTTCAGAAAAGCTTTTTAGCTGGTTACATAATTAAAAATGTTACAGTCAGGAACCTTTTTGACCTGAATGGTTTGTGTGACAAATTTTTTCTTGAACACTCACTCACTTAAGGACGTGAGAATAGGAAGTTGCTGCTGTGTTGTGTGGCCAGAAAAGCAGAATACTCCAGTTCTGCATGTGCTAGAAAGGAGCACAGTGTTGTTCCCAGCTTTCAGCCCTCTCTCAGGGGTGCATAAAAGAGCAGTGTGAGGTGGATTTTACAGGAGGCTCCCGTGGTGCTGCCAGCCCGGGATGCAGCAATTAGCTCAGCAGAGGAGACAGCAGGGTAATGAGCTGCAGCTAATTTGTCCATGTGGAAGTGTCTGACAACAGCCATCCCTGGAGGAGTGAACAATTCTGTGCAAGGATTGCATCACCTCTGCAGGTGGGAGCAGGCTGCAGGGGCCAGGGCTGAGTGAGGGTCTGGGGGTGGTACAGATACCTGAACCAGGAAAAGAAATGGGTTTTACTAGTGCTGTTTTATTGCTGCTGCTGGCTGTAACAGCACTTTTTGCATCATTCACCTGGAAAAGTCGATAAGCATCTCCTTGCCCCACAGCTTCCTCCTCTTTGCTGAATAATTAAGTACCAAAGCACAGTCCCAAAAAGCTGCTAACACTTCTCAGAAAATCAGCTGTTGGCATGATTGGGATTCTTCAGCTCAGGTCTTTCTGGCACTTGGATAATCCTTTGAGGGTGCTGGTGGTTGTCTCCTAAGAATTCTCTGGAGTTTTGTGTCGCTTTTCTTATTTCTTCTAAATTTCTGCTCATAGTCTGAGAGGAGGCAGTGCAGGTGAGGTGCTTACCTGGTACAGACACTGTAAAAAGAGGAGGTTTTTAGTCCTTTTTCAGGTTTCAACCCCGTGCTGCTCAGTGCTGTTTTTAGCCAGTCTCACCCTATTACTGTGCCTGGTGTCACCTGTCCCCAGCACTGAGGTATCACCTGAGCAAGGGGCTCACCTGCATTCCTGGCTTTGGGGGTCAGTTTAACAAACACATTTAATCAAAGTATGGCCATGCTGACTTGCCAGAGGTACTCTGGAGTGGGATGCTTAGGGTTGTAGAGAACATAAGCAAAGGCAGAGACCTCAGAGGTTCTCTGTGGAAGGACAGTGCATGGCCAAGGAAGGAGACTCTGCTGGTGGCTTTTTCGGTTCAGTGCTACCAAGAGCAGAACAAACTTTAAATATGGAATGGGAGGGCAATCTCTGCAGTCCAGCTGAGCTGGCAGATGTCCTGGGTGATCAAATGTCAGCACCAGCAGCAGGCCTGCCTGAGGAGCTCAGCCTGCCTGCAGCCAGGGCACTGTGCAGCTTTGTTTTAGCTCAGTTCCTTCAGCAGTGCAGGGATGCCGTGGGTGGGAAGTGCTGAGGTACCAGTGCCTGTTGTCCAAGGCTCTGAATTTGTCCAAAGGCACTGCAGGTGATGATGGAAAGGAAGCTGCAGCAGCTCTGACCTGCTGTAGAAACACCCACTGGAGCTCTCTGAGTGGGAAGTGGCTAGTTTGCAATAGGAAGCATTTTTCAGCAGAGGAGTCATTAATTACCTGTCTGTATTAACATTGGTCTGGCATTAAAACCCCCAGCATTTGTGGGTTTTGTATCTTTCTGCCCAGTTGTCACTCAGCAGGCAGGAGCAGCCCTGTGAAGGTACAATGAATGAGAAGCTTGGCTTTTGTCCCCTGTGGAATGGGTGTTCTTGCCTGGGGTTCTGCCTGAGGCTGTTGCACATGGGGGCCCTTGGTTGTACAGAGACCATGGTGCCATTTAGATTCTTTCCCAGACTGCCATCTAAAAGGAAATAAACTTAATGTAGTCTATTAAGGCTTAGATTCCCCTATTCTAGCTTTCTGAGACTTCTTGCCATGATTTTCTCCCTCTTCTAATCCACCCCTTATCTCATTTTCTGTAGAAATTTTGCCTGTGTGCTCCCATGATGTGCTTTGAAGAAGTGTTCACAGACAGCACGTTTCCAGTAGGGACAAACAAAAGTGCAAATGCCAGGGTCTCACAGGAACTGTCACATCCCCCTCTGCTCACCCAGAGCAGGCTGAGTGGGGAAAAGAGCTGGAAGATGGACTGGGAGCAAGGGGGAGCCAGGTCCTGCCAACTGCAGGAGCTGTTCATTCAGGGCTGATTTGGAAAGTTTTGTTCTTTTCTATTTGTTTTACTTCCATTCATGTGTCCTTCCTGAGCTGCACCCATCCCAATAAAGTCTGGTTTTGTGGCTGGGTGTTCTGTGGTATTCCAGCCTGGAGGGACTTGGGTTATAGAATGTGACTGGTTTGGGGTTAGGTTTTACCTGGCACCTTGAAATGGAGCTGCCTGATAAATTAATCCTGGGTCTCCTTAAAGTACTTCATAAATGTGTGTTGGAACTTAGTTTCTGCCAAGTTAACCCTTAGCACAATGTCATGGCAGGTAGGAAAAGTGGGCATGAGTACCTGGAAGCATTTGTTCCTTTGCAGTAGGAGAGGAAAAGGGAGGTGTCAGGCCTGGTGTGAACTAGCCATGTTCCCTGTGGACCTCAGCTGGCAGCGAGTGTCTGTGGGCGAGGAGCAGAGCGAGCTCTGGGGAGGAACCCGTGCTGCTCCTGCCCAGGGACAAGGGGAACGTGGAGCAGGGCAGCTGGCAGCCTATTTGGTTACACCTGTAATCTGCCAAAGCTCCAGCAGAACCTGGGTGAGGAGTAGTTCTGCAAGTGACCTCTCCCTGAACTTGCGTAAATTTATTTCGCTTGCTCGGTGGATGTTTGCGAGCTTCTGATTTGAATTACTGGATGGAGCTGTGTGGAACACGATGCTGTTTATAGGGTTAATGCTTTTGAGAAGGACATGCATGCAGTTGCCCCCTCCTCTCCCCTCTCCCCCAGCTTTAGCACCACAGAGCATCATTCTGAACTGAAATAGTCCATAATGGTCCTTTTTTTCACTTTTCTTTAACAACATGAACACTAAATTATAGCTGTGCAATTATGTAAACAATGGAAATGCTTCCAGAATGAATACTTCCTTTTAAATTTTCATTTTGTGTAATTGCCCAAAGGTTTGGAGCCATAATAAACCAAAATTATTTTACACATTTATCGTTCTAAAGGTCAATTATGAAAGAAGTAAAGCAACAACAGTGTGCAGAATGAGTAAACCAATTTCCCTGGCCATCACCATATGTTTTTCTTAGGGCTTGTGTTTTGCAGTTGCTGTGTACACAGCGTTCAATTAAAGTGATTCATGGGCCGGGCTGGGAGCTGCTGCCCGCAGTTTGCGTGTGCAGGGAGGGCAGGAAGCTGGGCTGTGTTTGGATTGCCTGATTTTGTATCACTGGCAGCACAGGTGTCCTGGATCCACAGCCTCCCACTGCTGATAAGCAGCCCAGATTGCTGCCCTGGAGCCCAGGCTGCTGGGAGAGGGGACAGATGTGGCAGATGGGGCAGATGTGGCACTGTCCTGGGCTGGGGCTGGCCCTGCCTGGCTGGGGGTCACCGGGGAGCAGGGAGCCACAGTGCCCAGGTGGGGTCCTGGCTGAGAGGCTGGGTGAGATGCACAGTGTCCAGGTGAGATCCTGGGTGGGAATCTCAGTGCCCAGGTGAGAGGCTAAGTGCCCAGGTGGGATCCTGGCTGAGAGGCTGGGTGAGGTGCTCAGTGCCCAGGTGAGATCCTGGGTGGGAATCTCAGTGCCCAGGTGAGAGGCTCAGTGCCCAGGTGAGACGTGGGTGAGATGCTCAGTGCCCAGGTGAGATGTGGGTGAGATGCTCAGTGCCCAGGTGAGATGCTGGGTGAGATGCTCAGTGCCCAGGTGAGATGTGGGTGAGATGCTCAGTGCCCAGGTGAGGTGCTGGGTGAGATGCTCAGTGCCCAGGTGAGATGTGGGTGAGATGCTCAGTGCCCAGGTGAGATGCTGGGTGAGATGCTCAGTGCCCAGGTGAGATGTGGGTGAGATGCTCAGTGCCCAGGTGAGGTGCTGGGTGAGATGCTCAGTGCCCAGGTGAGATGTGGGTGAGATGCTCAGTGCCCAGGTGAGATCCTGGGTGGGAATCTCAGTGCCCAGGTGAGAGGCTCAGTGCCCAGGTGGGATCCTGGCTGAGAGGCTGGGTGAGGTGCTCAGTGCCCAGGTGAGATCCTGGGTGGGAATCTCAGTGCCCAGGTGAGAGGCTCAGTGCCCAGGTGAGATCCTGGGTGGAAATCTCAGTGCCCAGGTGAGATGCTGGGTGTGATGCTCAGTGCCCAGGTGAGATGTGGGTGAGATGCTCAGTGCCCAGGTGAGATGCTCAGTGCCCAGGTGAGATGCTGGGTGAGATGTTCAGTACCCAGGTGAGGTGCTGGGTGAGATGCTCAGTACCCAGGTGAGATCCTGGGTGGGATGCTCAGTGCCCAGGTGAGATGCTCAGTGCCCAGGTGAGATGTGGGTGAGATGCTCAGTGCCCAGGTGAGATGCTCAGTGCCCAGGTGAGATGCTGGGTGAGATGCTCAGTGCCCAGGTGAGGTGCTGGGTGAGATGCTCAGTACCCAGGTGAGATCCTGGGTGGGATGCTCAGTGCCCAGGTGAGATGCTCAGTGCCCAGGTGAGATGTGGGTGAGATGCTCAGTGCCCAGGTGAGAGGCTCGGTGCCCAGGTGAGATGTGGGTGAGATGCTCAGTGCCCAGGTGAGATGCTGGGTGAGATGTTCAGTGCCCAGGTGAGGTGCCCAGGTGAGATGTTCAGTGCCCAGGTGATATGTTCAGTGCCCAGGTGAGATCCTGGGTGAGATGCTCAGTGCCCAAGTGAGATGCTGGATGTGATGCTCAGTGCCCAGGTGAGATGTGGGTGAGATGCTCAGTGCCCAGGTGAGATGTGGGTGAGATGCTCAGTGCCCAGGTGAGATGCTCAGTGCCCAGGTGAGATGTGGGTGAGATGCTCAGTGCCCAGGTGAGATGCTGGGTGAGATGCTCAGTGCCCAGGTGAGATGTGGGTGAGATGCTCAGTGCCCAGGTGAGGTGCTGGGTGAGATGCTCAGTGCCCAGGTGAGATGTGGGTGAGATGCTCAGTGCCCAGGTGAGATGCTGGGTGAGATGCTCAGTGCCCAGGTGAGATGTGGGTGAGATGCTCAGTGCCCAGGTGAGGTGCTGGGTGAGATGCTCAGTGCCCAGGTGAGATGTGGGTGAGATGCTCAGTGCCCAGGTGAGATCCTGGGTGGGAATCTCAGTGCCCAGGTGAGAGGCTCAGTGCCCAGGTGGGATCCTGGCTGAGAGGCTGGGTGAGGTGCTCAGTGCCCAGGTGAGATCCTGGGTGGGAATCTCAGTGCCCAGGTGAGAGGCTCAGTGCCCAGGTGAGATCCTGGGTGGAAATCTCAGTGCCCAGGTGAGATGCTGGGTGTGATGCTCAGTGCCCAGGTGAGATGTGGGTGAGATGCTCAGTGCCCAGGTGAGATGCTCAGTGCCCAGGTGAGATGCTGGGTGAGATGTTCAGTACCCAGGTGAGGTGCTGGGTGAGATGCTCAGTACCCAGGTGAGATCCTGGGTGGGATGCTCAGTGCCCAGGTGAGATGCTCAGTGCCCAGGTGAGATGTGGGTGAGATGCTCAGTGCCCAGGTGAGATGCTCAGTGCCCAGGTGAGATGCTGGGTGAGATGCTCAGTGCCCAGGTGAGGTGCTGGGTGAGATGCTCAGTACCCAGGTGAGATCCTGGGTGGGATGCTCAGTGCCCAGGTGAGATGCTCAGTGCCCAGGTGAGATGTGGGTGAGATGCTCAGTGCCCAGGTGAGAGGCTCGGTGCCCAGGTGAGATGTGGGTGAGATGCTCAGTGCCCAGGTGAGATGCTGGGTGAGATGTTCAGTGCCCAGGTGAGGTGCCCAGGTGAGATGTTCAGTGCCCAGGTGATATGTTCAGTGCCCAGGTGAGATCCTGGGTGAGATGCTCAGTGCCCAAGTGAGATGCTGGATGTGATGCTCAGTGCCCAGGTGAGATGTGGGTGAGATGCTCAGTGCCCAGGTGAGATGTGGGTGAGATGCTCAGTGCCCAGGTGAGATGCTCAGTGCCCAGGTGAGATGTGGGTGAGATGCTCAGTGCCCAGGTGAGAGGCTCAGTGCCCAGGTGAGATGCTGGGTGGGATGCTCAGTGCCCAGGTGAGATGTGGGTGAGATGCTCAGTGCCCAGGTGAGATGCTCAGTGCCCAGGTGAGATGTGGGTGAGATGCTCAGTGCCCAGGTGAGATGCTGGGTGAGATGCTCAGTGCCCAGGTGAGATGCTGGGTGAGATGCTCAGTGCCCAGGTGAGATGCTGGGTGAGATGCTCAGTACCCAGGTGAGGTGCTGGGTGAGATGCTCAGTGCCCAGGTGAGATCCTGGGTGGGATGCTCAGTGCCCAGGTGAGATGCTCAGTGCCCAGGTGAGATGTGGGTGAGATGCTCAGTGCCCAGGTGAGATGCTCAGTGCCCAGGTGAGATGCTGGGTGAGATGTTCAGTACCCAGGTGAGGTGCTCAGTGCCCAGGTGAGAGGCTCAGTGCCCAGGTGAGATGTGGGTGTGATGCTCAGTGCCCAGGTGAGATCCTGGGTGTGATGCTCAGTGCCCAGGTGAGATGCTCAGTGCCCAGGTGAGATGTGGGTGAGATGCTCAGTGCCCAGGTGAGATGCTCAGTGCCCAGGTGAGATGTGGGTGAGGTGCTCAGTGCCCAGGTGAGGTGCTCAGTGCCCAGGTGAGGTGCTCAGTGCCCAGGTGAGATGTGAGTGAGATGCTCAGTGCCCAGGTGAGACGTGGGTGTGATGCTCAGTGCCCAGGTGAGGTGCTCAGTGCCCAGGTGAGCCTGGCTGACATGCTCATGTCAGATGTCCCTCGGGGTTTGGTCCCTGCTGGGTGTCATGCAGCCAGCAGCCCCTCTGGGCATTGGAAGGGAAGCCCAGCAGCGTTTTTCAGAGGGATTCCTGGAAGGTTTCTCGCTGTGGAGAATGTTTATTTTGACAGCAGCACATCCCATAACTGGCAGGTAGGTGCCTGCAGCCCTGGGGGTGTGTGTGTGCTGTCCCAGCGCCGGTGTGCGGCAGGAGCTGGCTGCCGGCTGTCCTTGCCCCCGCCGGGACCCCGCTGTGTGGCAGGTGGGAGCTCTGGGGGAGGGCAGGGCTCCGGGAGTTGGTGCAGTGCTTGGCAGCAGCCAGGCTGCCCAGGCGCTTATCGTGGCACATGTCAGCAGAGGCTGCTCCCATCTGCTGCCCTGCTGGGGCCATCCGGCCGTACCTGTGCAGGTGTGCTGTGCCGGCCAGCCCGGAGCGTTAATCAGCCTTAATTAGCACAAGGTAGGTCCTTTGTTCTGCGCCGACCCAGAGTTTGCCACGCACTTTATGAGCTCCATCTGCTCGCTTCTCGCTGTTTGCATTGACCCATATTGACTCAAAATGTATCAAAGGAAGTGATTAAAAGCAGTTTAAACATTAACTGGAGTGGCATTCGAGCTTATTCAGGAAAGTGAAAGCATTAGCTGCTACTATGTTCGGAACTGATGCTGTTTATTTGAACCTACGGCAGTTTCTTCCATGGGATGCTGCTGTTGCAGACACCTAGTGGAGCACTAGGTAGGGGCTCAGGTGTTTAGCAGGGCTTTGGCAAAATCGTGGTGGTGTTAAAGCATCTCTTCGTGGAGAGAAAATTTGGTTTGCCAGCTTTAGCTTCTGCTGTAGAGACTGAGCACGTGGACACGTTCTGGGGGTCTCTAGTTCAGGCTGTCCTTCACACATCATGAAACCAGTAAGGATGGACATGGAAAAGGGCTTTCCTTTGCAAATTTTCAGAATTTTATTGAATGGAAAATAATTAGCTGCTCGGTGTAGAAATAGCTTGATGTAACTCTTCAGCAAATACAGTGTTGCAGGTAAAGGATTATATAGGTTTTATGCCTAATTTTAAACCTGCTGAAAGCTTGCAGGGAAGAGGTCTTAACTCAAATACAGGATCTTTGCACTGGTTTGGAGAGACTGTGAGGGCTTGGGGCGTGGAAGGATTAAAGATGAAATCTTTATGCACTCGGTGATGGTGAGCAAAGCTGGGGTGCTGCTCTGTTCCTTCAGGGCACAGTCCTGTTCTTGTGGCAGGGAACCCTGAAATTCTGAGAGATCTGAGGAACTCGCTCCTCTGGACTGCTGCAGTGCTTCCTCGTAAGTCCACCCAGTGTTTGAATCTTGAATCCAAAGTCCTGTTTAGCAGGATGGTTGTGCTTAGGCACGAAGAGACATGAATGGCGCTGTGGGCTTTGAGCAGGAGTTTAGGGGTACAGATGTTGCCAAAATACCAAATGCACTTTGGCTGCTGGAAGGTGGTGGTTACATGGAGCTCAGTTTGCACCACAGAGCCCTGGGAATTTGCACCTCAGTCAGCGTGGGGCTGGGGAACCTCAGAGTTAGATTTTCTTGAACCTCAGAGTTAGATCTCCTCCAACCTCGCGGTTAAATCTCCAGCCTCACAGCTAAATCTCCTCCAGCTCTGCCTTCTGCTTTCAGGCCTGCTGGCTTTTCTCACAGGTGCCTTCTCTTGCAGGACATCCTGAACACGGTCATAAAGCACTGCCCTCCCTGGTTCTTCTTCCTGGGGCTGCCTGGCTTCACCATGCTGATCGGGGACTTCGTGGGAGCGGCGGCGCGCGTGCTGAGCGCCGACACGCCCGAGGTGGGCACGGGCCCTGGGGGTGCCAGGGCAGCTGGGGGCAGCCCTGCCGTGGGGGGACACACTGCTGCTGCAGAGGGGCTGGACCACAGGCTGAGGTGTGAGGAGAGCGTGTCCCAGCTGGTGGTGCCCCGTGGGCGCCGCTGCAGTGAGCAAACGGGAGCTCTCTGGGTGAGAAAGCGCCTCTGGCTAAATGCCAGCACTGGCACAAGTGGGGCTGCAAACAATTAAACTATCCAGCAGCAAATCAATGAGGGGTTGCCAAAATAAAGGTAAAGGTCTGGTGGTCAGGGAGGAACAGGAAAGCTCTGTTGCATGTGAAGCAGCAGCTCGGGGGAGACCTTTCTGTCTCTTCTGGCTCAGGGCTCTTGCTGCTGCTCTTGACATTTGTGTGGCTGGGCAGGTGGCCCTGGGCAGGGCCACAGCCCTCTCCTGCTCCAGCAGAGCTGGGGTGGTGAGCCAGCCATGCTTCTGCCATCAGCCCTCAAAGAGCTTGGTCATCCTCACTATTGATCCAAAGCTTAAAGGCTGATAAGGAATGGATGCTCAATTTTCCATGGAAAAAACACAAAGCAAAGCACCCCTTTCCATTTCTCCTGCATGCATGAGACTGGGTGTGTGTTGCATTTTCAGGATGACACAGCAGTTAACGTGTTTATGGCTCGTGCTGTGGTGCTTTTGGTGGCCCTGTTGGAGTGGGGATCTCTGCACATCAGCCTTACCTGTGCAGTGAGTGCACCTGTGCCCCAGGCTCACCTCACAGCAGTGCTGGATTAGAGCTTCACCCCCCACTCAGCTGATTGTCACGTTGGGCAATGAGGGGAGGTATTAAAGATGCAGGGTGTGCTCAGGAGTGGGGCCAGGCACCAGTGGAGGGGCAGCTCAGGCTCCCCAGGAGAGCAGGGCACACTGGCACCTCCAGCTGAGGTGTGCAGGGTTTTCAGTGACCATTCCAGTGAATGTTTTTCTAGTGACAGTTTCTGCCTGCTTGCCCTTGGCCAGGCTCCCCGCTGCGAAGCTCACACCATCCTTGGGGCCCTTGTGTGCTTTCCCAACACCTACCAAGGAATCCCACAGCTGGGACCCGTCTCAGAGGCTGGTGAGAGCATCACAGGAGCTGCAGATGTGAAGGTAGAGCCACATTTATTGTAAATCTTTAGGTAGGGTCTTGGTTTGAAGGACAGGTGTTTGCTAATAAGGGCAGAAGCTTTTCTTTGAGATGGAGAATGTAAACTCCCCTCCTCCAAATTATTATTATAATTCTGAAATTTAGGGGCTCTCAGGCAAAGATATGGGAATTAGGAATAACAGTTCTTTAGTAGGAACATTAAAATAGAAATGCAGTATTACAAAGAACAATCCCAAACCCTGCCAGGGTCAGAATCCAAGCTGACACCCGTCAGTCAGGCAGGGTGTTGGCAGCAGTCCCATTCCATGGTGGCTGCATCCTCCTGCAGTGGCAGATGTGGTTCAGCTGGAGCAGTGCTCCTGTAGAAGGTGCAGTTTCCTCTGAATGTCCAGGGATGATGTGGGAAGGTCTGGTTTTCCTCTGGAATCCAGTGGAAAGAAGGTTCCTTGCTGCCCAAAATCCCAGTTTTTATCTGGGTAGGAAAGGCTTGGCTCCTCCCCTGGCTGGAGCATCTCCCAGTGGGATGATGTAATTTTATCAGTCATGCCCTGGGACTCAATGGCCATGAACAGGAGATATCTCCTGGAGGGAGGATGGGCTGTGGGAAGATAAAGATGATTGCCCAGCTGGTTTAAAGATGGCCCATGAGCAGATAGTATGTGCCACAGAGCTAGGGGTCACTGCCCCACCCAGCTTCAGCAGATGGGGACAGAATACACATTTCTGGCCACATCAACCCAACTCAGGTAGCCTAGCCTGGTTTCACTGTGCAGTGACTTCATTCCTGCCCAAATGGCTGCCCTCACACAAGCCTCTGTTGCTTTTGATAAACTTGAGGCACTGCAGTGATCCACTGCTCAAAATTTGGGATGGCTGGGGAGGAGTCTGAGTTCCTCACGTGGCCTGAGCAGGCAGGACCAGGGAGGATGCAGAAATCCCTTCACACGCTTGGCTCCTGTTCTTGCTTCTTCATCAGGCTTTGGAGAGTCACTGGAGGTGTCTCACTTCCAAAATGAAGACAGTTGTTTTTTCTGTACTGGGCAATACACTATATTTTTCAGAACATGTTTGGGTTAGAACCCGAATGCTACAGTTCCTATGGAGTGACCACCACTTGTTGTTTGTAGCTGCCCCTTGACACTGTAAATGAATTGATTTCCTCTCACTGCCTGTACATTAGTTGTAAGCTGGTTTGATTTGTCCACAAGGACTTGTATGTTTGAATTGTAATCAGTGTTTCTCCCTTGACAAAATAGAATTGGCATGAGGTGAAGATGCTTTAGCAACAGACAGAGAGTTAAAGTGACTTCACCTGTAATTGTGCCAAAATTGAACAACTTTTAAAGTGGATGTATGAAAAAGATGCTTATTCTAATTTATTTTGTTATTTTAGTATTGCCTCATAAATATTTTATTGAAGAATGCTACAGAGGAGCCAAGTGAAGCTGCAAGGTAAAATACCGAGTAAGAGAAATGGGAAAATATCATGGAAAAGACTTTTAACATTATCATTTATGGCTTGGGAAAGTCTTTCTGGCTGCTCATCTTCTGCTGCTGCCTTGTGGTTTGGTCCTGTCAAGTTGAGCCTTACTCTGCACCCTGAAGGTGCTGGCCTGTCGTGTTGGAGGGGAAGGAGAAATCTCATCTTTGTGCAATTTTTTCCTTTTTTTCCTGCCCTAAATGTTCCTGTGCCTGCCCTGAGCAGCTCCCATTTTCTTCCCACAAAGATGCATAGCCCTCTGTGCCCTGGGCGTGTGGATCTGCGAGGAGCTCACGCAGAGCACGAGCCACCCCCACGTGAAGAAAGCCATCAATGTCATAGGTGTGACGCTGAAGGTATTGCTGTGGCAGGCTGCTTGAGGGGAAAAAGGCATCTGCACTTTGCAGATGGTCGCTGCTGGTCTGTGGGGATCACACAGGCAGTGTCCAACCTGCTGGTTCCTAATGCTGACGGTGGGATTTCACAGCACTAACCTCGGTTGTTGCTGGCAAAATAATGGAATGTATAAAAACTGTATCTGGATACTTTATTTGGCTTTTAATCACCTTCTTTCTTCCAGTTTTCCAACAAACTGGTAGCTCAGGTAGCCTGTGATGTCCTTCAGCTGCTGGTGTCTTACTGGCAGAAGCTTCAGGAGCACGAATCGTCCCTGTGCCGGAAAATTACGGAAGTACGTCAGGTTCTTGGAAATGTCTGGGTGGAAATTGTGTGTGAAGTTGTCTTAGTCCTTCCCTGGGCTGCTGTGGTGGTGTGATTTTGACCCCTCCTGTTTTGTTGTTGTTAGGGATGTACTTGCTGCACTCCCTGGACCAGTGCAGGTCCCTCGTTTGTAGTGACTTGTTTGCACAGTGCTCAGTGAAAGGTTTCCTTCCACTTGGACGTGGGTGTTGGATGTTCCTTAACCTGTTCCATGCCCTGTGCAGCGGGGGTCTGTCTCTGCAGAGCAGGAAGCTGGGTGCCTCTCTGACTCTGGCTGTGCTTGGCTGCAGATCCTGGTGGCCACCATTGCCTTTCTCCTGCCCGGTGCCGAGCACTCCTCCCTGGAGGCAGACAAGAAGGTGTGTGGCTGAAAGGAGCTGTCTCCCTTCTTTGTGCTCTTTGAGGGGGGTTTAAATGAGGTTTCTCCAAACCAGAGTTGAGTTTTAAACTTTCCAACTCGTACCCTTAATTCTGGGTGAATTTAATAGAATGCACCTAAGCCTGTGCTCTCGTTCAGTTCATAGTTTCACTGCTGCTTTGCTTGCTGGACTGGTGCATGGCACTGCCCATGAAAATGCTGCTGGAGCCCGTGTCTGCTGGTGCTGTGGAGGATCAACCTGCATCCAGAGCTCCTTTGCTGGATTATATTTACAGGGTGAGTAGGGGGAAGGAAGGTGATTTACCCTGCCTGGCTGTTTAAAGGTGTCTTTCACACACCCAGAGGGCACAGAAGCAGCTTGGTCAAGCTCTAGAAAATCGTGTCATCCAGGTGAGAAGCTACAAATGCAAAATGTTAATAAGATAAGATCAGAGATGTAGAACACACAGGGGATGGTGAAAACAAAGGTAAAATGCTTAAAACAACGAGCTGTGGAAAACAATCTTTGCAGAAATATTTGGATGGTTTGAAGTGGCCTATTAAAATACAAAACGCCCTGAAGAGAGCTGTTCAAGTACAGAATCAGTGCTGGTGGAGACTGTTAATTCAGAAATGCTGAGTTTGGGCCTGGGTGGGCTGTGTAGGGTCAGAAGCTCGCTGGGTGTGCTGGGACTGTCCCAGGCTGGTCACTGGCTCTGTGCCCACAGGTCCTGCACTGCTGTGTCAATGGCTCCAGCACCTACACGCAGCAGAGCCACTACGTGCTGAGCCTGGCCGACCTCTCCTCTGCTGACTACGACCCCTTCCTGCCCCTGGGGAGCGTCAGGAGCGCCTCTGAGCCAGCCCAGTGCCCCTCCTCCAGCGACCTGGGCAGCCTGCTCACCGTGGCTGAGGGTGAGGGCGTGCCCAGGGCTGGGCAGTGTGCGTGTGCAGCAGGGTTCCAGGCTCCACCTCTGCCCTGGGAGTGGGCTTCTCCTTGCTGCACGTAGCAGCTGTTCCTCCAGAGCCAGGCATGGCTCTCTCTGGGTGGATCCCAGTTGTCTCTGTGATAGGGTGCTTAGGTTCTTTGGCAGCACAGCTCCTTAGAGCTAGTTTATGTTTGGAAGATGTAAAGGGAAAGAGAAGCCTTGTGGACCAGCAAGGAATAGTTTTATACTGAATATGAAGAAACCTAGAAACTGGGAGGTTTCTGGCTGCAAGAGTACCACCATTCCCATGGGAGAAGTGGAGGCACAGCAGTAGCTCAGAGCACAGTCACTTTATGGAATAACTGAGGTGAGGAAGTCTCACACAAGGCTTGCCCACCCGCCAGGGATGGAGGAGCATTGCTTTGCAGTGACTCCTCTGGGCTGCCTTGGCTTCTCTGCCGTGTCACCCTCCTGCCCTGATGTGGTGAGGTAAAATAGAATGGTGGGACGGGCGGGTTGGATTTCGTGGGAAGGATCAGGGAGGATCAGCAGGTCCCGTAGGGCAGAAATCTGCGGGTGCTCCTGGTGTGCTGCCTCCGGCTGATCCCCTGTGTTTTCCTGGGCGGTTTCAGAGAAGAGGAGGAGGAGCCTGGAGCTGATCCCCCTGACGGCGCGGATGGTCATGACGCACCTGGTGAACCACCTGAGCCACTACCCGCTGAGCGGGGGCCCCGCCGTGCTGCACAGCCTGCTGAGCGAGAGCCACGACAACTCCTTCGCGGAGTGCTCCGAGCTGTGCCCCGAGGTGTTCCGCAGCCCCGGCCTGCAGCTCTTCGTCTTCAACGACAGCACGCTCCTGTCCTGCCTGCAGCTCCCCGCCCAGGGCGGCGCGGGCGCCCGCCCGGCCGTGCGCGCCATCGTCAGGGACATCTCCGGGAAGTACTCCTGGGATGGCCGCGTGCTCTACGGGCCCCTGGAGGGCTGCCTGCCCCGGCGCGGCGCCGGAGCCGTCCCCCTCGCCGTGCCACAGCAGGGGCTGGGCCGGGGGCAGGGCTCACGGGGGCAGGGTGCACAGGGGCAAGGCTCCCAGGAGCAGGGCACACAGGAGCAGGGATCACAGGGGCAGGGCACACAGGAACAGAGATCTCAGGGGCAAGGCTCCCAGGAGCATGGCACACAGGAGCAGGGCTCCCAGGGGCAGAGATCTCAGGAGCATGGCACACAGGGGCAGGACACCCAGGAACAGGGATCTCAGGAGCAGGGCTCACAGGGGCATGGCATCCAGGGGCATGGCTCACAGGGGCAGGGATCTCAGGGGCATGGCACCCAGGAGCATGGCACACAGGAGCAGGGCACCCAGGGGCAGAGATCTCAGGAGCATGGCTCACAGGGGCATGGCACCCAGGGGCATGGCTCACAGGGACAGGGATCTCAGGGGCATGGCACCCAGGGGCATCGCACACAGGAGCATGGCACACAGGAGCAGGGCTCACAGGGGCATGGCACACAGGAGCATGGCATCCAGGAGCATGGCACCCAGGAGCAGGGCTCGCAGGGCCAGGGATCTCAGCAGCAGGGCTCACAGGAGCATGGCACACAGGAGCAGGGCTCCCCGGAGCAGGGCTCGCAGGCAGAGGAGGGCGAGGATGCCCTGGACCAGCTGCTGGAGCGGCTGGGCAGCAGCAGCCCCGAGTGCCTGGCGCACCCGCAGCGGCGGCTGAACGAGCCGGCGCCGCCGCCGCGCGCCCTGAGCGCCGAGCAGGAGCGCGCCGTGGCCGAGGCGCTGCTGCGCCAGAGCGCCCGCGAGGCCGAGTTCCTGCGGGGCCGCGACTGCCGCGCCGGGCTGGCCCCCCAGCAGCCGCCCCCGCCCGCCGAGCCACAGGCCGCCTTCTACTTCTGCCGCCGGCTGCTCGACGACTTGGGCATGAACTCCTGGGACAGAAGGTAGGAGGGCGGCGGGACGGGCTTGCCGCTTCTCACCCCCGCGGGCGGACGCGCTCCACCAAGCAGGGGTGGTGTAACTAGGGCTGAGAGCAGAGCTTTGGGTTCAGCGATGGTTTGGGATACATTGTGTACAGCAATAATTCTAAGAAATCGCGTCCTGTTGGTTCTCTCTGCTGTTTGGGTGGTGAAATACTGTGTCTGCACTGTGCTGCGTTTGCCTTCAAACCTCTTTTATTTATTTTTAGAAAAAGCTTTCATCTGCTGAAGAAAAATTCAAAATTGCTGCGAGAGCTGAAAAATCTGGATTCCCGCCAATGGTAGGTGATGTGTAATGAACGCACCTTTGAATGAAGAGGATTGAGTCACCAGAACCAGAACTCATTCCTGGTGGATCCAAATACTGGCATGAAAATTGGACTGTTTGTTTCTCCCGGGTTCTGTGGCCTGAATGGAGAAGCTGCCCGTGCTGGCACGTTCTCTGTGTAGAGAATTCCAAATCAGTGGCAGATAATAAGACAGATTTTGTTTCAAGTTTCCTTTAGCTGAGAGGGGCGGGAATCAGATTGGCTGTGACCTGAGTTCAGCTGAAACAGTATTTTCTACAGGGCGATCCCTGTGTCAGGAGCAGCACTTTGAGGGTGATCTGCCCAGAGCTGCTCCTCAGCCAGGAAGTGGCAGAATGGAGTTCTGGATGTTACATTTTGTTTTTCATTACTTAACACAGAGCTGTTTGAAGAGCATCTGCAGCATTGCAGAGTTCTGAGTTTCTCCTAGCCCAAAAATTTCCACATCAAATGTGCTTTCCGCATTTTCAGAGAAGCCAACTGTCCCTGTCAGCCTTGGAAAACTCTGCCCAGGGTCTGAAAGTCAATAATGTTCATTCTGCCTTGTATGTCATCACCCTGTAATTAAAATTCTGTAGGTCAAATGATGCTCCCATTAGCACCTGTGCCACCTCGCTGTCTGTGCAGCGCTGCACAGATCTGAGTCATTAACCCTGTAATTGGAGTTTGGTCCCCGGTTCTGGTGCACAGGAGGACCAGGCTTGGCTCTGCTCTCAGGAGGTTTTGGTGGCAGAAAAACGGGGGAAATGTGCAAGTGAGTGATGCATTTGTGTGCGTGAAAGAAATGGACATAGGGAGCTGATCATGGGCAGCTGGTTCATGTGTTTGGAGTGCAGGGGCATCTGGAAAATAGCTTTGGGCTGGAGCTTGTTTAATTTGGATTTCCTTTTCCATGCCATGGCAGTCGTGAGACTCACAAGATCGCCGTGTTCTACATCGCCGAGGGACAGGAGGACAAGTGCTCCATCCTGGCCAACGCCAGGGGCAGCCAGGCCTATGAAGATTTTGTGGCTGGGCTGGGCTGGGAGGTAACAGCCATAATTTAGACAGGCTGCCCTGTTGCAGTTTTTAATTCACAAAAGAAATCACTGCACGCTGGTGCTTGGCTGCTTTTAGCTCTCGGCATGCTCAGAGCACACATCCAGCACAGGAGCTCTTTCTGATGTGTGGGTTTAATTTGCTTTGTCAGAATGGTGTGTCCTAATCTAAATGCCATGAACGTTTTGGTGCTTGGGAAATCCAGGATAGCTGCATGTCACATTTAAGGATCCAAGTGCCACAGGGGGATGCAGCATCCTCAGGCTGGTGCTGTTGGGGAAACAAACATGCCTTGGGACTCAGGCTTGACTTCAGAGAGGTATTTCTTCTGAATAAACTCCTGGAATAATTTCTTATAAGGTTTTTCCTTCTGTACAAATCTTCAGTAGTTTTTCTGTTTCTTTTCCTCTCTGCCTTTTGTGATGCTGCTGGCCGTGGGAGCTCTGAGCCCCATAGGGCTCTTGGCCAGCAGCGTGTGGCAGAGTGCTGTTTCCTTGGGCTGTAGGGGAAGGCTTCTTTTCTCTGGGATGGCTGCAGGAGGCTGGGGTGGCGATTTCTGGTGTTGGCAGAGAAGCAGGCGCTGCTGCTCCATCAGGAGTTCAGGGGGTGCTGTGTGTGCTCTGGCCCCTCAGGTGGACCTGTCGACGCACGGCGGCTTCATGGGCGGGCTGCAGCGCAACGGCAGCACGGGGCTGACCGCGCCCTACTACGCCACCTCCACCGTGGAGATCATCTTCCACGTCTCCACCAGGATGCCCTCCGACTCCGACGACTCCCTGACCAAGAAGGTGAGGCCTCTGGCGAGGCTGTGCAGCCCGGCACGGCTCTGCCGTCCCCTGAAAGCCCTGCCGGCCGCGCCGCTCTGCAGCTGGGCTGAGCTGAATTAAATGGCATCTAAATTCTGGGCTCTGAAACACAATTAACATTTCCATGGTAGCCTCAAATGCCACCGTGAGTAATAATGTTAGCAATGATTCCATTTGTACGTTGTCTGCCTGCCAAAACTGCTGGAGGTTGGTGGAACAAAGCGACCAAATGCAGCATCATCAAACCTTCCAGGGGGCTGGTCCCGTGTGGAGCAGCGAGGGGAGAGGGGCTGACAGGCTCAGGAGCCCAGCAGCAGCTCACAGTTCAAGTGAGGCACAGCTCTGACAGGCAGCCTCTGCTTCAGCCTGCCAGAGCCCAGCCCAAAATTCTGGTGGTATCAGTACTTAGTGGTTTGTCTGCTAGCACGGAGAGGTTTCACATTCTGCTGTTTGCCAGCTGCTGCTTAGGCTCAAAGATGATTTTTTGGGGCATAGCAAATCTCTGCCTTTGTAATTAGGGTTGGAAGCTTGTCCTGCAGAGGTTGTTAGCCTGCATCAGTGATGCTGCAGCAGCCATGCAGTGCACCAGGGGATAGTGCTCTGCTCTGAGCACTGTCTGTAGCCCTGTCACTGGGTGGCTGTGGCTGGTCTCCAGGTGGTTTCAGAATTACTTGTGCTTTTCCTTGAAGTATAGAGGTGGAATCTCTGATTACTGGTTCTGAAAAATTGCCCAGTGTTTCGTGCTAAAGTCAGATCTTGCCTTTTTTATTTTGATACCTGTCATTCAAAAAAAGAAAAGTCAGCAAAATGACACATTTCTCTTTCTGTATGTAACTTGCTACCTTCTTGGATACAAGGCTTTGGAAGAAGGTACTCTGAGTGCTGCAGGATGGAGCAGTGGTGTGTGTGTAGGACAGGGCTGTAGAGTCTCTGTGACCAGAGCAGGGTAGGACTGGCTGTATTTTTATTGTTCCTGACCAGTATTTGTCCAGCTGCTAGACCAGAGCTGCAGTGATGAATGATTTACAGTTTCCCTAGGCAACATATTCTGTATTCCTATGCTCCACTTCCTGTGCCATGGAAAAAATCTCTGGTAGTGCCTACTTTGCCTCAGTTTAAGCCCACTGATTCTTATCCTGTTTCACATGGGTATGAAAGGCAGATTGTTTTGCACACTTATGCATGTCTGAGAACTGCTGCTGTGTCTTCCCCAGACTTGCTTTTCCTGCACAAACTGTGGCTGTTTATTTAGTCTAACCTTCCCTTGCAAGTCCTGGGTTCTGTGGAAGCCTGGCAGAGACACTGGGATGTGGTCTGGCTGTTGAGTTATTCATCAGGAGAGGAGAGCACAGCATGGCAGAGCTACCACAAGGGGAAAAATGGGGTCTAGCTGCAAGCAGTCCACTTGTTCCCCTAGTTCTCATCTATGTTAGGGGTTACCACAGACACTGGGGGTCTGATTACTCTATTTGTCTTCCCTGTGTTTGCTCTGAGAGAATTCCTTCTCTGTGAGAAACAGAAACCAAAAGCATTTAGCAGCTGTCAGTCTCTGAGTTTTGCAGTGCCAGGAAACCAGGCCAGCTCCAGCACGTGCTGCCTGCAGAAAATAACTGCAAAGGAATTGCTCTGGGGCCTTTTCAAAAAACCTGAGATCAGCTGTAGGAATGGAACCCTGCAGGGGTCAAGCTGGGAGTTCCAGTGGAGGACAGATCTCTGGGCAAGGACCTGAGCAGCTGGAAGCAGAGGCTCAGAGCAGGGCACCTCCAGAGGGGTTTTCAGTGTGTGCTCCTCCATGGCTCCACACACAGCAGTTCCACTCACAGCTCTGTTGTGGGCAAACATGCAGTTCTGTGCAGAGCAGCAAGGATTGTTGGCAGATTTTACAGAGCTGCAGCTGTGAGTGGAGAAAAGGTGCATTCAGAAGCACTGCACTTTCTGGAAAGCTCTCTGGGCTTAGGTCCTTACCTCAGATTGTTGGGGCAGAATGTCCAGGTTAACACGATTATTTCATATTTGTTACTCCTTTCCATCAGTGCTTTTGTTTTATGGGAATGTGGACAGAAACATGAGAGCCCATGGCATTCATTCAGTTCCTGCTCCTGCAGCAGAGCCGTGCCTGGTGACACAGGACAGTGGTGCTGGGAGGAGGAAACCTCATCAGGATGCAGTGGGGGCCACAGCTTCTTTTTTCTTGCCCTCCCTCTGGGATCTAAGGTCCTCCTAATCTCTGAAATCTTTGTGATTGCTGGGGTTTCTTCTCTGCTTGTTTTGCCTCAGACCAAGAGAGGCTTCATCCCTGTCAGCACGCTCCCAGCTGAACAGAAGGACTGACCACCTGCTGGCCTGGGGAGCAAGGCCATAAATTCTGGGGGCTGGGGAATTCAGCAGATGCAGTAATTTTGCTTAAATATGTTACTGTGGCTCTTTATTTTTACTGAAGGCAAGGACAAATTAAGTTCTGGTATAAATTCTACAGAATAAGTGTGTTTGCACTGGGGATGAACTTGGCCCCTTGTTTTTGTGCAGTAGAGCTGTTGTTTGCAATCTGCATTTTTTTATTTGAGGTATGTGCTGACATTATATTGCTAATTCAGGAGGGAAGAAAGAAAAACACCTCTCCAAATAAGTCTTGGCCCTGACAGAAATCTTTTCTAGTGGAGTAAACAAAATTCAGCTGATCTCTTTTGCTGCTGTAGGGTTCAGCATCATTGGTTCCAAACTTTATCTGCCTGTCTTGTGGCAAGAGTGAAAATCAATCCCAGGAATGGCATCCTGCCGTCCCTGTCTTGTTCTGCTCAAATTGTGCTTAACAGTTTAAAGATGTGCTGCCGAATTTCTCAGTGATTTATTCCATCTTCTCCATTGTCAGGGCAGAACTTTTTCAATTCAGAAATCTGGTTGCAACCCCATACTGAACTCTTGCTCCTTTGCTGCAGAAATTTGTTAGCTGGGGCTAGATTAGATTTTTAGCAGCTAATCTGACTGCTGTAGGGGTTTGCAGAGTGGGGACAGAGCTGTGCTATTGGATTTGCCCAATTCATTTGACTCCAGGACTATAATTGCACTTATGTCTTACAAGGCTTTTATGGCCTCGGGCTGGCGAGCAGCAGAAAAACAAATTGGCAGTGATACAGTGAGAGTGAAAGGGAATGAAAGGCACACATTATCAGTCTCCAGGCAGCCCTGCTCTGGCAGGAAGTTTCTTGGTTAATTTACAAATAAAACTTAGATTTTAGGATGGGCGCACAGTCGGCCAGACAATGGGGATGTCAGGCCCCAGTGTTACTTAGCAAAAGTAGCAGCCATGCCTCCCCAAAAGCAGGAATTCTTCAGTCAAACAGACGACTCCTCTCTGGAGCCAGCTGGCTGTGTAATGCAATTAGCAGGGAAAGGAGGTCATGGCAGAGGTGTGCACCGTGACCAGTGTCAGCCCTGCCTGCCGGGACGGGGACTGGGGGAATGGGGACTGGGGGAATGGGGATTGGGGGAATGGGGATTTGGGGGAATGGGGATTGGGGAATGGGGATTGGGGGAATGGGGATTGGGGGGAATGGGGATTGGGGGAATGGGGCAATGGGGGAATGGGGATTGGGGGAATGGGGATTGGGGGAATGGGGCAATGGGGGAATGGGGATTTGGGGGGAATGGGGATTGGGGGAATGGGGATTGGGGGAATGGGGACTGGGGGAATGGGGATTGGGGGAATGGGGATTTGGGGGAATGGGGATTGGGGGAATGGGGCAATGGGGGAATGGGATTGGGGGGATGGGGATTGGGGGATGGGGATTTGGGGGAATGGGGATTGGGGGAATGGGGATTAGGGGAATGGGGATTGGGGGAATGGGGATTGGGGGAATGGGGATTGGGGGAATGGGGATTGGGGGAATGGGGATTGGGGGAATGGGGATTGGGGGAATGGGGATTGGAGGATGGGGATTGGGGGAATGGGGATATGGGGATTGGGGGGATGGGGATTTGGGGAATGGGGATTGGGGAATGGGGATTGGGGGAATGGGGATTTGGGGGAATGGGGATTGGGGGGAATGGGGATTTGGGGGAATGGGGATTTGGGGGAATGGGGATTGGGGGAATGGGGATTTGGGAATGGGGATTTGGGGGAATGGGGATTTGGGGGAATGGGGATTTGGGGAATGGAGCAATGGGGAATGGGGATTTGGGGAATGGAGCAATGGGGGAATGGGGAGATGGGGATGTGGGGAGATGGGGATATGGGGATGGCTGTCAGCCCTGCCTGCCAGCCCGGCACCCACACGGCCGGGATGGGGATATGGATATGGAGATTGGGGATGTGGGAATAGGGATATGGGGATCAGGATGGGGAGGTAGGGATAGGGAGGTGTGGGGATATGGGAATGGGGAATGGTGATATGGGGCTGGGGCTGAGGCTGGAGATCGGGATGGGGCTGGGGATGGGATTGGGGGTGGAGATGAGGGTGAGGATTCAGATGGGGCTGGGGATAGAGCTGGGGCTGGAGATGGGTCTGGGGATGGGATTGGGGTGGAGATGAGGGTGAGGATGAGGATTCAGATGGGGATGGAGCTGGGGCTGGAGATGGGGATGGGACTGGGGATGGAGATGAGAATGAGGATGGGGATGGGGCTTGGGGGATGGAGCTGGGGGTGGGATTGGGGATGGAGATGAGGATGAGGATTCAGATGAGGATGGGGCTTGGGGGATGGGGATGGGGCTGGAGCTGGAGCTGCCTGCCCTGGGCTGGAGAGCACAGCCCCAGGGAGGCACAGCAGGGCTGTCCCTGCCGTGGGCTGGGGCTGTGTCCCTGCACCCCATAGCCAAACCAGGGCCAGTTCCTGTGCCCACCAGGAATTCCAGGGAGGACATGCTGCTATTGCCAGAGCTGCCTGCCTGCTGTGTGCACACAGCCATCGCTCCAGGCTGGTGCTGGGCTTTGCTTTTTTTTTTCTTTATTCCCCCACCCCTAAACTGGGTGGGGAGCACAGCCTGGAGCTCTGGCTGTGCACACGTTGGCCGTGGGGCTTTGGACATTTCAGCACAAGTTGCTGAAGTCCTTCAGGGCACTGAGTCTGCCCCACAGCTGCTGTTTTGAATAAACAGCACAGGAAAATGGCAGCTGGCTTATTGTCACTGATGAGATTATTGTAACGGCTTTTTATCAGTGGGGTTATCTCTCTCTAACAAATATTTCTGATTAATGCCAATTTTTTCTTTGTAACATTACACCTTGTAACTGAGGTGCTTAAGGATGTGTGGCTTCTAAACAAGGGCAGTAACTCGAGCTCTAAAAGAAGTCTGGCACACGCTGGGGATTGTGGCAGGCTCTCGAGCACAGCACGTGTTGGTTCAGCTAAGTTCCTTTCTTCACTGAATTTTGTTCTGAAGGTGCAATATTATCAATATTGCATCAGTATTATCACTGCTTATTATGTAAGTGCTTGATTATTTTCAGAACAGTTCCTTGGGGTTTTAAAAAGGGTCCCTCAAGCAGTATGTGGACATATTTTGATGATTCTTTTTACAGCAGTGTGTGCTGTTTCTCACCCTAGAAGCCACAGGAGCTGCAGCAGCACAGAGCCTTTTCTTCACAAGTAGAGCTGAGCTGGGTTTGTGCATTGCCCCCTGCAACAGGGCAGGGGCCCTGCCTGGTGGAATTCCACGTTTATTTGTTGGGTTTCCTGCAGCAGAGGTTGCTGGGTGCCCATTGTGGGCTCTCTGTGCTGGAAGCCCCTGCCAGAGCTGGCTTGGGCTCAGCCTGGCAAACGTGGGCACTCCCAGATCCCTGGGGGTTCCCTGAGCTCAGCTGGGCTGGGCTGGGCCCGTCCTGGAGCAGGGCAGTCTGGCCAGGCACCCTCAGCATCTGGGACCTACTGTGCACAGAGCCTGCTCACCAGATGGACCTTGGGGCTGGGCAGCACTAAACTTGACATCTCTCCCCTGATAATCACTTTGGAGGCGACCTGGCTGCACCTGGGCACGGAGAGTGAGATCAGGGTTTTGTCCTGGTGTAAATTCCTGCTGCCTTTGGCACGTGTCAGCTCGTGGCATTACCAGCGTGCTTCCTTGTGCGCTGCTTTGTTTTTACTGAGCATCTGCACAGGTACCAGGGTGACCACCAGAACAGCAATTTCTGCTTGCTTTGTGCATGTAAGAAGCTCCAGTCATAGTATTGTTAGTGTTCCCGTGTTTTTCCACGACAAAAATGTTGTCTACAAACAGAGCTAAACGAACAGAGCTAAAATTACCTTTTATTCATGGGTGTAAATAAAACACAATTATCATCTTCTGTTTAGTTTAAAATAAACTGAGAATCTCAGTCTTCCTGGGAGCTGAGCTTTACTTCATTCTGCTGGAACGTGAGCTGTAAGCCAAGTTCACAGTTGTAGCTGTTTGTGATTTTTCACAGTGTGTTGGTTTTGCCACGTTTCTCTCGTGACTGAGGGGTCCAGTTTGCCACCAGCACGTAGGAGTGAAAGTTTTTCCTTCTAAAGGCACTGCCTGCTTCTGAATAGGGAGGTTTCATCAGCACAGTGTGGGCTGATCCAAAGCGTGTTGGGGTTAGTTGTTATTTCCCAGTGAAAATCACCACCTCCTTTTCCCTTTTTTCTCTCCCCCCACACAGACTGAAGTAGCAGAGCTTCGTTTTGGCTTCTTTGTTCGGTCTATTGTGCACATTGTTCCAGGGGTAGCACCAAATTGGAGGGTGGGGGGCGTCTTTTAAGCTTTAAGTGGGACTTAAATTCTCTTTATGCTTGGAGCTGGCATTGTGCTGGTGGATTACATTTTAACTTTAAAGCTTACAGTTGAAACCATTGTGTGCGGCTTGTACGTGATTGCCAAATAGTTTTTGCCATCTGTTAGATCACCTCCAGCTCCTCCAGCCCCAGAGCAAACACGCACACACACACACAGGCTCTTGGATGCTTTCTGTGTGTGTCATGTAAATTTTATCTGTATTTCGTGCAGCTCTGCTCCAAATGCAAAGGAGTAACTCCCACAGTATTTCCCATCCTTCTGCACTTCACACTGCCCAGATACTTTGCTGACGTTTCAGGCAGGAGCCCCCTCCAGACAGAGTCAGTGAGGAGGTGTTTGTGGATAATAAATTCACTTATAGTGGTTCATGGCAGGCAGTTTCTTGACATTCTGAGTCAAGGCATTTCATATTTCTGTGACAGCTGCCTTATTTTAGCAGGAGTACGATGCTCCGCTGGTTGACGCTTTGTTCCAGTAATTCAGTTTTCCATCTTAAATCACTGTAGGTAACGTACATTTACATATCACGCTAATGGCTAGTTTGATAATGACTTAATTAAGCCATCAGACAACAATGGGTTCTAAACGAAGCAAATTATTGAGCCGATGCTTTCATGAGCAACTGGAGAAAAACAATATTTTAACTTTTCCGCAATGAAATATTCGTGCCCCGGCGCATTGTAATTCAATTTGCGCGCTTGACCCCCGGAGCGGCGCGGCCACCGCCGCCATTAATTGGCCGTTAATTGGCGTTAACGAAGAGCCGATTGCCCTTGCAGCTCCGGCACTTGGGCAACGACGAGGTGCACATCGTGTGGTCGGAGCACACGCGCAACTACCGCCGGGGCATCATCCCCACCGACTTCGGGGACGTGCTGATCGTCATCTACCCCATGCGGAACCGCATGTTCTTCATCGAGATCGTCAAGAAGCCCGAGGTACGGCCTGGGGCTCGGGGCCTTGGAGCTGGGGCTGCTTTTCCCCCACGTACAAAATCACTCTGTCCATCCCATCACTCTGTCCATCCCCATCACTGTCCATCCCACTCAGTCTGTCCATCCCATCACTCTGTCCATACCCATCACTCTGTCCATCCCCATCACTCTGTCCATACCCATCACTGTCCATCCCCACTCAGTCTGTCCATCCCATCACTCTGTCCATACCCCATCACTCTGTCCATCCCATCACTCTGTCCATACCCCATCACTCTGTCCATCCCCATCACTCTGTCCATCCCCATCACTCTGTCCATCCCACTCAGTCTGTCCACCCCATCACTCTGTCCATCCCCATCACTCTGTCCACCCCCATCACTCTGTCTGTCCCACTCACTCTGTCCACCCCATCACTCTGTCCACCCCCATCACTCTGTCTGTCCCACTCACTCTGTCCACCCCCATCACTCTGTCCATCCCACTGACTCTGTCCACCCCATCACTCTGTCCACCCCATCACTCTGTCCATCCCCACTCACTCTGTCCACCCCATCACTCTGTCCACCCCCATCACTCTGTCCACCCCATCACTCTGTCCATACCCCATCACTCTGTCCATCCAAATCACTCTGTCCAGCCCCATCACTCTGTCTGTCCCACTCACTCTGTCTGTCCCACTCACTCTGTCCATCCCATCACTCTGTCCATACCCCATCACTCTGTCCACCCCCACTCACTCTGTCCACCCCACTCACTCTGTCCATCCCCATCACTCTGTCCATCCCATCACTCTGTCCACCCCATCACCCTGTCCATCCCCATCACCCTGTCCATCCCCATCACTCTGTCCATCCCCATCACTCTGTCCATCCCCATCACTCTGTCCACCCCATCACTCTGTCCATCCCCATCACTCTGTCCATCCCATCACTCTGTCCATCCCATCACCCTGTCCATCCCCATCACCCTGTCCATCCCCATCACCCTGTCCATCCCCATCACTCTGTCCATCCCCATCACTCTGTCCATCCCCATCACTCTGTCCATCCAAATCACTGTCCATCCCACTCAGTCTGTCCACCCCATCACTCTGTCCACCCCATCACCCTGTCCATCCCCATCACTCTGTCCATCCCCATCACTCTGTCCATCCCACTCACTCTGTCCATCCCCATCACCCTGTCCATCCCCATCACTCTGTCCATCCCCATCACTCTGTCCATCCCCATCACTCTGTCCACCCCATCACTCTGTCCATCCAAATCACTGTCCATCCCACTCAGTCTGTCCACCCCATCACCCTGTCCACCCCATCACTCTGTCCATCCCCATCACTCTGTCCACCCCATCACTCTGTCCACCCCATCACTCTGTCCACCCCATCACTCTGTCCACCCCATCACTCTGTCCATCCCCACTCACTCTGTCCATCCCATCACTCTGTCCATCCCCACTCACTCTGTCCATCCCCATCACCCTGTCCATCCCCATCACCCTGTCCATCCCCATCACTCTGTCCATCCCCATCACTCTGTCCATCCCCATCACTCTGTCCATCCCATCACTCTGTCCATCCCCATCACTCTGTCCACCCCATCACTCTGTCCATCCCCATCACTCTGTCCACCCCATCACTCTGTCCATCCCCATCACCCTGTCCATCCCCATCACTCTGTCCACCCCATCACTCTGTCCGTCCCCACTCACTCTGTCCACCCCAGGTGAAAGATAAGCTGAGCCATGAGCTAACTTTAAAACCGGGCTTTACTCATGGTGACTGCTCCTTCACTTTATAGCCGTACTCAGCGCTGAGGGAAACGCCTCAGAATTCTCAGCCCGCAGAAGTTACTGGGCCAAAGCAGCATTGAAACTGTTGTGCATGTCCTCTGAGACAGTCACAAACTGTGGTGCATGTCCTCTGAGGCAGTGCAAGCACCCCAGCCATGATTTATTTGGGTTCCTCCTGTGGTGTTGGGTCACTGCTGTTCACACAGAACCTCACACGCCCGTGGCACTGTCACTGTCACCTGGCTGGGTGGGATGATACAGGCATTGGACATCCTGTCATCAAAGTGTGGGAGGCTCACAGCTGAGGCATCTTTTGGGGAAAAAACGCTTTTTTTTGCGGAATGTCAGAGGTGTGTGTGTGTGCATCTGTGCATGTGTGTGAAAAAGCTCGTCTGGTACATTATGGATGCAAAAACATGCATAAAATATACTTTGTGGAAGTAGTCAGTGTGATAAACACCCTTTGCCTTGTACAAGGGACAGTGTTTGTCCAAAGGAGTGGCAAGCTGTGCTAAATGCCTCCATCATATCCCATACTGACCTGCTGCAGTGACTGTTTTTTGAGTTGTGAATGATGGAGCTGTTGGATATTGATGACCACTGCTTTGTCAGTAGACATTTCAAACTTGAAAATTTTCTGATAGTGGGATGGGTTTTTTTTTGGGTTTTTTTTTTTACACTTGGTGTTGAGCTGTGCAGTTTAGTTTTTGAGCATTTTCGCTTTTAATGTTCCATCAGGGAAATGAGAATTTAGCGTCAGGAGCACGCTGGAGACTTCTCTGGAGCGACAGAGAAAAGCTGTGTCATCTCCCATATTAGTCAAAACCACCCAACGGGCAGCCAGAATAAGAGCTAACTGGAAATTTAGTGTTATCCCTACATTTAAAGTACAAACCATTACAATGTAATAAAATTAATCCAGACATTTCCAGGGCAAGTGTGGCTGACCTTTTGTTCACCAGCTACTGACCCCAGGGTGAATGAACGAGCCTTGCAGAGAGAAATGTCTGTTGTTTGGCTTCGGTCCCTGGCATTTAAATTGCATTCCCTAATCGAATGAAAAGGCTGTCCTCTCTATCAGGTTACAGAATCCATGGCAACATTTGGCCTTTTATATCCATAATGTTAGCCTTTTTGTTTGCAGCCAAGTAGAGACACCTGGAGCAATGTTAACATTAACCGCTTTAGCATTAATAGCTTCATTATAGAAGAATTTCTGATCAGATAGCTGTTACTTTTGTTATGTCGCTTCAGCTTGTATTGTTTTCATTTTTGATCTCCCTGCTTGGCAACCGGGCAATGATTTGCAAATTTTTTTTGTCTTGATTAATTAAGCAATATAATTATCAGGAGCCGTGCCGCAGTCTTTGCCCGACAAAGCTTGGGAGGGAAGACAATAGTAAGTCTGTTAGTGTGAATGCATTCCACGCGTCACAGATGCACGAGGACATGGGGAACAATGAGGGGAAAAGCTGCCTGCGAGAGGGGACAAAGCATGCCAGGCAGGCTCGGCGCTGCACATACCGCCAGGGACATGCTGCGGCTTCCCTGGGACACAGATGCCTCGTTAGATTGCAGCTCGTCATCGGAGATTAATTCTCAGCCATTTGGTACAATCGTTTACCCATTCCCCGCTCCTCCGGCGAGTGCTGCTGGCTGAGGAGGGGAAGGCTTTGTGCTCGGGAGGTTTATTTAACCTTGCCTACTTTTACTGCGGGCAGCAGCAGCGATGGTTTTGCTGTCGGAGGCTGGAGCGAAGCAGGTGCTTGCAGCGGGCTGAATATTAATTTTTGCTCCGCGGGTGACTCGCAGTGACATTTGGAGTACTCACGGAAGGGGAGCCTTCCCTCCGTCGCTGTGGCTGACTCCTGTCAAAGCAGGCTCTTTGCTTGGAGCCCTGTTTCCCCGGCTGGGCGCTGGGTGCCGGGCGGAGCGGGGGCACCCTGGGCGTTCCTCTGGGAGCTGCCCTGCCTCCCACCTGTGAATTCTGAGCCTGCCCCGCGCCCCAGCTCCTGCTGCCAGTGCTGTGAGCAAAACCTACTTGTCCAAAAAGCCCGGCGGGGAATTCCCCCGCCCCAGAGCATCTGCCGATCTGACTTTACGGATATCTGCTGTTTGTGTGCCGGGATCACTCTAATGCTAGGATGTGCTTAACCTCCTTATCTCTACTTTTACCTTCTTTGCTCCTGCTGCCAGTGCTCCTAGACAGTGCACGGGATAAAAATTTCACTTAAAAACAGTACTGCTCCCTAAAGAGGCAGAACTTGATAACATTATTATTTTGGTGGCGTAGATCTTCCTCTGTCCCCTTCCCTTCCAACTGCCAGCAGTAAATAAAAAAAATGAAAAGAAGGTAACGCCACTATGGAAACATTTTGCCACTATGGAAACATTTTACACTTTTCTGTTTTTTTGGAGGTGGGTAATTATTTTAAGTAAAGGAATGACAGAAGAAGTGTGTGCAGGGACAGCTGTCATTTGCAGATGTTACATTAAACCCAAATTTCTTCTGTAATTCATTGCCACTTCTAATTAGAGGAATTCCCTAGATGCAGGGGATTTATATTATTCCCTTTGTCCATTTATTGAATGACTGTCACAGTCACCCACAAGCAGTTGGAGAAGAATAATAGAGGGTATTTATTTATGTGATAAGCCTCTGTACAGATGGAAAAAATCCATAGCTTAAATATTGATAATTGCTGCTGGCTTCTGTCTAGGGCTTTAGTTGGGGGGTTGTTTTTTTCATTTTGAGTCTGTGAGAGGGAAATGAGTTTGAGCACTTGCAAAAATTTAAGTTGTGTATTTAAACATCAGCATTTTCTGGGTTTGGCAGGCTCAGGTCTGTTTTGTGCCTGCAGTTCTGGGCACGGTTTACTTTTAGGAAGCATCTCTTGTGCGTAGTGTGGTGTTTGTCTGCAGAGCCTTTGGTCACCAGAGGATGTCACACAGGGGTTTCCTGTGCAGGTGGCCCTGAAGGAGCAGCATTTGGGCACCCGGGGCTGTTTGTGACCCTGTGCTCTGCCCCTGAGAGAGCCCCTGCTCTGCCATCCACACACCTCCTTGTCTTGGACCAGCCCGAGGCTTTTTTCTCCTCTGTGAAATCCATGGAAGGAGTTTACAGAGGATTATCTGCAGTAAATACCTCTTTGCAAAGCCTGCTGCCAGTGATGGAGTCAGCCAGTGGATCGGGGTCTCCTGTTGGGATCCCAGATGGAAAACAGCTCCTAACATCCACTGCCAAAGGCACACTGATTGCAAATTCAGGGATGGCCTCGGTTCCTGGGTGTAGCCAGCAGAATGCTGTGAGGTGTGAGTGTGTGCGTGTGCTGAGGGCAGTCAGGGGGATTTAAGCACTGCCCAGCCTGGGGGTGAGTGCCACGCTGCAGGTCTCAGCGTGGGAAGCAGTGGCAGGACTGTCCTGTGCCCTCAGCGGTTCTGAGTTGCCCTGTTCTGTCCTGGTGCCAGGTGCCCTTCTTCGGCCCCCTGTTCGACGGCGCCATCGTCACCGCCCAGCTGCTGCCCAGCCTCATCTGTGCCACCTGCATCAACGCCAGCAGGGCCGTCAAGTCCCTCATCCCCCTCTACCAGAGCTTGTATCCTTTCTGCCCCGCTGGGCTCTCGCCTGGAGCGCCGTCCTGCACAGGTAGGCTGGGCTGGAAATGCTCTCCTGTCGCCAAAGGTCAGAGCCCCTCTCGTGTGCAGCGCCGTGCTCTCAGTGCTGCACGCCCAGCAGGGTGTGCAGAATGGGATGGGCTCTCACCAGGGACATGTCTGGCAGCTCATTCCAGCTCGTAACACCTTCCTGGTAGAAGTTGTGGAGTGTGTATGTCAGGCTGGTAGCCAGTGCTCTGATCCTATCCAATTAACTTGGACTCATTACATTAATAAGGCAGATGGCATTTGTC
Organism: Luscinia luscinia; assembly: GCA_034336685.1. Classification (NCBI taxonomy): domain Eukaryota; kingdom Metazoa; phylum Chordata; class Aves; order Passeriformes; family Muscicapidae; genus Luscinia; species Luscinia luscinia. Next base: position 110,424,661 of record CM067609.1, read on the forward strand.
CTCAGATGCAGATGTTTCAGGTCCCAAACTCCACTTTCATTCCAGCCACGCCTGTGTTTGGGCATTTTCAGGAGCTGTTTTCCAGCAGTGGCTTCTCAGGACAGGAGTTGTGGCAGGTTGTGGCTCTTGGGTGCTGCAGAGCCCTGGTGTTAGTGCTGGTTTGCACCTCTCAATGCCATCATGCATTTCATAGCTTGTTTTGTTCATCACATCACTTACCTCAGGACAAGCACTGCTCTTTACTTTCTCTGGGGAGCCTTTGATTTGGGTGTTTTTCTGATCACATGACTTTGGGAAAGAGTTTGTGAAATGTTTTGGTCTTTGAAAGAGCATTGAGTAATCTGTTTGAAATGCCCATTTTTAAAACATGGACTGTCCTCAAGGTACTCATTGGGGTTTTTTTAAGGCTAAATTTTATCCAGTGTACTTTGCAGAAGCCATCAGAAATTAGAAGTTAAATAGATTTGTGTTAATAGCTAATTGTTTACTCATTTTAAAGCGGATGGTGGTGGTTGTGCAAACTGTGGCAATGCCTGGCAGGTGAGTCAAGGCTCGCTGTGTTTTCTTCCGTAACAAATTCCTGAAACTGTGCAGAACTTAGCTCAGTCCGTCAGTTTCTGGCTGTTTAATACGAAAGTAACAGTGTAGTAAAATGGACATGAGCAGCAGCAGCCGGAGCCCTCCCACGGTTTGTTGCTGGGTGTTGTGAGTGAGCAGCACTCCCCAGCTGGCCGTGCTGCTGTCCAGGGGGTGTCCCCGAGGTCCCTGGGGTGACAGAGCCGAGCAGGCACCGCAGCACAGGGCTCTGCTCCGCGCGGGGCTGGGGCAGCATCTGTCCCCACATTCTTTCCACCTCCTTTTGCACCCGTGCTGCCTGTAGTGAATGAACTGCCGCTCGTCTGGCTGATAAATGGGAGTGGATTGGGGAAGTGCTGCAGTGGGACAAAGGGGATGTGGTGGGCAGATCCCATCGGAGCAGGAGAGGAAGCGATCTGTGATTCATTCTGCAGATAATGCAGGCTCTGAGGTGCAATAAAGCCAGGCTTGGGATGTGAGTGTGGGGAGTGTGAAGGTGATCTTTGGGCCTGTCCAGGGCAGTGGGTGACTCAGGTCTGTGTTTGCTGTGCAGGACAGGAGGCAAGCCAGCGAATGAACGTGCATTTATCAGACTGGGGATGGAAATAGCTCAAAAGATGTCAGCGGGAGGGAGAACTGGAAAGCGATGCTCCTGGCAAAGTGAGGGGTGGTTTGGCACACCCCAGTCATACCTGTAGCTGGGATGAGGGCTGCAGGACACTGTGAGGAGAATCTGTAGTGTCTGTGCTGCTCTTTGGCACGTGGGCTGTGTAGAAAAGCAGCATCCCTGCTAAGGGCCAGCGCTGAAGGCGTTTGTGCTCCGGTGTGGTGACAGACAGGTCAAACACTGGTGTCAGTGCTGCAGCAGGGATAAGGTGCTGCGTCCCTGGTGCCCGTGCTGCAGCCCTGGCTGGCTGGGAAGGACCTGCAGGGAGCCATCCCTGCTCTGTTCATCCCCCGCGGTGCCGGGGCAGCACCTTGCCAGCAGTGACAGCTGAAGTCACTTGTTGGAAAGTCTGTAAACTCCGGCTACAGCTGCACTTGTCAGGGGCTGTGAGGGAAGTGTAATCAGCCACAGAGATTAATTTGCATCTCAATTAGGAAAGAGTCAGGAGGAAGCTGTAGGGTCTGTTGCTGGAAGGTTGTGGAAGAAATCTCCTCAGGCACAAAGGGCTCCCGACTTGGTGCTCCGGGAGCCGAGGACAATATCCGAGCGGGGTTTCCATGGGGACCGGAGCATCGCTGCCCGCTCGGCCGCCGTGGCACAGATTCCTCCTTCCTCCTGGAAATCCCTGAAAACCAGGGAGCTGGTACGGCACACCAGACTGCTTTGTCATCTCTTTCTTTCACCTTTACGCCTTTGCTTTTAAGGAATTCATTAGGGCAAGAGGGTCGTTAAAAAGCCATTAAGTGTGTTTCAGCTTCGGTTTAGAGCTGTTCTGGCCACAGGTTCTTTGTGTCCATCGAAGGGCACAGTGCAGGAGGCAGCCCAGGGTGCTGCCTGCACAGCTCAGCTGTCTCTGGAGCAGCACAGTCCCTGCTGCTGCAGTGCTCCCGTGGGCAGGGATGATGGTCCATCAGTTTGCGTTCCAAATCCCCCTTTTATTCCTCCGTGGTGCCAGGCAGCACTGAGGCTGAGCGGCTGCAGCCCCTGCTAATTGGGACTCTTGCCATCCTTGAGGAGCTGCAGGCTGCTTTTCCAGGCAGTGTCTGACTTCAAATGTGACTGGGACTTACAGAAATCACAAGTAGTAGGATGACTTAAATTTGACATGGACATGAAATAATACTTCAGCTTACTGCAACTGCTGTATTGAAAGGAATATATTCATGCAGGGTTTTGAGTGCATCTTTTGTATGTGCTGGGGAAAGGAAGCAGCAGCAGCAAACAAATCATAACTAAGCAAATCTCCCTTGCAAACAAATCCTAACTAAGCAAGGGTCAGTTCTGGCTCAGCAATGCTGGATTTTTCAGAAACTGGTGGGAGTGGGGCTGTAGAAGTGCATCTCTGAACTCTCTTCCAGTGTGTGAAGAGAGCTGTGTGCTGGGAGGGATTTCCAACACTTGTGTGATCTGGAGTGCCATGGCACTCCACTGCAGCACAGCTCCTCTCTGGGAGCTGCTGTCTGAGGGTGAGCACTGGGAGAAACCAGGGTTTGCATGGGGCTATTACAGGTCTGATTGGCAGCTGCTGCCTGAGCTGGCAGGTTCTAAGGTGAGGTGCTAGCCAGCCCTTCAGACGTGGGATGTAGCTGGTTTGGCAGGTGTCAGGCACCTTCTTGTTGCCCAGGTTTTCAGTGTTTCTGTTATTTCTGTGTTTTTCAGTGGTTTCTGGTAGTCTTTAAATTCTTAGCAATTAAAAATTCAGGCTACTACATGTACTTCCTGTGAGTGAGTAAATAGGGAGCTAGTTCTTGTTGGGGTTTGTTAACACACTGATTATAAAATTATCTCTGTGCACAGTCTGACTTTTGGGTTTGATTCTCATTCTGCCTGTTGGCTCCTGCACTCTGTGCTGTGGCATCAGGTGCTGGAGCTGTCTGTGCATTGAACAAGCTCAGATGAGCACGGTGGGGATGAGAACTCCTCATGTAATATCTGAGCACTGGATGTCACCATTTCCCAGCTCACAGTTTGCACTGCTTTTTGAGGAAAGCACAGCCCTGACCCTGGAGAAGTAATTTGATATAAATGAGTAACTCCCAGAGTTTTCTCCACTGTAGTGGCAGTGCTGTGCCTGCTGACCTGTGCCAGCCAGCAGCTCATCAGGCTAAGGCCAAAACTCCATCTAAACACGTAGCAAAAAAGACACCCATAACTTTAATTCATTGCATCTCATCCAGATATTGACATACTAATATATCCCAGATGTGTTAATATCTGGAACCAAGGAGATTAGGCAAAGAACATCAGCTTCAAATTCTGAATGAAATCCCTTTCTTGGCTGTGTCAGAAGTCATGCCAGGCAGAGCTTTTAGGTGGCATTACATGGGATTGTGGGGTGGCTCCTCAGCTCTCCTTCATAGAGCTCTTCATGGAGCCCTGTGCTCCCCCACAGCTGGAGCTGCCAGGTTTGCTGAGGGTTCTTGAGAAAGGCCCAGGCTCCTTCTGACACAGTTTTAAACTGCAGATCTCTGGGCAGCATCTGTGCTCTTCAGCAGCACTAAATAAACCCCAGTGGTGTGGAGGCTCTTCTTTAGCTGCCTGATACAATGGACAGTTCCAAAAACAAACCTGGAGTTTAAGTGGCATCGAGGATATGATGTGTTTTTAAATGACAAGTGAGTTCACTGTGTGATACGTGTCAGGGTTAAAAAAAACCCAACAAAACCAAGTGAGGCTCGGATTTCTCAATGGCACGTGCACTAGTGTGTGTGTGCTGGTTGCAAAGCAGGCTCCCAAACACACAGCCCCTCTGAGCCCTGCCAGAGGTGGGGAGCTCTGCTCTGCCTGGGAGTGGTGTGCTGTGGGTGCTGTAAGCCCAGGCTGGGGCTGCCTGGCAGGCAGGACACACAGGGCTCTGTCTGTCAGCTGTAAACATCCCCTTCAGGGGAAGGTGCAGGTTACACAGAGGTGCAGACACCTGCCCCGAGCTGCTCAGTGTTTTCTCCTGGGTTACACAAGGGGCCTCCAGCCTGTGTTCCATGAGAGGTGCTCCTTCTTTGCTTCTTGGACAGAAGCAAAATTGGTATATTGGGGTCACTAAAAGTGCTTCACCCCATCCTGTGGTGGCTCTTGCCGGCTTGCAAGGGGGTCACATTGTGTCTTTTCAAAGTAATTTTGGATGATTTTGCTGTTTCCCCTGTTGCCTTTGAAGGGATGTGCACAGCTAAAGCTCCTGTCGTGTCTTTTGGAAACTTTCCTGTGAATTTCTGCTCGCACTCCTGGTGTTGTTTATGTTTGGGTTTTGTCACAGACAGGTCGGTGGTGCTGTTTTTGTTTGGATTTTGTCACACCAGGTCAGTGAAAAGCAGAGGGAGCTGCGTTTCTGTGGCTGGGCTGTGAGTGAGGGGTGCTGGCAGGAGTGGGGCTGGTGCTGCTGTTGCCTGGAAAGGCTGAACAGAGACTGGACAGAGCAAAAGGAATAAAATAGGGAGTTTACTGAAAGGATACAGCTTGGGCAGTGCAAGAGCCCAGCCAGGGCTACACCCAGATCTAATCCAGGATGAACCCCAGTCACGAGTCTTTACACTTTTGTGAGTTTTGGTTTATCTGCATCTTGGGGTCAGTTGTCCAACCACAGCCCCAGGCCATGCAGTCTCAGCCCCTGCCTTCCCCCTTTCCCTCCCTGCTGTTGTTTATGATTTTTGGGTACTGGCAGTCCTTGACTATCCATCTAGAAAGGAATTGTTTTGTCCAACTGTGAAGAAAACTTGCTAACACCCGATGTGAAGTTCCAGAGTTACACGCTAAGCAGCAGAGATTCTGAGAAATGTAAGAGCTGAAACCGAAGGCATCAGTGCCACTGGTGGTGTGTGCAGTGCCACCATCGGTGCCATCTCAGTGCAGTGACACTGGTGGTGTGTGCAGTGACACTGGTGGTGTGTGCAGTGCCACCATCGGTGCCACTCTCAGTGCAGTGACACTGGTGGTGTGTGCAGTGCCACTGGTGGTGTGTGCAGTGCCACCATCGGTGCCATCTCAGTGCAGTGACACTGGTGGTGTGTGCAGTGCCACCATCGGTGCCACTCTCAGTGCAGTGACACTGGTGGTGTGTGCAGTGCCACTGGTGGTGTGTGCAGTGCCACCATCGGTGCCACTCTCAGTGCAGTGCCACTGTTGGTGCCACTGTCGGTGCCATTATTGGTGCCACTGTTAGTGCAGTATCACTGTCAGTGCCACTCTCAGTGCAGTGCCACTGTCGGTGCCACTGTCGGTGCCACTATTGGTGTCACTCTCGATGCCACTGTCGGTGCCATTATTGGTGCCACTGTCAGTGCAGTATCACTGTCAGTGCCACTGTCAGTGTGGTGCCACTGTCGGTGCCATTATTGGTGCCACTGTCAGTGCAGTATCACTGTCAGTGCCACTGTCGGTGCCGCTGTCGGTGCCACTGTCGGTGCCGCTGTCGGTGCCACTGTCGGTGCCACTCTCAGTGCAGTATCACTGTCGGTGCCACTGTCGGTGCCACTGTCAGTGTGGTGCCGCTGTCGGTGCCGCTGTCGGTGCCACTGTCGGTGCCACTGTCGGTGCCACTATTGGCCCGTTATCGCCGTCGGTGCCGCTGTCGGTGCCGCTGTCGGTGCCGCTGTCGGTGCCACTATTGGTCCGTTATCGCCGTCGGTGCCGCTGTCGCAGTCCCGGCCGCAGCGGCTCGCCCCGCTCCGCTCCGCTCCGCCTGCCCGGGCGCGGCTCCCGCGGGCCCCGGGGTCGCTCGGCGGGCCGGGGCTTTGTGCGGCCGGCCGGCTCATTAGCATGCGGGCCGGGCCGGGGCTCTGCTGGCTTACCAGCTGTTCCTGCTGCTCCCGACAATGTCCGGCGGGCCGGCCGGCCGCGCTCCGACAGCCTTTCCGCTGGGGATGCCCACGTGGCACCGCAGCGCCGGCCGGCCCCGCATGGCATATGGTGTCTGGATTCATACAAGATGCAAAACTATTCTGCCGCTAATGCACAATGACTCATAGCATTGCTAATTTTTCCAACAAAAGCCCACTTCCACACCCACACTTTTAACCCCTCTGGGCTAAAAAGCCTCTTCTTTAGTTTCAAAGCCGTGGAAATGTAAGGAGGTGGCTGCTGGATCAATATCTGAAACCCTATATTTATTTAAAGCATATGCACGCTCTGACGCTTATTTTAAATTTCGGTGGAAGCCGGTTTGCAAATCGCCGCTCTAACGTGCAGCAGGGTTTTTGTTCCGAGGCGGGTTCGTTGTCAAATGCTGGGATTTTTAAATTTTTCGGTAGTTAACGTATTAAAAAAAAATAAAAACTTGGAAGTCGCCACCATAGATAACAAAAAGTAATTTTCATTTAAGAGGAGGCAATTGTAACCAGGGGCTGCACGGGGGTTATGTATTCCCGTGTGAGGTCCCAAGCTGTAAGCAGCTCGTGATATCTGGGGATCCTTGCTGTGTGCTGGCTCTTCAGGGACAGTGATAATGCACTTTCCAACTAGAGGGAGCTGCTGGTACCCCCGATGCTGGTTCGGAACCTCCCAGGCTCATTCCTTTGTGCGGAACGCGCGGCGGTTTTAACAAAACCAAGTTTAATTGCCCCGAGTCGCTCAGATGGAAAGGTGCCTCTCAGTCCTTGCAGTGTAATCGTCAGACTAAACTGCGGAGTTCGGGGCTGACTGAGGCAGGTCCCGGGCTGCTTTCTGCGGAGTGAGCGGGTGGTGAAGAGGCTGGCTGAGAAGCGGGGCTGCTCCAGACAAAAAGCGTGCGGAGGAAGGGAGGAACAAAGGAACAAAGGGACCTGTGGCCAGGCACCGAGGTGGCCCAGCCCAGCCTCGGGTCCCCAGAGCCACTTGTTACGGGGGCTCCTGCAGCAGGTGAGGGCTCCTGCCAGCAGGATTTAGGAAAAGCCTTTCCCAGGGGATGGTTTGAGGGCTCCTGGGGGGCTGATGGCCCTGCTGGGGTCTGGGGATGCTCTGTGTCCTCACCAGGGCCAAAGCAAAGGCAGTTTCCATGCAGCAGGGCAGATCCATGTGTGGGCATTTCCGTGGGGACCCCCCAGCCCTCCAGGCACTGGTGGTCACACCAACATGCAGCCACCAGTACAGGTTTAGGTCATTTTTCAAACTTCTCTTCTCTTGTGAAGAGACCCTGACTTCAGTGTGTGGTTCCCATGAGCCATACATACTGAAATTGCTTAATCCAAAGTTCAGGAGTGATTTTCTAAACAGGAAAAATGTTTCTAGGCTTAGGTTTGGGTTTTCTGTACGGCTTTGTTTCTGTTATTGAGCACGAGGGGCTGAGCTGAGTGCTGGCCAGGATGCTTTGAGGACGCCAGGCAGATCTGACTCCCTCCAGCCTGACCAGCTCTGTGCAGCTGACACCAAGAGGAGGGAGGCACAGGAATTTTTGTGCCTCTTACGTAGAAGATACCTTAATGGGCAGCACTATAATCCTACAGAGGAAAGGCTTCCCCTGTACCTGCATCTGAAAAGCTTTGAAAGCCATCCTGTTACTGGGGGACATGAACATGGTGGCATCAAGTGAGAGGAATAGGAGGAAGCTACTTTTTGGTTTTCTGGCTGGCATGTTGAATTTGTGGGTGTTTTCCCCTCAGCATCATAATTCTGTGTGTATTTCCCAGTGCTTTTACCTGTCAGGGTTCTGGTGTATAAAGAGGAGCAGATGGCTTTTGATGATTTCTTAAACCTAATATTTAGTAACAATCTTGTGCATGCACAGTATTGCCTGTTAAACCAAGTCTCAGGTAATTTTCTGGGGTTTACTATTTCTCTGGATTGGCCTGGGCCAGTTTTCTTGGAGAGGTGTGAGTTGTACTGAGCAGCTGGATTTGTGGCACCTGGCTGGTTTTCACCTGTGAGAGTGTGGATTATCTGACACCTTGCTGTAACCTGTGATCTGGGGCTTCTTGAAGTAAATCAGACCTTCCAGCTGTTACTTCACTGAGGTCTTCGTGTTGCCTGTGTACCAAACCTGGGCTTAGCTCAGCAGCTCAGTCCTGCAAAGGCTCAGCACCAAAAACGTGACAGAAAACCCATTACAGCTCAGGGAGAGACTCACAGCTCCCAGACCCTTGCTTGGCTTTTCAGGTGGTGAGAAATGGAAGATTTCTGTGTCCTTAACTGTCCACGTCAGTGTTTTCTGGAGGTGGCAGGCTGAGCAATGCCCTGGAGGGACAGCACAGCCCCCACTGTTCACTGCAGGAGACAGGGATGGTGCCAGTCCGGGAGAGCTGCTGGAATTCAGAAACCTTTCCTTGCCGGGCTGCTGCAGAACCTGTTGGGGTTTGTGCTCCCGTGTTTTGTGACTTGTTGCCATGATAATTCAGCTCATCTTACAGGTTTCTCTAATTGTGATTGATGTGCAATCATTCATTTTATTGAACCTCATTAAGGTCTGTGAACCTCTGTCCCAACTTAGAGTAATTAGAGCCCAGATAGCCATTCCATCTGTTCCCGAGCACTGGTTAATTAATGAACTTTTAACGTGTTCTTTGCCTTGTAAAAGCCCTCAGCACTCTCGAGTTGCTGAATGGGATTTGCATGCCAGCATTTCCGTTTGGTTTAAATGCCACAGCAACGTGGGGCTTGGAATCCCAAAAGTCAACACACCGAGTCCTGGGATCCCGGGAAGCAGAGTGAGAGATTTCACTTTCTGTTCCCACTTTTCATCAGTTACAGTATCTGTGAAACGGGGGTTTGCACACACGTGCCTCCAGGGTCTGCAGGGCTCGTCACTGCCCAGGCCGAGGGGTTTGAGCCTTCCCATGTGCTGCTGAGGATCAGCAAACCAAGTGTTCCATTCTTTGTTAGTGCTTGCTGGGAGGACATGAGAAACACGATACCCGCAGACACACATTTTCCTGCCCTCGTATTTCATCCTTTTGTTGCGTTTTGAGCATCAGGCCCCAGACAGCTTTGTTAGTTTTGGGTTTCGTTCACTAGGAGGGGATTTTTAGGGTGGAGCAGAATCCACCAGTGCTGCTGGAGTTGTGGTCCAGGGAGAAACCAGCAGGACCCAAGCTTCTCCTGGGTACTGAGAGTTTCTCTGCTTCACCTCTGTGCATTCTGACTGTGCTGAGTCAGTGACCTGTGTGCAGGGGATAAATCATTGCGTTTTTAAGAAGTTCACTCAATTCCTGTTTGCTGAGGCAGTATTTCCAGTGGCAGGAGTTTAAAGAAAATGTTGGGGTATTTTTTTGGTTGTTTTTTTTTTTTATTTTGCATTGCTGCATTCGTGATCTGCTGCTGGTTTGTTTTTTGGTTTTTTTTTTTTGGGTGGTGCAGGGCTGTGCTCTGCCTCCTTTGGATTGATCTGTGTTTACCTTCAATATTCAGGACAAGAATTAAGTCATAGTGCTCAACTGCCTCAAAATCCCTTTCAGCATCCAAAGGCCGGCCATCTGTCCAGGCCAGCCATTCTTTCCTCCCCCAGAATGTGTTTTAGCCCGTGCTTTGAGCGAGGCTGTGGCCTGCAGAGCCAAGTATGGAGGGAAATAAAGGTGCTGGGCCTGGGGCCATGTTTAGCAAGGCAGAGCCTGTAGGCTGCAGATGGTTTTTGTGAGCCCAGTGCAGGAGCCCCTGGTTCTGAGGTGCTGGTCTGTGCTGGTGGGTGTCCGAGGCACAGGCTGCCTTCTCTGCAGACATTCCCAAAGCAGCTACCCTCAGTTCCTTTCCCAGTGTTTCTGTGTGCCAGCTCTCCCCTGATCCCACATTTCAAACACTGCACTGGGCAAACCCACGTGTGCTCCCCTGCTCCTTTCTGGGACTGAAGTGTTTTGAGTTTCTGGCAGATCTGGAAGAAGAGGAGATTTTTCTTTCTCAAGCTTTTTGGGAAGTGCAGGTGTTTTGTCTGGGAACGTGCTGGTTTGTGTGCAGTGCCAGGTGTGTGGGGCTCAGCCTTGGTGCCACCTCTTCTCCATTGCTGTTGTTCTGCTGGGATCTTGTTGTTGTTGTTCCCCTGGCTGAGACTGAGTCAGGACCAGATCCATTCAGCATGTGCATCTGCTGATGAGTGTTTGTAAACTGTGCCTCTCCACTACAGCTGGTGTTTAGGGGTGCAGTTCTGTTCACATGAAGAAAGCTGGGATGTTCCTCCTGGGCAGTCCCTCTCCTGCTCTCCACGAGCATTTGCACTGTGTTTTCAGACAAAAAAACAAACGTGCAGACAGTCTTGGTGAGGCTTGGGCAGCAAACAGGGCAATCCTGGTGAAGGGATGGGAGGAGGGAGCCCTTGCCCCTCTCTGGTGGGGTTGTGCTGTGCCTGTGCTCTGCCTCTCTGGGTGTGCAGAGTGTTTGCTTCTGGGGGCTGATGGATGGGACTGCTCCCACTGCCAGGCACAAACTCTGCCCTAGTGCAGCAGAACGAGTTTAGATGCTGCATACGTATTTTAGCAACATTTTCTTTTAAATCTGTAAGCAGGGGTCACATTCCACCCTTAGATAAATGGAAGTGTTAATTAAGGGAATTACACTTAAGGCTGTTCTCTGTCAGGTAACTGATTTTACACAACAGGCATTTACATTAAGATTTTAATGTTGCCTGTGTTTCGTTTAATACTGACTTATTTTCGTTTTTAGATTAAAATATTTTAGCAGCCTTTCTGTAGGTTGCCTGTGAAACGTTTGATGTTATTTGGGTTTATTAAGAGAGATAAGAGGGATGCTGTTCTATCAGCTGTTAAATATTATTGCCTGTTAATCCATATTTTAGAAGTTCAAAGTCTGTGCTAGCTCGTGCTCCTCTGTTCTCGCTGCTGCTGGTACAGACGTGCTGTATGGAGCATTCCCATTTGTGTGAAAAACAGAATTCAGCTCAGGCCGTGCATAGATTGTCAGAAAGATTAAAGTGTGCATCGTGCAATTTTTCCTCTTTCAGAAAGGGGCCTTTGATGTGCTAATGCTCACTTTCTCTCTTTTCATGGCGAAGTGCTGGGCATTGTTTGGGCTGCAGAGCAGTGTCTGCTCCAGAGAGGCAGATCTAACCTTGGGCAAGGTAGCAGCATCTGCAGGGCACTGCTGCCATTGTGCAGGGATCAGATAGCACTGCGCCTGCACAGATAAACACCAGGGCAGGCAGCGAGCAGAGGTGCTGCCAGAACAGCCAAATGTTTAATATCCAGTATCTAATATTCTGTGTGCCAGTGCTCCTGCGTTACAGTCACACACCACGGGTCCAGGCTGGAAACATGGCAGTGCAGGAGGCTCTGAAAGCACACCCAAACACAAGGCTGTCATCTGTTTCCAAAGTTAGCTGGCGTACTTAAATTCTGTATTTCATATTTGGATAGGCTCATCTTGGGCTGCAGTGGGCATTTTCCAGCTAATGGATGAAATTTTGCAGGCTGCTCGCTGGACCTTCTTGAGCTGACATAGCAGGGGCCTGGTGGGGCTGGTGACAGTCATAGTGACAGAGGTGTGTGGGGAGTGAGCAGCTGTGAGCAGCCTTTCTTATGCCACAAGACACCTTCTGTAGCTGGCTGGGAGGAAATGTTTTCCTGAGTTCCTCAGAATATAAGTATGGGAAGAGAGTGTGCAACGGGCAGGAGTGAGTGCAGCCCTGGTTGTGTTCTGCAGAGGACAGATTAGTTGGTAATTGAATGATAAAAGCCTTCCTTTTCAGACTGGGTGGAATTTGAGACAGCAAATTAAAACCTGGAATTAAACTTGAATAGAGGAAAACCTGTCAGTGGCCCTGCTGTGTAGCTTCTTCCCCGGGTCACCATCCCTGCATATTCCCCCTTCTCCTCTTCCACCGACCTCAGTAAAAATCCATCCTGTGCTCCCTGCCTTCTCTTTGGGCTGCCCACATCTCCTTTCTGTGGCTGTCCTGCAGCATCCCCCAGCACAGCTGCCTCTGCAGCAGCCCTGGCTCTCAGATCAGATTAATTGTCCGTTTTAGCCAAGTGCCTGTGCTCTGGAGCTGGCCCTAATCTCATCGTGGTGCAAGTGGGTGCTCCATAACCCAGACACCTCAGGGATGCAGGAGTGCTTGCACAGCAGGGCTGCTCTTCCCTGGTGCCTCTGTGTGACCCCAGCCTGGGCTCAGTCCCTGCATCCCCACCTGGGGAGTGCAGCCCAGCCTGCTCTGCTGTGCTCTGCTCTTCAGGGCTTTTCACCTGGCTGCACAGGGCTGGGGAGGGCTCCAGCAGCACCTCGCCTGCTCTGTGGGACCACCCTGTGCTTTGTCACTCCTTGTTTCTGTCATATCTGTTCCCATGGGCAGCAGTTTTCCTTCTGCACTGCTCTGGGGTTCAGCACTCGTGTTGCCGTTCCCCTGAGTGTTAATACCTGTATAGAATATCCTGGTTTCTGGTTTTAACCTGCCTCAGGTGTGCAGCCAGCCAAGCAGCCCTCCCCCCTGCTCTCCCTCCACTTCCACCATCATTCCTCCTGTGCTGGCTTTTAGAACTTGTTTAGTTGTTTAGTAGTGCACTGTGCTGCTCACTCAGGAGCTTCTCCTGTAATTAATTGTGATGATAAGACTTCGTGGCCACCCTGAGTTACTTGAAACTTATGGGGAAATTTTTTCAGAAACAGTAGAACATTTAGAAGAAGGTAACAGCAGTGAAACCAATGCATTGACTTGCCTTTTTGTGAAGGAGTCACTTAGATTTTCAGTTTTGCTCGCTCTCCACTCACACATCCCATCTCCTAAGTTTTAAAAAAGCAGAATTTAAATGCACTCCTCTGGGAAAAGGAGGAGTGTCAGGTGGTAATTTCAAACCTCCATCCTCCTTATACTGGTTTTAATTTGAAGCCTGGACTTCCCTTGCTTGCTGGGCTTTGCTCTGGTTTGTTCTTCCTTGCTGCCCTCTCACACAGAGCGATTCCCCAGCCTGTCTCACTGCAGCAACAAGTCCATTCCGTGCTAAGCATCTTGCAAATGGTGTCACTCCTAATGGATGTGATAATAAGCCCCAGTTACCTGTCCCTGGTTGTAATAAATGTAAATTGCCAGCTATAATAGACCTGAAACTGAGCCATTTAGTGTTAGACCCAGAAATAATGAAAAGATCTGTAATAAACTAGAAGGGGCAAAATTACTTTGTGTAATTATATTTTGTTCTGCTCGTAGCTGCCAGATCATAATATTCTTATCAAACTGACAGGGTTTGGTAACATCTAGTAGGTGAGAAAATATGTTTGTGGATTGGAAAGGCTTGTTCCTTGATAAGTGAGTTTGACAGTCCGTGGTTTTATCCAAGGCACAGAGGTGCCCCTTTCTGAGATGTGTTCCACTGGCTGTGATGCAGTTAGAACTAAATGAATTGAGCTTCTCTAAGGAACAAGTTCATTTGTATTCCCTGTAATTCCAGGAATCCCTCTGTCTGTGTGCTGCTGGTCCCCTGAGCCCACAAGGCCTCCTTGCTGTCACTGCAGTCCAAGTTCCAAGGGGTGGGAATCACACCCCATGGATGGCAGCACAAATAGGTTGTTTCTAGACCATACATAAACAATTTTGTGGCACATTCTCATTAAAAAAGGGTCTGGCATTATCTCCCCTTGCCCTGTCTCTGGTGGTTTAGGTGCAAAGCTGGGCATTGCAGAGGCTGGCACCTTCAGGTTCTGAATGGAGTGTGGTGTTATCCCAGGAGATTCCCAGCTGTACCTTCACCTGGGGGCTGCTGGGATGGAGCTTGAGCTGTTCTTGTCTCCAGGTGCACTGTGGAGCAGATCTGGTAGGAATGTTAAATGTACATGGCTGTTGAACTGGAGACACTGCAGGTGTGTGTGTTTGTGTATGTGCAATGACCAGAGCATAGCAGCAGCAGTTCAAAACCTTTATAACCCTCTGTCTTTTGCTTTTCTGGGCTTTTTTTTTTATAATTATAAAAATTTAAGATGTAAGGGAATACCAACAGCATTTTGTCATCACCTGATATAATTAATAAAATAAGCCCACAAGCCTTGCAGGCAGGTCTGTGCCTCTCCTACATGTCTGGGTGCAGGAGAGGAAGGTGTAGCTGCAGCATCCCCCTGCCAGCAGCTCCTCTTCAGTGATGCTGGGAGGATCTCATTGCCTGGCTTTCCTGGCTGCAGCACCTTGGGATCTGGGGTTGGGCTGGATCCCTGGGAGCTCCACCTGGAATTGCTCATACTGTGGTCCCAGTATGTGTTCTTGCTCTCCCCAGTGCCCTCAGGAGAGAGGAGCCCAACATCACTGCTCTGGGGCACTGGGAACGTGGCTTTCAGTTAGACCTGGGCACCTGCCATCCCTTTTTCTCTGAGGATTGAGTTAGGGAGCTGTATGGCTACTTCCAGAGAAAGTATATTTGGGGGAATCATGCCCCACTGATTTGCTGGTGTCAGCATCCAGAGCTCTTCCATAAGCAGCTCTAACTGGTTAGATCTCAGTGCAGAATGAGTGACCAGTCAGGGCTGCTGCAGCTCTGAAATGCTAACAGCCATTATGTCCTCACTGTCACTGAAATATTTTCATCCAGGCCGTGTTACACAGTGGTAACAGGGAGTGCAGTGGCCAGCTGGACCTTGGGTGGGCAGAGGGCTGTTTGCACCGTGCAGAACTGCAGTGCTGTGTCAGGCACAGGTGTGTGTGGCTTGTCCTTGTGTAACACCCTGAGAGGGAACAAAGTGACCCAGGGGGATGAGGTGCAGGCCCAGAGCTGTGTGCAGGGATGGGCTGCAGTGCTGCCAGGGCAGGGCTGGTGTGGAGCAGGGCAGTGCCTGTGCACAAGTTGAGATGAAAGCTTGTTTTCTGCCTCACTCATCCAAAATGCAAGGCTGCCCCCGGAGCCCTTGGCATGACTGATGTGCCACATACTCTCTCTGTCCCCAGGGCAGGGAGCGCTGTGCCAGAGGTGCTGCAGCACGCCTTGGGGCCAGAGCCAGGGCTGGAGCCTCTTGCCTCGGGGCACCTTCGGCAGGGCTTTGCTGTGACCCTGCCTGCTGCCCTCAGAGAGGCTCTGGGGCCGTGTGCAGGGCTTGCTGTCCCTGTCTGGCCCTGCTCTCCCCTCTGAGGTGTCCCTGCTGGAGCCCTGTGGCTCGGAGCAGCCGCAGCTCTCGGGGACCTGAGCCCTTCCCCAGCACCCAGGCTCTTGTGGGATCTGTGAGGGACAGCCCTGCTGCAGGGAGGGAGGTGGCAGAGCTCCAGGTGCTGGGCAGACGCTGCACACACAGGGATCCCTCTCTGTACCTGCCAGTCCCGGGGAGAGCCGTGTCTGTCCCACAGCAGGTGCTCTGGGCCCCAGCCATCCCCAGCACCGAGGGCTGCCTGTCACTGTGCTGCAGAGAGGATGAGCTCTTGGTTTGGCACAGAGGATGGGCTGCCCGTTCTGGATGAGGAGCAGCAGCAGCAGCCCTGGCTCCCCTGGTGCAGCCTGCACAGATGGCCACAGTGGGGGCTGGCCGTGGGGAGAGGCACGCAGAGCCCGTGGTCACAGCCCCGGCTCACGTGTGCAGGGACTGACCCGAGGCAGAGCTCCACCTCGGATGCTTTGGTGTACAGAAAGCACAGAAGTCTGCTGGCTGGCAGGTACTGTTGAATTGCACCTGCTTGGTGCAGGATGAACGTTACTGAAATTCCCGCAAAAGTTCTCGGGGAAATTCGGTCGCTGGACTGTAAACGACGGCGAGCCCAATCAGGCAGATTGAGTTTCACACAGAAGTGCCTAACAGCACGTTTTGAAAGCACAGTAACTCCATCCTCTTCAGAGCTGGGGAGGACAATCAGGTGCAGAAAGGTCATCAGCCAACACATCTCTGCAAACCTCGGTTTTGTGGTCCTGGCTTTCTTCTGCTTTGGTAAGTCCCAAACATTTATGTTCTTGTTTCCTTTCCAAACTGCTGTCGCAATGTCAGGAGCAAAGCCTTTTTGTGAAGCATCTTTGGGCCCTGTGATGCAATCAGGAGGAAGCTGAATTAGGTGTTTCTGGCACTGAACAGTAAATCCAAAGATTTTCTGCAGGTCTCCCTAATTGGGTAAGAGGGAATTGGCAGGTGGGCGTGCAGCCGTCCGTGGTGTCCGATGGGCTGGGAGGAGCTGTGTCCCTCTGTCCTCAGAGCTGCTGCCCTGGCCCAGTGCCCCAGAGCCCTCCTTGGGTGGGCTGCAGGTCACAGATGGAGCTGAGCAGGCCTGTGCCAGCAGGCTGCATTAGCAGGAGCAGGGCTGCTCTCCATGGGCCCTGCAGTGCCCTGGTGCCCCTCGTGGCACTGGTGCCCTGCGGTGTTGGCATGGCCTGGGGGCTGTGGGGAGCAGCCAGGTGCTTCTCCCCAGCCTGGCCACAAACCCAAAACACTCCTGTCGTGCTTGCCTGCTGCATCAGCAGAGAGCACTGCTCTTTCCCTGTGTCGGTGACAGTGTGTCAGTGCTGCCAAAACGTTTTTGTTCTCAAACTGCACGGGGCAGGATGGGCTGGCCATTGCCACCAGCAGGAGTGGGGCCCTGAGTGTTTTGCTCGAGCTCAGCATGGAGTTAAGGTTCATAAGCCAAAGTTCTGTGTTTTCAGGACCTGCTTGAGGCATCGTCTTGTACATTGCCTTGTTTCTCAGCAGGGCAGTTGGGTTGGTTTAGTGCTGTGTGTGTGCAGGGAGGGAGCAGTGGGCAGATCCTGGCCCTGGGATGGCTCAGGTCACCTGCAGAACCCAGGTCATGAGGGCTTTGAAGGGTTGTCACAGTCACTGTTTGACACTGTGTGTCTGAGGCTGGCTCTGTGTTGTAGAGGTTAAATGTAGAAGTGGTGCTGGTGGGTCAGAGCCCAGTGCTGGCTGGTGAATTTTCAAAAGCTTCTGCCTTTTGTCTTCTTTTGCATCTGGTAGGATGTCCTGTGTGTTTCACTTTGCAGTTCATCCTGCTGCTGCAATCAGATGTGGTTTATCACAAATAACTGATGTTAGCATTTTAATTTGTCAGGGTTTTTTTCAAACAGCCTTCGTTGTGTGGTTGAGATGTTAGAATAATTGGTATGCTGATAAAACACTACTAGAAGCTCTTAATATTCAAACATTGAGATTTGATTGCTGTAGTCAAGTAAGACCTAAATTCCTGCTCTCCCACAGTTTTATTTATAGTCATGATCAATAATTCACACCTTGTCACGGCTCTCAACGTCATTATTTCATATGAAATGAAAAAAACCCAAACCTGTTTGTGTCTGTCTAAACCATTTTGCTCTGGAGCTTTGCCTTGGCAGCAGCAAAATGTAAAATAATGCAGCCGTGGGGGGGTGGGTCAAATTGCCGTACGTATTAAAAGAGGAGCTTTTGATCAGCCCCTTCGAGGCTCTGCTGTAACTCCATTTATCTGCCGATCTCAGGGGATGCCCCGAGCCCCCAGATAACCGGGGGCTTAGTTAATCAGGGCAGCCAGCTGTCCAGCGCTCTGCTGGGCAGGGCTCGGCTCCCAGCCCCGCTCCGTGCTCCCTGCGGCGCTGCAGCCCCGGGCTGCTCCGGGACAGCCAGCCAGGCGCTCGGGGCTCCTCCCAGCCCTGCTCAAGGGGCTGCTCACCCCTGGGCTGCGGCTCTCAACTCGAGCTGGCGTGGCACTTGGTCCGAATGCTGCTGTGGGGGCTCCTCGGTGCCAGGTGGGCTGTGCCCAGAGCTCGCAGGTGGCACAAAGCTCGGGTTAAAGAGGGTCAGTGTGAGGTTCTGGTGTTTGTAACTCCGCTGTTTCGCTGTTGGCTCTTAGGCTGAAGGCACAGCACGTTTCTGTGGGGCAGCTCTGGCAGAAGTATTGCCCAGGGGATTTTTGGGACACAGGGCTATAAAAAGAATACTTTGTGATGCTTTTTTATGGGATAGAGGTGTTTTTGGGAGGGTTTTTAACAGCTCGTTCATGATGTCTCCACATTCAAATTCCTAAACGTCAGTAAGAATTTTAGTTGACTTTTTCTTTTTAACGCATCCCAACTGTTGTCCCAAACGCGCGTGTGTGCTGAGACAGAGATAGCAGGGAGTTTAATTTCACTTCGCTGCAGTCGCTTAACTCCCTTCTGATCAAGCTGCGAGTGCAAACGAGCTCGCTGCCCGTATGGCAGGAGCTGCCGAGCTCAGGGAGCCCGGGAGGGCGCGGGGAGTGCCCAGGGCCGGTGGGTGTGTGCGGGGGTACCCGCACCCGCCGCTTTTGGCTTCCCGGCGCGCAGGAGAGGCGCTGCGCTGGGCTCCTCCGTGCGTGCCTCCGAGTGCTGGTGAGCTCCAGGGCTCCGCACATTTTGGAGTTCTTGCTCGGCTGCCTCCCCTGCAGCTGCTTGTCCTGTCCGGGCGCTTTTTCCCAGTCTCCTGTGGGTGAGCAGCATCCCCCAGCTCGTCAGTAGGGTTTTACCGGGTGCAGAGCAGACCTGCGCAGCGTTCATCCGAAGCGGTGCGCGGCTGCTCTGCTGTGTGAGATGCTCAGAGCCGCTCGGGACCCGGCAGGGCATCATCGGCCCGAGCGTGCAAAGCCTTTTCTCGCGGCCCCGGCCCGGCTGGAAGCACCACGAGCAGCCCGGGCGGATGAATGGAGCGCGGCGGGCCGGCCCGCAGGCTCAGGTGGTCGCCGTCCCCCGGTGTCGCGGAGCCCTTTGAGCGATTTGTCACGGCCGGGCCCGCTCCCGCTGCGGCACACGTGCCAGCTCCGTGTCGCTGCCAGACGGGCTCGGCCCCCGCAGCCCCCGCCGGGCCGGCAGCGCGCCCCGCTCCGCTCCCTGATCTCCGCTCAGCTCCTCCCGCTCCGATCCCTGCTCCGCTCCCTGCTCTCTGCTCCGCTCCTCCTGCACCGCCCCGCTCCGCTCCGCTCCCCGCTTCGCTCTCCGCTTCGCTTCTCCCGCTCCGCTCCGCTCCCCGCTCCGCTCCCCGCTCCCCGCTTCGCTTCTCCCGCTCCGCTCCGCTCCCTGCGCTCCGCTCCGCTCCCTGCTCCGCTCCCTGCTCCGCTCCCTGCGCTCCGCTCCGCTCCCCGCTCTCCGCTCCGCTTCTCCCGCTCCGCTCCCTGCGCCCCGCTCCGCTTCTCCCGCTCCGCTTCTCCCGCTCCGCTTCTCCCGCTCCGCTCTCCGCTCCGTTCCCCGCGCCCCGCTCCGCTCCTCCCGCACCGCCCTGGCAACAGCCGAGCGCCCGGCAGTCGGCATCCCCGTAATGAGCGCTGAATGGCATCCCTCGCTGCCTTTAGAGCTGGGCCCAGGCGTGTGCCGCCTCTGCGAGGCAGTTTGGCAGCCTATTCATTAGCGGGAGTCACCAGGAGTTCAGCCCGCACGCCGCGGGCAGGCGCTGGCAGGAGCGCGCTCCTGGGCAGGGCAGGGGAACTGAGCAAATAACGCTGTCAGCAGGTGCAAACGCTGCCGTGCTGCCCATTGATTTCCTTTCTCCAGGCTTCCACGGGAAGTTTGTAAGAAGATTTATCACGTATCCATCGTCCTCTGGGAGCGTTAAACGCAGAATTCTTCCTTTCTTCCTCCCCCTTTGTTGCCACCACGCCTGCAGGAACTCGCGTGCAGTGAAGTCGTGCTTTGCCTATTCGAGGTCGACACCAGACCATCGTCTCCTGGCTTTAAGCACTGCTTTTCTCTGATTTTTTTTTTTTAATAGTGTTTCAGAGTGGTTTTGTTAATGTACTGCAAGTCACAAATGGCACTTCAATATTAATTAGTAATGCTTTTCAATTCTAAATACCCTCACCTGCATTCTGTTGTCACTGGTGTTATTCTCCCGCTCCTAATTTCTAAATTCAGCTTGGCCTTTGCTCCCACCGAGCAGCCTTGCAGAGCTGGAGTGCATTTCCCCATAACAGGAACACAATGAGGCGCTGAAAACTTTTGTTTTCGCCGAGGAAACGGAGAATGAGATGTCATCCTGGCTCCTGCGAGCCCTAATTCACAAAGTCATACGTGAGGCTCTCCAGCCCATTGTAGGTTTGTCCCAGGCGTTATCCTGTTATTGGAAGTGTGTGATTCACCTTCTGAGCAGACAGAAGCTGCACACAAAAGGGGAAGATTTGCTTTCTCTGCTCTGAAAGGCTGCTGCAAGCAGGGGTCCTATTAAGACAGCTGGAAAGTTGCTTCAGCTTGTTACGCTTGTAAGTTTTATTGGTGACTGGTTTTTGATTACACATTTGAATGCTGTGTGTTCCAGGTTGCCGAGTTTTAATTAAAAGGCAATAGTCTCCATGTTAGCCCGCTTTGTTCTCTGCATTATTCAGGCCATAATGCATGCAAGTTGTGGGCTGGGTTTTCCACTGTGCATCACTTCTTTGGGATACATAAGGTCGCACCTTCTAGCACCTGCCCTAAATATAACCATCACACTTTTGGAATTGGTTTATTGTGCTCAATTTCTTCTAAGAAGTCCAGTGACCAAATGAAAGTGTGTGTGGGTAGTGGGGGGGGATTGCATCCCTCTGTCCTGTAGCATTTTTCCCCCAACCTAATTACCTTTCTGGTCATTGGAACAGGAATATTGTGTGCCAGGAGCTTCCCATAGTGCCACAGGCTGTCTGTGACGGTGAGTTTTGATCCAGGGCTTTGCTCCTGTGCTGGGCAGCTCCCAGGCCACATCTTCTCAGTCAGGAAGCTCCAAAGGTGTTACCCTGAATTTCCAGCCCTGAATGTATCCCCTCCTTGTTCCCATTCAGGACTGCCCTGAGTTGTGCACACACCTTTCCTTAACGGGCCATCCATCACAGCTACGAGGAGAGAGCTCTGTACCTCGAGGCCATCATCCAGAACCACAAAGAAGTGATGACGTTTGAGGATTTTGCTGCTCAGGTCTTCTCTCCCTCTCCCAGCTACTCCCTGGGTGGAACTGGTGAGTCTCTGCACATTATTCTTCTCCGTAGCCCCAAGAAGCACTTGAGCAGCAGATGTACACCTGTTTTTTGTAGATAAATGCTTGCAAATTTAAGAAGACTATTCTTCCCCTGAATCAACTAATGAATATCAAAAGGAATGATGACATTCATTTTAATTTGTTTTGCATCAGAGCTATTCACACTGCTCCTTTCTTCAGCTATCCTGTTAACCCCCAACTCCGGCGAGGTTAATGAACTTTCTCGCAGGGATGGGCTCGGGCTCATTCAGGGCTCTGGGTTCTTGCTGAGCTGGGAATATGCCGCTCAAAAGCGAGACCTGAGTCGGGGCTCACTTATCAGAAGCAGTTCCTGGCAGGGGAAGCTGCTGCTGATGCTGAGTGGGGATTACTGCCGAGGCACCGGGGTCAGGGATTAGTGGCGGAGGAGCAGGAGCGGGCGCTGTGCGGAGCGGCGTGCGGGACGGGCGCGGCCCCTGGAGCAGCCAGCCCCAGCAGCTGCCCTGGAGCCGGCAGGGTGTGAGGGGAGTGTGCACACCCCAGGGCTCACCAGGCTGCTGCGGGGTGACAGCAGCGTGCCCAGCTCCGGGCGTTCATTCCTCGTGTGCCTTGCAGAGGGTTAGCTTGGTGAGCAGCCACAGTCGCTGCCCGGCTGCTTTGGTTGAGTTCCAGTGAACCTCTCCTGAAAGGGAGTTTGGCTCTGAAATGCACATTTCTAGTGCCTCCAAAATGTGGTTTTTTCCAGCATCCAGAAAAGTAGCTGGTCACCCTGTGCTGGACTCCCTAACAAGGATTCCTTAATCCTTCCTAGGGTGACACTGGCACTTCCTAATCATTCCCTGCTTCTCTTTTGGATTGCTGAATAGATTATTTCCAACCTGTATAAACGTCGCAGGACATCTGCTCTATTTCTCTCCAGCCCGACTTGTTAGCAGATATCTTCCATCTAAACTGAAACACTGAAGGAAGAAATTAAATTTGCTCGCATAAATCACTTAGGAATAGAACCAGCCGCGTAGCATTGTCTGGCGTTGCTGGCTCCGGTCCTGGCGGGCTCGGAGCTTTGTGAGGAGATAAGAGGCGTGTGCTGGCCGGGCAGTGGTGGCCGGGAGCAGCAGGCAGAAGGCTTTGGAGATAAGCGCTGGCAGGAGGGGGGAGGAAGCCGGGGCCATTTACATAATCGCGCCTCTGCGTCCTGGAGAGGCGTCAGGGAACACGGGACGGATCTATTGATCTCTGCTGAGCTGGAATACTAAACAACGCTAGGAAAGCTTATAACTTAAAGCTTTGATTAATGTTTCCTACATTAAAAAGTAGAACAGCTGTGCATTAAATTCTTTTATACACTCTGCCAAAAGTCGGAGACAAAAACCCGCCCGTTTGAATAGGAGCGCGGCGCGTGCCCAGGGCTGGTTGTTAGCACTTGAATCGTTTGGCTGTGGGCGTATCAGCAAATAGAAATGTAGATCCAGCGATCTGTTTTAAGCGTTTCGCTCTGTGCCTGGCTGCGTTCCGTTCTCATGTCCTTAGCACGCGGTGTCGTGTCGCTTGTGGCTTGGCAGGGCAGCCCCTCGGCAGCCCCGCGTTCTGAAGGATGAGCTGTGTCTGCCAGGCACATTTAAAGTGTTCCCCAGCAGCTGAGGGTTTCAGAGCGCTGTTCAATCAGGAGTACCCGGGTACGGTGTCATTATTCTAATTGCTGTGAAGTGCAAAGCCTCCCCCCGTCAGGTCCCGATTTTCAGACTTTTGAGCCTCAGAATTCATTTCCCACTCATGAACTGGAGGCTGGCCATGACTTCTGGTGTCAGAATCTCTGCTTCAGAGAGCCTCCTCACGTTACCTGCTGCTTCTGCTGCATATTTAGTGAGTGCTGAGCAGGGGCAGTGCCAGCTGTGGCCATGGGGACGTGTTTTCCATCAGATGCCCCTCAGCAGGGAGGCTGGATGCAGCTCCAGGCAGAGATCCACCTGTCCTGCACCTGCAGGAGTCACCTGGCTGCCACTTAGGAACACTGGGGGCATTTTTGTACTCCTGAAACAGAAAAAAGGAGTCAGGGAGCAGTAAACAAAAAGAAGCACTTATCTCTCAAGGAGTGGTCAGGCAGCAGCACTCAGTGCCCAGGGAGGCACTGAGTTCCCCATATCTGGAAGTGTCAGGATGTGATTTTGGGGTGATGATGGCGGTGCTGGGTTGGCCACTGGACTTGTTGAACTGTTCCAGCCTTGATGATCCTGTGGGATGCATGGAGCTGGCACAGGTGGCAGTAAAGCCAGCTGGTACTGCTGACTCTGCCGAGCATGAACTGCTCAGGTAAATTCAAGAGTAATTCTCATCTGATTCTTGCAGTGTGGTCCTGTCAGTGCTGCGAGTGCATGTGTGCAGCAGGGAGGCTCAGGGAGTGAGGGTGCTGCTTGTCCCAGTGCAGGGTGTTCTCAGGAGTTAGCACAGCACAGGGAGAGATCAAGCACAGCTCTCAGCGAGGAGATAATTATTTCAGCTGGATGTTTTTGTGTTTCCTGGACATGCATCCCCAAGCTCATGGGGGATGTGGTTTTCCTGCCCTGGTTTGGTCTCCCTGACACCAGTCTTGCAGGTGCTGCATTTTCTGCAGGAAGATTGTCCAGTGTGTCTCCTTTGGTGTTTTGAGAAGCATGGCCCTAAGCTCCCTGTATGGATCATAGATAGCCCAGCTATCTTCAGCCTTGAAAGTGCAGCCTCCTAGGCAGAATGGCCATCCCCAAACTCATTTAGGGGATGTGCAGATTAGGAACAAAAGCTGGGAATACGGCCCTTTGTTGTTAAACTGGTGCATTACATGCTGTATTTTAATTAGGCAGGGTTTGAGAGGCAGCCCAGGAAATCCTCCATAATCCAACACTATTGAATTATTCTCCTTCTTTCCCTCTGTAGATTTCTCTCCTTTTAGTGGACAGGCTTTAAGCTGCTGTTCTTGCTCCCTCAGCCAAAATCAGAAGTAGCTACTCAACAGAATCCTTGTGTGTTCTTTGCAAAGGTGGGTGAACTGAAGTGGGCAGAGCAGCGCCCCGGCTCCAGCTCCTCTGTGGCTGGGAGGGTTCCCTGGGGCTGTGGGCTGGCTCTGTGTAAGATCAGCAGGCAGAAGCACGGTGCTGGCCCTGGGGAGGGGAGGGGCCGCTGGATCCTCCCGCAGAACACCAGGGCTGTGTCCCAGGGTGTGTGCGCTGGCCCTGGCAGGGCCCTGCTTTCCAGGGAAGCCCCAGCCCGGCACCTCGGGGGTTAATGGGAACGGGCACACTTGACTGCTGAGAGGACTGATCTAATCACTGCCATATCCAAGTGCATCTGTTCACCATGAGGTCATTCTTGTGCATGCTAATGACTTGGAAAATAAAGCACAATGCTCGGCGTTATCAGGGAGGATATAGTGCAAATCTTGGCTTTTTTAGTTGCTAATGGCTGGTGTGGAATGGGCAGGGAAAGCATCTCGGGCTCTCGGCGTTCCAGCTTGGTGTTTTTAAAGCATCCTTTCCGGCGGAGCAGCAGAAAAACTGTGCTGGAAAACTTGGACATGTGGGATCTGTTGATAAATGGATTCTTTAATGAATATTATGGCATTGCCCAGGAGCAACACTTGAGTCGAGGAACTATTGAGGTTTTCAGCATTCCCTGGCTTTAAAGCATAGGGAGCTGTGCCTGCTGATTTACATAAAACCGAGATTTTGCAGCCTTTTTGTTGCAAAGGTAACACATGCTTTTCTTTTGTCTCTGGACTTTTACATGCTCGAAGTTCTCTTAGAAAATATTTGAATGTACAGCGAACAAGATCTGCTTTATTTTAAACCACTTTTTGTTCAATGCTGAGCTTTATCTTTCCCACTTTAAAGCAGAAGCGTTATTTGATTTGGACATGCAGATTTAAAACATTTTTGACAGAAACAAAAGCAAGCCCAGAGTGATTCTTGTTTTAAACAGGACTGATGCTTTTTGTAGCAGTTATTAAGCCAAGGATTCCTTTTGCTTAGGTTTAGTTTTCCTGGGGTTTTCATACTACTTTGAGGCTTTTGTCCTTTTGTCTTTTTGCTTGAAACTCTGAAGGGTGTTTTGGCAGATCTGTGTCCAGGTTCTGTGTGTGTGGATATAGATAGATACAGATATAGATACAGATATATAGATAGGTATAGATATAGATAGATGTAGATGTAGATATAAATATAGTATTTTTGCCTATTTTGCTGGGAATATTAAAACATACACATCTGAAATTGAGTGGCTGTGCCAAGAGTTGGGTTAGATCTGTGTGTCAGTGTTGCTGAGACTGAACTGTTTGTTTCTAATACATGGGATTTAGGGGATTCCTGGCTGTCCTGGTTACTAGTGAGACAGGGAACTGTTGCTGGCACGGAGCATGTCTGAGGTGTGCTGGGCCTGGTGCTCAGCAGCTGAGGTGGCACACTGTGCCATGGTGGTGCAGGCAGTGCAAAAGAGGAAAAGCAGAGGGAAGTGGAGCAGAGGAGGCAGGACAGTGACCACAGGAGGCAGGACTGGCGTCCTCCCTGTGAGCACTGCTCAGGATGAGGCACAGGGAGCTGTCTGGTTGTCTCAGGTGGTTCCCATCCTTGGCAGACTGGAGCCTGCTGCCCTCGTGGGGCTCCTGCAGTGGCACCAGTGGATGTGGGAGCTGCTCCTTGCCCTGTGCTCTTGGTTGTCAGTGCTCTGCCACAGTTTTCCTGTTTTGCTGCTGCCTTGAGTGTCCCTGTGAGGGTCAGGAATGGTCTGGCATTAAGCAGGGCAGGGTCACAGGTACCACGAAGTGTTGGGGACAGCAGCTCTGTCCCCCTCAGCTGATGCAGGTGTATGCCAAGGCTCCAGATCCCTGCAGAGCCCTAAGGCAG
Organism: Luscinia luscinia; assembly: GCA_034336685.1. Lineage (NCBI taxonomy): Eukaryota > Metazoa > Chordata > Aves > Passeriformes > Muscicapidae > Luscinia > Luscinia luscinia. The sequence goes on from CM067609.1 coordinate 110,450,473, forward strand.
GTGCCACCTGCACAGTGTGCTGGGGTTGTCCCTTGTGCCACCACTGAGGGTGGACAGTTTGAACTTGTCCCCAGAGGCTGGGCAGGTGCTGGGACTGCTTCCCCCTCAAGCTGGCTCACACTGGAGCCAGGTACCCCCACCTGAGCTGGGAGCTGTGGGTGCTGTTTCAGGGTTGGTTCTGTCCTGGTAAGCCTGTGGTGTCAGATTCTCTTTATTGTGTCACTTACAGCGTTCCAGGGCACTGCAGGATGAGTGTGGCTCTGATTAACCCAGCTCCAGTTATCCAGGGGTTCTTCCACGCAGGCTCAGGATGCTGCTTGCAGTGGACCTGGAGCCTGTCTTTGGGAGCTGGAAGCAGGACTGCTGTGCAGATTTACTGCAATGATTCTGTATGGAATTTTATTACCTTTGCATTTACTAGGAAGGAAAACAAAGATTTCCACAGACTTGTCCTGGCTGAAAAGTTCACAGGTCACAGCCCATGTGAAAACTTCATGGTTCTTCTTAAGTACCATTCTTCAGGATCCTTACAGGTGATGGTCTTACCCAGCCTTGCTTTCAGGGGTGTTCAGCTGCTTCATGAGCAGTGGCTAAAAGGCCATTCCTGGGGCATGGGCCCTGGGGAAGAAACCAGGTTGGTTCTGGGGACTGGATTTAAGATGCAATACACCACCTCTCTCTGGCTTCCTGCAAGGTAACCCTGCATTTAAAGTGCTTTATCTGTATTTTAATTGTTTTTTAATTTCTCCTGCAGGAAATGTGTATTAAAAGCTTAATGCTCTCTAAGCAGCCTCACCTGTGAGAGGCTCTCTGTGTGTGTGACTGCTCATGGACAGGTTTTATGCACTCAAGGATTGCCTCCTCTGTGGAATTTAGGTGGCACCAGGATCACTATGCTGCTCACTCCCTGGAGTTTTAACCTGGCTAGAGTGTCACAGATGTTTAGGTCTCCGTGAAGCCTCGAGTTTTAGCTGGTTTGAAAGGGTGTGACACCAACTGTGCTGGATGTGGAGCTGAGACACGAAGCAGCTGCACGCCACCATCGCACAGCAGCAGGTTTGGCAGAAGAGGAAGGGCAATGAATATTCATTCCAGCTTTTGCCAGCACTCCCTCCCTGGTTTGTTTCAGAGCTCGGAGCCCAGGAGGAAGCGCGTGGGTCTGGCTGCAGGGCCCTGAGGGGAGCTCCCCTCTCCACCTTCAGTGGGGGTGTGCTGTGTGGGGCAGTCACAGGGTGCTGGTCCTGCACTGACACAGTTCTGTTCCCCCCTTTGGTCCTGCACTGACATGGTTTTGTTTTCTCCTTTAGATTAGAGTGCGGCTGCTGTCGGACAGAACCGGCCGCAGGTAAGAGCGGTGCTTCCCCCGGTCCCTCTGCTGCTGCTGCTGCTGCTCATCACAACGGCGCTCGCTCCCCTGCTCCTCCCCTGCTGCTCCAGCTCCGGGTTCGGCTCTGCCCGTTCCATGTTTGCCTCCCGTGCCCTGTGTGTGCCTCGCGCCTCCCCCCTGCCCCGGGCGGTTCTGCCTCGAGGGTTCAGCCACCTGCAAACGCCACGGCACTGCCTGCTGGAGGCGGTAATGGCGCCGGCAAGCCACAGGCGCTGCTGCGGCACGCGCATGGCACCGAGCCCGGCACGCGGCGGCCAGGAAAGCGCCCGGAACGGGACAGAGCCCACAGCAGATGGGTGATAATGCCGGCCGACTCCCGCGTGCGGTAACCGATTTCCGCGTACGGTAACCGACCCCCGCATGCGGAAGCCGATTCCCGCGTCCGGTAACTGACTTCCGCGTGCGGTAACTGATTCCTGCGTGCGGTAACCGATTCCTGCGTGCGGTAACTGATTTCTCGCGAGCGGTAACTGATTCCCACGTACGGTAACGGTTTACCGCGTGCGGTAACGGTTTACCGCGTACGGTAACGGTTTACCGCGAACGGCAACGGTTTATCGCGTACGGTCATGGTTTACCGCTATCCGCGTGCGGCAACGGTTTACCGCGTACGGTAACAGTTTACCGCATACGGTAATGCTTTACCGCTATCCACGTCTGACAGCGGTTTACCCGCGACGGCAACGGTTTACAGCGTCGGTAACGGTTTACGCGAGCGGTCACGGTTTACGCAAGCGGTAACGGTTTATCCACGTCGGCAGCGGTTTACCGCGAACGGTAACGGTTTACGCTCGTCACGGTTTACATAAGCGGCAACGGTTTACCGCGAACGGTCACGGTTTATCCGGTCGGCAACGGTTTACGCTCGGCAACGGTTTACGCGAACGGTCATGGTTTACCGCTATCCGCTGACGGCAACGGTTTGCAGCGAACGGCAACGGTTTACCGCGAACGGCGACGGTTTACCGCTCGGTGACGGTTTACCAGCGTCGGCAATGGTTTACATGACGGCAACGGCTTACCGCGAACGGTCACGGTTTACCGCGAACGGTCACGGTTTACCGCTATCCGCGTGCGGCGACGGTTTACCGCAAACGGCGACGGTTTATCAGCGAACGGTAACAGTTTACCGCGTATGGCAGCGGTTTACCGCGAACGGTAACGGTTTACCGCAAACGGTAACGGTTTATCCGCGAACGGTAACAGTTTACCGCGTATGGCAGCGGTTTATCCGCGTCGGCAACGGTTTATCCGCGTGCGGCAGCGGTTTACGCGTCGGCAGCGGTTTACCGCGTGACGGCAACGGTTTACGCGAACGGCGACGGTTTATCCGCTGACGGCGACGGTTTACCGCTGACGGTAACGGTTTACCGCGACGGTAACGGGTTTACCGCGAAGCGACGGTTTACGCGACGGTCACGGTTTACCGCGAACGGTAACGGTTTACCGCGAACGGCAACGGTTTACCGCGAACGGTAACGGTTTACCGCGAACGGTAACGGTTTACCGCGAACGGCGACGGTTTACCTTGACGGTCACGGTTTACCGCAACGGTAACGGTTTATCCGCGACGGCAACGGTTTACGCGAGCGGTTTACCCGTGACGGTCACGGTTTACCGCGAACGGCAACGGTTTACCGCGAACGGTCACGGTTTATCCGCGTACGGCAACGGTTTACCGCGAACGGCGACAGTTTACCGCAAACGGCGACGGTTTACTCGCGACGGTAACGGTTTACCCGCAAACGGCGACGGTTTACTGCGTGACGGTAACGGTTTACCGCTGAACGGTAACGGTTTACGCAAGTAACGGTTTACGCGAACGGTAGCGGTTTACGCAAGCGATAGCGGTTTACCTAGCGGTAACGGTTTATCCGCTGACGGCAACGGTTTACCGCTGACAGCGGTTTACATGACGGCAACGGTTTATCCGCTGACGGTAACGGTTTACCGCGAACGGCAACGGTTTATCGTCACGGTAGCGGTTTATCCGCGACGGTCACGGTTTACCAGCGTCGGCAACGGTTTACCGCGAACGGCAACGGTTTATCCGCGTACGGTAACGGTTTACCGCGAACGGTCACGGTTTACCGCGTACGGCAACGGTTTACCGCGAACGGTAACGGTTTACCGCTATCCGCGTGCGGCAACGGTTTACCGCGTACGGCAACGGTTTACCGCGAACGGTCACGGTTTACCTAGCTATCCGGCGTCGCGGCGACGGTTTACCGCAAACGGCGACGGTTTACCGCGTACGGTAACGGTTTACCGCAAACGGTAACGGTTTATCCGCGAACGGTAACAGTTTACCGCGTATGGCAGCGGTTTATCCGCGTCGGCAACGGTTTACCGCGACGGTAACGGCTTATCACAGACGGCAGCGGCTTACCGCGAACGTCGACGGTTTACCGCTATCCCGCGTCGGCAACGGTTTACCGCTGCGGTAACGGTTTACCGACGGTAACGGTTTACCGCGGCGGCAACGGTTTACGCGAACGGTCACGGTTTACCGCGGTGACGGTTTATCCGACGGTAGCGGTTTACCGCGGCGGCAACGGTTTACCGCGACGGTAACGGTTTACCGCGAACAGCAACGGTTTATCCGCGAACGGTAACAGTTTACCGTACGATAGCGGTTTACCGCGAACGGTAACGGTTTACCGCAAACGGTAACGGTTTATCCGGGCGACGGCAATGGTTTACCGCGAGCGGCAACGGCTTACCGCGAACGTCGACGGTTTACCGCTATCCGGCGTCGCAACGGTTTACCGCGAACGGCAACGGTTTACCGGCACGGTAACGGTTTACTGTGAGCGGTAACGGTTTACCGCGTACGGCAACGGTTTACCGGCGAACGGTAACGGTTTACCGCGAACGGAACGGTTTACCGCTATCCACGTACGGTAACGGTTTACCATGTATGGTAATGTTTTACCGCTATCCACGTACGGTAATGTGCACCCGCACGCGGTTATGGATTCCCACAACAGACACATGGTAATTATTTATTTCCTTCTGAGCTGCTTCAGCTGGTGCTGGTAGAAGAGTTTATTATTCTGACCATCTGCCATTCTGCCCCACTGCAGGAATGCCGTGCACAGCCCCTCCCTTGCAGCCCTTCCCTCCCTCACGCTTTTCTCCCCAGCCAATATCACCACAGGTTTTGTTTTAATGCAAAACTGACAGCTCTGCATTTTTCTCAGAAAATGCCTTCACAGGCTGTGTCACACTTTCCCCCTTTTCCAAATGTGCGATTTCCCCTCAGTCAGTTTCTCAAAGAGCCAATCTGGTCGGCCGGGCTGTCTTTGAGATGCAAACGCAGCGCCGCAGGCAGGCCGAGGGCTCGCACGTGGGGCTGCTGCTGCTGCTCCAGCCCGCTGCAGTCTCTCAGCCTCCCCGCGCTGCTGCCAGGGCGAGTCGTCGTCCTCATGGAGCCCTGGCCGCGTCCCCAGCTGTCCTGCAGTGACAGTGCCCGAGGGACAGCTCAGCCGAGGCCCTGGCTGCGCCCTGGGGCATTTTGTGCGTGTTTGAGATGCAGCTGGGCTGGCAAGGTGAAGGGAGGGTTGAAGCGCTGTGGCCTGGCCAGGCACAGCTGAGAACGGAGTCCGCTGTTGCTCTGGAAGCAGTTCTGAACAGCTCCAGCCCTCAGGAGGCTCAGAAGCAGTGCCAGCCTTCAGAGAGGGTTCAGAGTGGCGCTGTGCTCTCCCTGCCTGGCTGTGAGGCTGTTCTTCCCTCCTACCTGGAATAAAAAACTCGTGTTTGTGCTTCGGAAGAGAATTGCACCATGGTTTAAAAATACTGTTTCCTGAGGGAGCTGATGAAACACTGTTCCCCTGGGAATGCCTTGGGGCAGGTCCAGCCCTCAGGAGCAGGGCAGGGCGTCTCCCTCGCAGCAGCTGCACCTGTTTTTGGTCATTAGTGTCTAATTTAATGCCCATGTGCTCACCTGGTCCCCCCCTCAGCCAGCCTGGGCCGGCCTCTGGGGAATAACCTACAAATGACTCCACTCAACAACAAAGCATAACCCCCATACCCACAGCCCCTCGAGACCCTTCCCCAGTGGTGACCATAAGCCATCAGTAACAAGGGTACCTGTTATGTAGTGGAAGCAATGATGATTCTTTAGGATTTTTCCAGAGGTTAAGGCACCTTCCAGGCAGAGTTCTGTGCCAGCCCTCATGCTGGGAATGCTTGTTTCCAGCTCTCTGTAACAGGCCAAATAAACAAGAGCAGTTTAATGACACACAGCAAAAACCAGTTTTGTATCACCTGCACAGAACTGTTTTATGTTGGAGCCTCGAGTGAGCAGGATGAGAGCTTCCTGCCTCCCTCCTCCTGCGGCTGTTGGGGCCCTGAGAGGCACGGGGGGCTGCAGGGGCTGTGCAGACCAAAAGGGGGTGATGCTGGGGGGCTTAGTGCTCACCTGGACACTGACAGCTCCCCATGGCCTCGCTGCTCCTCACTTCTAAAGCTGGCAAAGAGAAATCCCTGATTTCTGTGGGAAGGGCAGTGGCAGTACTTTAGCTGCCTGGAGCAAATTCCTGCTCTGGAGGTCAAGTTCAGCTGAGTGCTCGGCCGGAGAGGCTGGCAGGGGGCGAGTGGAGGGGCTGCACTGTGCACACGGTTATCCTGAGGGGACAGGCTGCTTTGTCCTGACCTGGGTTTTCCCTGCCCTCTCTTTTGCAGCCACCTCACTGCAAGCGCTGCCCTGGCTGCCAGCCCTGCCGTGGCGCTGGAAGCCGCCCTTGCTGCCACCTGCCCACACGAGCCACGGCACCTGAAACATGTCACCTGAGCTACATCACCTGAGCCACAGCACCCAAACCATGGCACCTGAAACATGGCACCTGAGCCACTGCACCCGAGCCACGGCACCCGAAACACGTCATCTAAGCCACAGCACGGCGGGGGAACACGGCGTGAGGGGCCGGGCCAGGGGGCTGCTCTCTGCAATGGCCTTTCCCCAGGCTGGACAGACGTGGCTGGGGACGGGGTGGCACCTGTGTCACCTGTGTCACCACTGCACTGGCACTGGGTGAGCAGCCCCAAGGCCCCGGGCGCAGGTGCCGCAGCCAGAGGTCGCGAGCCAGCACTCAAAGCAGTTATCTACTGTACCCTTAGAGCATCACTTTAGTCATTCCAGCAGCACCTACCTGTGCATCAGGGAATTGCTTCTAAAGGCCTTTTCCCAGGACTAGCCAGGTAGCAAATGTCACCTGCTGGAGCACAGGTGGATGAGGGAGGACTCTCCAGTTGGTGCTGTCCCACTGTGGCCTTCCTGTGGTGTGTGCACTGGAACTGCTCCCTAGAGAAACAAAAATAAGCAAATCCCTTTTAGAAGAGCAAAAGCCACACTCCTGCCATGACCCCTGCCCAGCCCAGTGTGAAGAGCTGGGTAACCCCTTCACCTTGTCCCAGCAGGCTGTGGCCTGTCCCTAGCCAGAGACAGCACAGCTGAAGGCTTCTGAGGACTTAGAGTCCTCCTGGCACCTGCTGTAGTGAGCACAGCTCGTGTTGGCAGTAGCTGATGTGTTTTGGTCTACACATGTCTTAGGCAGATGGGGTGAAAATTTTTATATTTAAATCCCAGGTATTTTAAAACAACAGAAATGTGAGATCCAGCAGCCACAGAGCCCTGTCCTGCTGCTGCTTGGTTGCTCCTGGGCACACACACGCACACCTCCCAACAGAAGGGGAGCTGCTTTAAGCAAAGGGATTGTGGTCTTTGGGAAATGCCCCCACTTGTTTTTGCACTTACACTTGGTGTCACAGCTGTCTGTCTGTCTGCCATGGCCAGAGACGCCAGGGTGGCCCTTGGGCTCTGCTATGCTCTCTGTGCCCGAGGGGCAGCAGCTCAGCCCCAGTGCCTGACAGGAACTCACCGGGTGCAGCTGCAGGAAGGAGCCTCTGTCGCTGAGGGCTTGGACAACTGGTTTGATTTTCTGCCTCACAGTTGGCTTTTGCTTTCTATTCATCTTCTGTCAGTGAAGGAACCTAGAAAATAAAACATGCATTTTAATTTATTTTACGTTCAGGGCTGGACAGGCAAGGCTGTCTGGCACTTAGTTATCCAATAGCTGGTCTGAAACAATTTCAAAGGCATCCTTCTGAGTAAGGAGCACTTTCTCCTTAAGAGCAATATGTATGTACCTCTAATTCAGGGAAGAATTAAGACATCAATGAAAATCGTGTTTTCCTGATGTCAAAGAACTACGAATTTGTATAAACTCCGCTGTGGTGTTTTTTGCACCCTGAACCGGATGACAAAGCCACTCTGTTACCCGTCCCCAATGAACAAATCTTTGCTGACAATAAAGTTTCTCCCCAGAGCAATAAGAGGCAGTACCTGTGTGTTTGTGCGGGAGGTGCCGGCGCTGGAGCTCGGTGCTGTGGCCGCGGGGCGGGCTCACGGGACAGGGACAGGGACAGGGACAGCCCTGCTGGGCACGGCTCCTGGCCCTCTCTGCAGGAACAGAACGCTCCCAGGAGCCTCCTGAGGAGCTCACACCACGCTGTGACGGACACGGGCAGGGGGGCAGCTCCTGCCAGCCCAGCCCAGCCCAGAGGCCACTGTCCATGCCCTGCTTCCCTGCCATGCCTCAGCACCCAGCCACCCACAGCAGCATGAAAAACAAGAGGGGGTTAGTGCTGATCTCCTCTACACACACATTCCTTAGGCAAATGCAGGGGGCTGCACTCAGCAATAACCATGTCTAAAAAGACAAAGGAAATCTCCCTTCCTTGGCTCAAGACCACAGCAAAGTCCTCTCCTGGCTCTCAGGTGCTCCAAGCAGAACCGGAGAGTTAATGCAGCCAGAGCTGCCTTTGCACAAGGGCACATCCAGGAGCTGCTGGGAGCCCGGCTCCCACCCACCTGTGCCGAGGAGGATCCCTGCCCAGGCCCTGGGGCCGGCTGTCTGCCCTGGGCAGGGCTGGCACAGCCCTGTGTGCCACGGATCAGGGCCTGGCACGGCCTGGCACTGGCAGGACACAGCCCCGGCCCAGGGGCAGGAACGTGGCACCCCCACCCTGCAGCAGCAGGCACAAAAATGGCGTTACAGATAATTTACTGAATTAAATAATATATGGACTAGTTTGTACTTACATGGAGCCCCAGGATGGATTGTGTTGAGAAGGAACTTAAAGCTCATCTCATCCCACCCCTGCCGTGGCAGGGACACCTCCCACTGTCCCAGGCTGCTCCAGCCCCAGAGTCCAACTGTGCCAGGGCTGCCCAGCCTCTAATTACACCCTCCTTCACCTTTAGAAGGATGCCCAACATTTTTTACAAACATTTGTATAGGTATTATCTTATTCCTACACCTCTTAATATGCTCTCTGTAACTGCAGAAAATATATTAGGGATCTCATGTTCTATGTATTCTACAGTATTTCAAATTAAATATCTAATATTTGATGTTATGCATCATTATGCATATGCACTAAAACCCAGAAAAATGCCCAAAATTCACACTAAGAAACACAAAAATCCCCTAGAAATTACACAAAAAATGGCCAGAAATAGTGCTAAAATCTCCACTTAAAACAGTCCCAAAATCCAGGGAGAGTCCAGGGATTTCAAAGCAAAAGACCAAGAAAATGAACGAGCAAAATATCCCAAGATAAAGCAACTTCAAATAGCCCAAAAACTCCAGTAATCCATACTAAAATACCTAAACTTTGCCAAAATCCCAAGGACTGCTGGGAAAAGCACCAGGAAAAATCCAGGAAAAATTCAGCCTAACACACAAGAAAAATAATTTAAAATTCGCACTAAGAGACCCAAACATCCCCTAAAAATCGACATGAAAATGTCCAGAAATAAGCCTTAAATTTGCACTGGAACACCCCAAACCTGTCAAAATTCCAGGTGTTATTGGGAAAAACATCAGGAAAAATCCAGGATAATTTCAGTCTAAAAAAACACAGAAAATTCACTCAAAATTTGCACAGAGAAAAGCAAAAATCCCCCAGAAATTGCACAAAAATGGCCCAGAAAAACTCCATCTGCACTAAAAAACCAAAAATGGCCCCAAATCTCATTGGATTCCAGGAATTTCTAAAGAAAAAACTGGGAAAATGAGTGGGCAAAATATCCAGAGGAAATGTGACTTAAAATGGACCAAAAACCCCTAAAATGGTGCAAAAAATGGTCCAAAAACTCCTGGTTTTTAAGCATGTCTGTATGTTTCTGTTAGCTAGAATCTAAGTTCTAGATCTTAAATACACACAGATACAATGTGCATCTATTACATTAAGGAAAATATATGCAATCTGTGATCTATAATCTAGGTATAAAACAAGGTATATAATGTGATATGCATTATATATTATACAATGTATTATATCGTATATGCACTATATATTTTATCTTATTAATACCTGGTTTTGGATATCAAATATTGACTATAAAGGTAATACTTTTATCCAGAAATTGGTTATAGGTTACATAAATACAACATATTACCTTTGCACTATACATGTATATCTACATGGCACACATCCCATATTTTACCTATAAGTACATATCATGACATAAACTATAACATTACTTGCTAACTGTAATACTGTGTGCATTTATATGCAGCATACTTTTGTTTAAAATGCATGTAAGAAAATGATATAAATCATATCAACAATGTATGAGTTATTATATTATGAGATATTATATATTGTAGATAATATATTTAATATGCATTGTCTAAGTGGCAATATGTAACAGACATATATTAGCATCTATTGTATAATATAAGATGCTTTGATATAATACATGTAATATATTGTACACTACCTGCATATTCTGAAGTAGAGCAGCTATATAGAATACACTGCTATAAAAGGAATATATTTTTTACATACAGAATCCTAGAACTGTTTGGGTTGGAGAGGAACAATAAAGCTCATCCCATTCCAGCCCCCTGCCATGGACAGAGACACCTTCCACCATCCCAGGTTGTTCCAAGCCCCATCCAACCTGGCCTTGGACACTTCCAAGGATCCAGGGGCAAATACAAAATATAATTGATTTCTTGTAAAAAAATTCTGGTTTTCTTTTGCGCGTGTGTAACTGAACCAAAACCTCCTAGCTCAGACACCCCCAACTGCAACATCATTTTCCTCAAATTTGTCATTGAACCGGCGCAGCACTAGAGGCAATTTCCCTCTAAAGAACTGCGAAATGAGCCGATAAAAAGGCGGTGTGGCACACCCCGGGAGAGCAGAAGCCGCTCCAGGCTGCAGGAGCCGTGCTCGCCTGCCCCTGGCTGCGGTGAGACCCCGCCCGCCCATCCCGCACCTTGCCCCTTGCCCCTTGCCCATTCCCCCATTCCCCGGGGAGCTCAAGAGCCGCGGGCAGTGGCTGGGCCGTGCACGCCTCGCCCTCGGGGCTGAGGGGCCTTTATTCAGCTTACGAAGGCCGGCTCTCCGGAGAGGAAGGGCGCCGAGCTGCGCCCGGCGGTGCAGCGCTGTCCCAGGTGCCGTGCTCCTCCGAGGGTCCCTGTGCCCTGCGGCTGCTGCCGCTGCTGTGCCCGGCCGGGCCCGGCCCTGCGCCCTGGCTGCCTGCTGGGGGAGAGAGCACGGTCAGAGCAGCCCCTGGATCCAATTTACAGCCCTTCTTACCTGCGTGCAAGGATCTGAGGTGTAATGCCACGTGCAGGATGCACCTGCACACCCGGATCCTTCACCGACGGGAGCTGCCTGGGTGCTTCGGGGAACTGCTGCTCCACCCAGCCCAAAATACTCACCAAAACCCAGCCCTCCTGACCCGGGAGCAATGGGGCAGGAGGTGTGCTGGCACCCTGCAGGCCCCAGAGAAACACCTGTGACTCCATGAGCCACTTTCCAGCTCACCGACAGCAACGCCTCTTTTTAAACAGGCTTGTGTTGTGTGAGGAACGATCTGAAATCCAGGGTAGAAGCCCATCACTGTCCTGTTTCCAGGCTTGCCCCAGTCCCACGGATACCTCCCAGCTGCCCACCCCAGAAACAGACCAGGAGGCGCTGGGCAGGACCCCCCAAAACCTCCAGCTGCTTGCCAGTGAGCCCACCCAGCAAGGCAGCTGGCAGATGCCTTACTGCACTGACGGCTGCGAGGGACCAAAACTTGTAAAAACCTTCCCTGGGGACAAGCAGCCTCCAGAGAGCCCTCCCCTGTGGGCATCAGCAGCTTGCCCCAGCTCCAGAGCAGCTCTGAGCCCGTGGGGTAGGGATGCTGTCCGTGCTGCATTTCCCAGGACCCTGCAGGTCTAAGCTAATCTCCCAGCTCCTTTCCCTGTGCTCAGGAGGCTCGGACCCAGACAGCACACTCGGCTCTGGGTGTGCTCAGAGGGGAGGAAGGCTCCAGCACAGCCACCAAACCCTCAGCCCAAGGCACAGAGCGTGAGCAGCCTCTGCAGCTGCCTCTGGGGCAGGAGCAGTGCTCTCCATGGTGCCCAAGCCTGCTCCTGCAGCAGCTGATTTGCTGGCTGACAGCAGGAGGCTTTGTTTGCGCTGCCAGGACGTGGCACCCACCAGGCAACACCTGGGGCTGCTGCTGAGAGCACTCCTGATGAGCACCCCGGGACAGCCACCAGCTGCACGTGGGCTTGGCACCTCACTGAGACAGAGCAGAGACCCAGCACGGGGGCCTGGGCAGTGGGACAGTGCCAGGCAGCAGCTGGCGAGGGGCAGGCACCCATCGTCCCCAAAATACTGTCCAAAGGGTGCTGGTGGGAGTGGGAGGCTTTCTGACCTGTCAGGTGTGCAATGCCCTCCACTGCCAGGTGGCAAGAGATGCAAAACCATCGGGGGTGATTCTTATGGACACTCAGAGCTCACCCTCACAAGTAACCTCTCCTTAAACCCCGGGGACACTCAGAGCTCACCTTCACAAGGAACCTCTCCAGAAATCCCTGGGGCACTTGGGGCTCATACTCAAAAGGAACCTCTCCAGAAATCCCTGGGGCACTTGGGGCTCACCTCCACAAGGAACCTCTCCAGAAACCCCTGGGGCACTCGGGGCTCACCTCCACAAGGAACCTCTCCAGAAATCCCAGGGGCACTCGGGGCTCACCTCCACAAGGAACCTCTCCAGAAACCCCTGGGGCACTCGGGGCTCATACTCACAAGGAACCTCTCCAGAAATCCCTGGGACACTCGGGGCTCATACTCACAAGGAACCTCTCCAGAAATCCCTGGGGCACTCGGGGCTCACCCTCACAAGGAACCTCTCCAGAAATCCCAGGGGCACTCGGGGCTCACCTCCACAAGGAACCTCTCCAGAAATCCCTGGGGCACTCGGGGCTCACCCTCACAAGGAACCTCTCCAGAAATCCCTGGGGCACTCGGGGCTCATCCTCACAAGGAACCTCTCCAGAAATCCCTGGGGCACTTGGGGCTCACCTCCACAAGGAACCTCTCCAGAAATCCCTGGGGCACTCAGAGCTCACCTTCACAAGGAACCTCTCCAGAAATCCCTGGGGCACTCAGGGCTCACCCTCACAAGGAACCTCTCCAGAAATCCCTGGGGCACTTGGGGCTCATACTCACAAGGAACCTCTCCAGAAATCCCTGGGGCACTTAGGGCTCATCCTCACAAGGGCCCTGCAGTGGAGAAAAGCAGCAGACACAAAGGCACAGCAGCTCTGCCCAGGGACGCCAAAAGAAAATGACACCCCTTTGACAGAATGTTTGTGAACAGAACCATTCCCAGTCCACTCCCCAGCACAGGAGTCTCCACTCACCACCCTTGCTGCTCAGCAGGAGATAGAATACGTTGGTGCCAATGGTTACCCAGACAGTTCAGAAAAACCTGGGGAATTCTGGCCCTCATAAATTCCAACTGGACAGACATGGATTCACTCGACTATTAGGAAATGGACAGCAGCATGAAGCTGTTGTTTTGTGGCCTGTTGTTGCCACAGGCTTTGAGCATGGCTTTCAGCAGGGGCACTGCTGTGAGCGTGGATGGAGCCATTAGGCCTCTCTGGAGGACGTGCTCTGGAAATGGTGTCCAGTGGCCCGAGAGGAGGGCCGCGTGTGCTGGCACAGTCCCCTCGGGGAGCAGCGAGCCCGCCCCACGGACAGCTGCGGCACCGCCTGCGGCAGGATCTGGGGCTTTCCAGGGCCAGGGAAGCCACAAAGGCAAAACTGCGCCTCTTGCCAGGCAGCCTTTGCTGCCTGTGTCTCTCAGGCTCTGCTCTTTTCCAGGGGATCGATTTACAGCTAAAACCACAGCTTTGCCTAGGCCTGAAGTCGGCCCTGGCACTTCCAAGTTGGTTTCCTAGGAATCAAGAGAGCGGGAGCGTACCCACACACCGGTACCGTTCAGCCTAACTGAACAAGGAAAAAAAAACCCAAAAAACCAGACCAATCTTTCTCTAGAAATATGTTCTTCATCTACAACCTTTGCTTTATCATTAAATACTCAGCCAGTTCCTGGGAAACTACTCCAGGAAGCTCCACCACCTGCTTTTCCCTCAGTGCATCAGGGTTAGGAGTCTTTAGGTGACAAGAGATGGCAGAAACAGGCTGGAAACCTCTTCCAGGGAGCCAAAGCCTCAAAGGCATTGCTACCACAAGACCACACCAAGCCCCTGGCCCTTCACACACCAGCTTGGGAGCGGGGATTTGCTCTTGGGGCTGCCAAGCAGATTTGCATGCCGTGAAGTTGGCTCCCTACCTGCTCCTGCTGGCAAAGGGAGAGATCGTACAGGTGCATGCAACACCTGTCTGTGAGGCAGGTTTCACAAACCCAGCATGCACCTTCCCCATTGACACAGATTTTTACAACAGCTCCGACCAAACCCGTCAGATTCCCACACACAAACAACAAGCCCTGGAGACACACCTTTCTGCACAGAGAGGGATTTATCTACAGATACAGTTACTGAAGGATGCTGCAGAAGCCCCACTGCAGGGCACAAGGAGCTGCTGGAGCCGGCTCCAGCCCTGCCAGGCAGCAGAGAAATGCCTGCCTTCCCTGTGCCAGGCTCCGCTGCTCAAAGCAGATCTGCTGCTGTGCCGAGCCCCAAACCTCAGCAGCCACCCAGCAAACAGCACAGCCCTCCCAGGCAGCGATTTCTACAACTTCCCTGCTTGCAGGTGCTGCCTCTGCTCGAGCTTTCCTGCAGCACCTCCAGGGAAGGGCCCTGGCAGCTCTGCCCAGCAGCAGAGCCCAGGGCAGGCTGTGCCCGCGGCCAGGGGATCCCTCTGCTCGGGGGCAGCCTCACCCGGAGCAGCCACGCCGCACCCCGCGCTTCTCCTCCCGCTAATTCCTTTTTAATTAAGCTCACCAAACGGCGCAGAGCGGGCTGCTGCCCACGGAGGCACCCTGCCAGCTGCCCCCCCGAGCCCCCAGGGCCAGCCCGGCAGGGAGAAGCAGGAGGGGTGGGGGCACGCTTGAATTTGAAAATATTTTATTTGAATAGTAAATAATTATACAGTTGAAACAGTTCTATCGAAGCACTCTATAAATAGCTAACAGTTAAGAAAATAATGTGTGTAGAAAAAGAGATTGCATCTAAAAGTAAGAGCTGTTGGTTGCACGGGATAAAATGGTTAAGATCATGTGTTATTCTAGGTATAAAAGTTAAAACCTTTTTAGCAGATCCCTTAAGAAAAAAAGATCTTCTAAAACGCACAGTGAAATGGCAGGCGGGGAGACAAAAAAGCGCATTAGAATATCTGCAATCAAATAATATCAATCTTCATAATTAATATAAATAAATAACGAATAAATAACATAATTACTCAAACCAACATATACAGATAGACAACTCATGAGCTACCTTAGTAAGGGCAAAACGAACAGAAACAGAAAGTTGGCATGTCACAGTTAAGGCAGTTTCTACAGCATTTTCTGGAGACCATCAACAGCAGAGTCAAGGCATTTGTGGCTACACTAAAGGAAACGCTTGTTTCTCTCGAGCAGTTTGATCTGTTCACATCGATAAAAACCAGAGCGAAGGAACAAAATTTTTAAAAAATTAAAATTAAAAAAAAAAAAAAAAAAAGGAAAAAGAACAAAAACAAAAAAGAAAAAAGAAAAGGAAAAAAAAAAAGAAGAAAAAGAAGAAAAAAGAAGAGAGAGACCCCGGGAAGGTGAGTGTAAAGCCAGATTCCAGCAGGTCACAAGCCGTATTAAAGCTAATCGTGTGGCGGCCCCGGGGGAGCGGCGCGGGGCGCGGGGAAGGCACGGGCGGCTCAGCAGGCGGGGCGCAGCGGCACCTGGAGCAGGATGACCTGCCGGTTCTCCGAGGGGTGGCACTTGTTGATGTGCCGGGTGAGGCCGGGAGAGCTGTAGAAGGTGGCCGGGCAGTACTTGCAGGGGAAGACCTGGGCGGCGTGCAGGAGGCGCAGGTGCCGCTCCTGGCTGCTCTTGCTGGGGAAGGTCTCGCCGCAGACGGGGCAGAGGCGGCACTCGGCGGCAGGCAGCTCCTCGGCGCTGGGCTCGGGGCCGGGGGCCGGGGCCGGTGCGGCGTGCCCCAGCAGGTGCTTGCGCAGGTAGGCTTGCCGGCGGAACCGCTTGGCGCAGCGCGGACACTCGAAGAGCCCCTCTTCGGAGCCCGCCTCCGAGGCTCCGCCGGGGCTCGGCGTGTCCCGCTCGCTGCCGCTGCCGCCGCTCGCCTCCTTCGGCGTCTCGTCGGCCGGCGCCGGGCTGGGGCCCGCGGCCGCCGCTCGGCCCGCCTCGGGGCCGCTCTTGGCGGCGGGCGGGCGCGGTTTGTGCCAGCGGCGGTGGGAGGCCAGGTTGGCGGGGCAGGAGAAGACCTTGTCGCACTCGGGGCAGCGGTACTCCACCCGGACGATGCGGGAGCAGCGGTGCTGCGCCAGCGCGAAGGGGTCCCCGTACTCCTCCTTGCAGAGCTGGCAGATGAACTCGCCCAGCGGACGGGCGCAGCCGCCCCGCGCCTTGGCCGGCGCCTCCACCGGGCCCTCCTTGATGCGCAGCCCCAGCACGGGCGAGGTGGTCACTTCGTCCTCGAAGGTCAGCTTGCGGATCGCCTTCGTCTTCTTGCCCGACGGAGCCTTCTGCCGCCCGGGCTCGGAGGCGCCCGGCGGGCGCTTGGCGGGCAGCGGGCGGCCCGCGGCGGGCGGCGCGGCCGGGGCGGGCGGCGCGGGGGCTCCGCCGGGGCCGGGCTGCGCGGCGGGCGGCTCGGCGTGGCCAGCGGCGGCCCAGAGCTTGAGGTCGGCCGGGGCGAAGAGGATCGGGTCCATGGTGCCGGGCACGGCCGGCGCGGGGAAGGACTCGGCCGAGACGGGCGAGCCCAGGCTGAAGCCGCGCTCCAGGTACTTGTCCCTGCTGACGGGCCGCGTGGGGCTGTACAGCGCCTGCACGGCGGCATCGGGCGTCCCGAACGGCACCGGCGGCGGCGAGTCCCGCGGCGGGGGCGGCGGCGCGGCGGGGCAGGCGGGCGGCGGCGCGGCGCCGGCGGGGAGCGGCGGGCCGGCGGCGGCCTCGCGGCAGCAGCGCGCCCGGTACGACACGGGGTGGGCCGCCGGCTGCGCTTCACCAGGAAGCCCCGGGGCATCTTCGCGCCGGCTCCGGGCCGGCGGCGGCCGCGGCGGAGGCTGCTCGCTGTGCCCGCGGCGCGGCCGCCGCCGCCTTTAAGCGGGCCGGGGCCATTGTTCGGGCCGGCGGCGGCGGCGCGGGCCAATCAGCGGCGGCGGCGGCGGCGCGGCCGCACCTGAGCCCGGGCGGCACACGCCCGGCCCCGCCCCCGCCGCCCGGCACGCGCGGCCTTTGTGTGCCGCCCCCCGCCCCCGGGCCGCCCGCCAGCGCCGCCGCCGCCGCCGCCGCACGGACCGCGGCCGCTCCCGCCGGGCTGCGGGCACGGCGCGGGGCAGGCGGCGGCGCGGAGGCGAGCGCGGCTGCCGCCGGGGGTGCTGCCCGGTGGCGGCAGCAGGTGGCCGAGGACGGGTCCGTGCGAGCGGAAGGAATATCGAACGGGCCATCGGGGCCCGGCCGAGCCCGGCAACCCTGCGAGCGGGACAGCTCCGCGCTGCTGCGGGCCGAGCCCCGGCCCCGTGCTAACCGAACCTGTTACTCTAACCCTAACCCTAACGGGTCCGGCCCGGTGCCCGGAGCAGGCAGGGACGGCGGCGCTCGGCTTCAGCCCGAACGCGGACGGGCAGAGTCTCCCCCGCTCCCCGCGGTCGCTGCCCGAGCACAGCGCCCGAGGCCGCCGAGGATGCGGCAGGTGCAGGGCGGCGGGCAGAGCGCTCCGGGCCGCGGCCCCGCCGCCGCAGCCCTTTGTCCGCGGTCCCGCAGGTGGCGGGGCCGGGGGCGCGTGCGGCAGCGCCCTCCCCTCCCCTCCCTCCGCGCCGGGCCCCGGGCGGGGGGCGCGGGGCACGCGGGCGGCACGCGAGCGAGCGGCGCCCCCCCGCGCGCGCCTTTGTGCGCGCCATTAGCATAAAGCTGCGCGACCCTCGGCACAAAGGGGCCCCCGGACACCCCCCCGGCGGCGGCGGGGCGAGGGGCCGGCCCGGCCGGCGGGGGGGACCGCGTGCGGCGGGGCGGGGCGGGGCGGGCGGCGCATTAGCATACAGCTGCGGGCCCGCGGGCACGCGCCGCCGCTCCCCGCCGGGGTGCGCACCGAGAGCCCGTCACCGGCCGGGGCTGCGCACCGAGACCCCGAATCACTGCTGGGGTGCGCACCGAGACCCTGAATCACTGCGCACCGAGACCCCAAATCACTGCACACCGAGACCCCGAATCGGACATGCACATCGAGACCCCGAATCACTGCGCACCGAGACCCCGAATCACTGCTGGGGTGCGCACCGAGACCGCAAATCACTGCGCACCGAGACCCCAAATCACTGCGCACCGAGAGCCCGTCACCGGCCGGGCTGCGCACCGAGACCCCAAAACACTGCACACCGAGACCCCGAATCACTGCCGGGTGCGCACCGAGACCGCAAATCACTGCACACCGAGACCCCAAATCACTGCACACCGAGACCCCAAATCACTGCGCATCGAGACCCCCGAATCACTGCGCACCGAGACCCCAAATCGCTGCACACCGAGACCCCGAATCACTGCACATCGAGACCCCCAAATCACTGCGCGCACTGAGACCCCGAATCACTGCCGGGGTGCACACCGAGACCCCAAATCACTGCCGAATTTCACACCGAGACCCCAAATCACTTCCAGGGCTGCATACCGAGAGCCCGTCACTGCCGAATTTCACACCGAGACCCCAAATCACTGCTGGTGTTGCACACCGAGCCCCCCATCACTGCTGAGACATCCCCTCCTCCCTGTCACTGCCTGGGCCGCACGCTGAGGCCCCCAGTGACCGCCCTCCCCGCAGCGCCCGCGTGTCCTACCTGCAGCCGGCAGTCGGTAGGGGTCGGTCGGGGCGTACATGGGCAGCTGGGCGCGGTGGTGGCGCAGGAAGCGCAGCACGGGCTCCCGGAGCCGGGGCTCGGGGCGCTGCTCGGCGGCGGGCGGCTGGCCGGGCTCCTGCGGGACAGAGCTGTCAGACACGGCCGGGACGGGGCCCTCCCGCACATACCCGCACACACCCGCACACCCCGCACCATCAACGGCCCGGACACGCGTCGGGCTGGGACTGGGGGCAGCGGGACACGGAGGGGGCTCACACTGGCGGCACCGAGCGCGCCGGGGCCGGTGGTGCTCGGCTGTTCTAATGAGCGCAGGGGCTGGGTGGAACAAACCCGCGTGGAAGCCCGGCTGGCCCTGTCACGGGGCTTTGGCCAGAGGAATCGCACACCTCGCCCCCGCCGTGGCCGGTACTTCCCGCGGCTTTCAGCCGTGCCTCGATTCCTGCCGGACAAGCGCCGCTCCGAGGGTCTGGCACGGCACGGTGCCGCAGCTGCCGGAGCCGCAGCCCCGGCCGGCCCTGCCATCTGCATGTTTGCATCGCACAAACACAGGGCTGCGATCCCCCGGGGGTAAACACGCCCCCGCTGCCAGGGCGGCCCCGGTGACAATCTCAGCACAGCCTAAACGCTCGGCCCTGTGCACTTAGCGCCCCGAGCAGCAGACATTTCTGTAAATATCACCCCTAGTGCAGGACACCGACTTCCACTTTCTCTGGTGCGCTTACACCCACAGCTCTTAAACGTCTCTTTCCCTCATTTCTACTCTTCACTAGTAATTCTCCTGCATGCTGAAACGAGCTAGAATATGAGCAACAGGAGACAAAGATAGCAGGTCTCACTTCATACAGAAATACAGCCAGTCCTGAGGCATTTAAGAGACACTCCATGAGCACATGGTACCTTCTCTGGAACTGGCAATGTGCCCAGAAGGAACACCCAGTGAAAACATAAACGGTGACATTTAGTAAATATAGTTAAAATCACTTTTAGTGAATATAGTATTCAGATGTAGATCCCATCACCTATGTCCATAGGAACAATCCCTGACTCACACAGAACTGTTCCCAGCCTATGCAGGGAGACTCTGTGTCAGGCCTAATGCCACAAAGACAGGGTAAGGTGAGTCCTTCATTTGTAGGGCACAAACTTCCCTCTCTCTCAAGTTGTTCACACTTATAGCATGAGAAACATGTTTGAATGACGGCAAGAAAAACACATCATGCCCCTCATTCTGCACAGGACTTAATTTTGCACTCTTTTATAGAGGTCTTCCAAGAGAACCCAAATTAAACTGCACCAAGGCCCTTTCTGGGTCAGGACAACAGGAATCAAATTGCTCTGAGCCCTTTGGGGAGGAGGCAGGGCTGAGCACGCGTGGCTGCAGCTGGGATGTGGCAGCACTGGGCCCTGGAGATGGGTGGGCCATGGGCACCACAGCCTCCCTCCCTCCTGCCACTCTGCCTCCGTTTACACTCAATCCTGTTCATTTTCCACACAGCTGAAATCTCCGTGAGCACACGTTTAAAGCCCAGTGCCACCGTGTGGAACTGATGGGGTTAAACAAAGGCAGAGGCAGTGTGAGCAGGGGCAGGGAGAACAGGTCCCAGGTAGGGGTTGGAAGCACCGAGATCAGACCACAAACTGTGTTTGGGGTCAGTGAGAAGCTCCTCAGGAGGTGGGGGAGGCAGCTCTGGGGCTGCTGCACACCTGCTGTTGTTATTAGCTCTCCCTGTGGAGCACAGTGACTTTGGATTTTGGGCAGGCAGTTCCAGGCTGCTGCTGCTTTATGCCTCTGTCTATGGTGCTAGTGCCAAAGCTGTAAACAGCATTAGCAAACATTTTAATTTCACCCTTATTCAGGAAATCCACTTATCACTGAAAAAGCCAGTTGCTTTCACCCTTTGGACTACTAGGTTGAAAACCTGCCCACAGGCTCAGCTGAGACAGGTGCAGGATGGCCCATAGCATGTTCCTGTTAGGGAACACTCCTAAACCCAAGGGGACACTTGGACAAGCCAGGCTCCAGCTTCCACTGGGCACTTGTACTAAATTGCAGCTATAATGCAAAAATGCAGTGAAGGACAACAAAGAGAGTTCAAGTTCTACTGTCAGATTTGAGAATATGCCCAAACTCAGTGTTCAGAAAACTGAACTCTGTGCTGTACGTGCTGACCCCCGCTGTGATGTGCACAGTCTGCTCAGGCTTCCCCAGAGAGAGAGGTAAACAGAAGCATAAAGCTCCAGGATAAAGATGGGAGAAGAAACCAAAGTGAACAACACTAACAAATTGCCCAAATAATAAAATGCACTCGCCAGTTGTTTTTCTTACCTGTTCTGACATCAGGGTTTGGCGCAGTTCCTTCTGCAGATCAATAAACCGATCGTGATAGATGGCCATGGACCAAGGTTCCCTGAAGTAGCTGGGTAAAAAAGAAGAAATTTAGTTATCTTGTGAACCTCTCATTAACCACTAATAAAGTATTTACCTGCTTTTTTGCCTTTATAAATTACAGTTCTGGACCCATCACGATCGTTTGTTCATAAAATGCCTCCTTGTAACAGCATGGTCAATCAATTCTTTTAATGGATGTTCCTGATGTACAGCCAGCTTCAGTAATTACATTTAAAGTGGCTTAATTCAGAGCTGTGGCAAGACCCAGTGAAGAATCCTGATTTTATCAGAATTTAAAAGCCTGAAGACCTGTAAAGAACGGTGTCTCCATTATCTGTCCTCATTTGAGAAAAGCAGATTGCAGGATTAACTGAACTGCTGCATAAACAAATTAAATTTGTGTAGACAATGACACAAATGTTGTTCATCATTAAGGTTTCTGGATTAATAAAAGCCAGAAAAACAGGCCACCACAGTGCTGCAATATGTTCTTTGCACTAGTGTGATGAAGCTAAATGGAACTGATTCTAGGAGGAAGCTCTTGTAACTTTTTCTTTCAGTGACAGCATTCACAGCAGCATTCTTCCATGAAAAAGGAAGAAAAGGATGGAGAGGACACTGCTCCCTGCAGAACCTCATGGCTGTAAATATCACTGGGGGCAGATGACAAAGGTGTGGTTTACTTCTCTATAATGGAAGATAATTTTTGCAGCTCGGGTGAGGCGCTGCGAGTGATTCTCATCCTCGCACTCATCCTCGTAGCGACCGAGCCGATGGCAGCAGGCTCACCCAGGGACTTGGGAGGCTGCCACAGCACCCAGGCTTGGCAGTGGCAGCAGGGGCCTGGCACTGCCCTCAGGAGCACAGGAACCTTCTCACCTGCTCGGCTGTGTGGCCTTTAACTCCAGCATGCTGCACAGATTTAACAGTCCTGAGACGCCTGCCCACAGCGCGCTCCCTGCACTTCCCCCGTGCTCTGCAGGACACCCCAGCTCTCCCTCCAGCCCTGCCAGTGCTCTGGGCACCTGGCACAGCTTGGCTGCCCTCTGTGTGCCAGGCTGCCCGGGGCTGCCTCTCGGAACGGGCACGGTCTCTGGACAGCAGGGCTCTCTCCCACACCCCTTTCCACTGGATGAACATCGATGGACACCATTCCAAGCATCCTTGCTGCACCAAGTGCTGCCCAGCCCAGGAGTTACCAGGACTGATGCCTGCCTGCTCCTTTGGATATGCAGCTTAGAAAGGATGAGCTCAGTTAAAGGATCCTTGTTTCAGGAACTGCACACCCCAAAGGTGTGCAGAGAGCTGGAGAAAAACACAGTACCCCACAACATCTAAAAGCCCTTCAATGTCGGAAGAAAATCCCCACCCAACACAAACCTTTAACTCACTGCTGATAATAAATAGCAAAGAGAGAAAGGGAGGTGTTACACAAGAATACATTTAGGTAATTAAAGGCTGTTTTTAGAGGTATCCTGTGGTAAAAGCCATGCTCCACTGGCCAAATGTTTTGTCTTCAAGCTGGCATCTTAATTTTGACTGTAACCCTGAGCAGATGATTTTCTCTCTCAACTGAGGCACAACCTTCCCAGCTGCCTTACCTCAGTTTAGGGGCTCACCTGCCTCACTGAGGTGTTGCACTTAATGCTCTTTATAAATGTTCCAGGGGCGCTACACATGGCTGCTATAGTTACCAGCTCCATCTAGAACCACAGCTTTAACTGGTCCTGTCTATAACCACAGTTTTAACTGTTCCTGTCAATATCCACAAAACTTAAAATGTGCCACCCATTTTGGAATCTGTAACACAAATAAAATGCCAGTTTTTGGGGAGCAGAGAATGCCTTGTCCATATTTTCTACACTGCAGGATGGAGCTGCCAGTAGCCAACACTTACTCCCAGGCTACCTTCCCTTCCCTTCACCTGAAGAACAAACACCAAGGGCCATTTGGAGATTCAGCTCACACAAACAATTCACTATCTCTGTTGTCTCTGTTCTTTCATCTATTTATCTTTTCAGTTTGAATCACCTTTCTCAGGGGGAACATGGTGGTTTTGACAGAGCAGCTCTACACATGGCTGCTAAAGGGATGCTTAGTAATGAAAAACCCCGTTTGAAACCAACAAGTTGGCTTTCTGAGGCTCTCTCTGAATTCTATTGCCACTTCAGCAGCAGTCCCTCAGGGCAAGCCGTGGAAGGCTTCAAAGTATAAAGCTGCTCAGTGCAGGAGATGGAGTTGGCACGCTCCCAACAGGGAACGGCATCTGCCACGTGTGCCGGCACCATTCAGCCTCTCAGAACCTGCCAGGGTGCTCAGGCTAAATCTGCACAAGGTGACAGTGCCTGCCAGGAGCAGGAGGGGTGTGCAGGCTTGGTCCCTCCCCACAGGGATCCCTGGGTGGGAATGGTGTGACGGCTGGGATGGAGTGGGCTCCTGCAGAAAACAATGAACAACATCCTGTTGCTAAGGAGCTGCTCTCACCTGTCAGGGACAAACAACATTTCAAGCCTGTTCTGCCTCATTTGTGAGGTGCAGCCTACATCAGGTGAGAGGTGAGGAGGAAGGAAATACTTAGTGGTGCCCTGTACAGAAGGCACAAAATCCTTCCCTTTGCAAGAGATAGCAATAGCATGGACAGGGCTGGGCACTGCTAGCAAGCAAAAATGGGGTGTACACATGGCTGTCCATCCAAGAGCTGCCTAGAGTTACTCTCCATTTCATTTGCAGAACTCACCACGTTTGGAGAAGAAGCCTCTGCCCCTGTGGAAGATGGTTCCATGTCCTGGCAGCAAGGACCCAACAGTGACCTGCCACCTGAGCCAGGTCTGGTGGCACAGGGTATAGCACTGGCAGCAAGGTGTGAAGCCAGAAAACCTTAAAAGCTGAATGAAAAACCTTCAGACTAACACTCTTTTTTTGCACAAGGGCAAAACAAGAAGCAAGTTATAAAGGTAAAAAAGGAGATGAATAATTTCAGCTCTGTGGTACATCCCCTACGTGCAGGGGAGTTTGTCCATGCCAAATGGCCCGTGCTCTGGCCCAGGGTCTAGCTCCAGGGATCAATCCTGACCCTGAGCTGAGTGCTTTGGTGCCTTCTCACTGCAAAGTGCTGGGATAAGGACGGGACTTTCCACTGCTCAAAGGGCAGGGGGCACCTCGTGATGGTGCCTTTGAAAAACCCTCTGCAGACTGGGAGGATGATGTGCCTGTGGCTGTGCTTATGCTGCTCAGAACTTGCATGGAAACAATAACCCCAAATTTGACTCCTTGCATCCCTCCTACCCCTGTTCTTCCACCCCCCCACACACACCCAAGGGAGATCAGAAACTCTGACAGCCTACGATGTGGGTTGAATCTGCAGCTCTCAGATAAGGTCTCTAAGCAATCCTGAGTACAGATCTCTTGAAATCCCACTTGTTTCTTCCCAAAGCCATCCTGAGCCACTCACCAGTGGCCTGCCCTCTGCCTGGTGGCCCTCTGGTGATGGCTGTGCCCTCAGCACCAGCACTGTGAGCACACACAGAGCAGCACCTCAGCTTTTAGTACACAAAACAAGCAGAGTCACATCAGCTTAACCTCCTGCTAGTCTGTAAGGAATGGAGAGTCTCCTTTCCTCTCTGTAGGAGGAAGTTTTAAGGTAGACCTTCACTTTCCTAGGTTGAAATTTCTTTTCTAAGAAGAAATGCAATGCTTGAAATGCAAAATTCTCCAGGCTGTGCCAGCTACATGAGGAGGAGACTCTGTCCCTCCCCAGCCCCTCAGAGCTCAGACACACAAAGTCATTGTCCAGCAGCTGTGGGTGACTGGTGGGCTGTGGAAGCTGAGTCTCTCAGTGGTCCTTTGGCACATGAAGGCCAAAGCCACCAGTGCTGGGGTGCCTCTGCTAGGGCCCAGCCAGGCAGAGAGAGGCTGCTGCTCACACCCCAGGAACCACCCCAGGAGAACAAGCACACAGGAGACAGGCTCAGGTGGAACACAACTATGCCAGGAGAGCTTACACAGAGCTGGGATTTCCACTGCTCAGGAGTGGAAAGAGTAAAGTAATGTGGGGGAATGAGATGCAATGCAATTTTAATTTTCAGGCCAAACTGACAATACCTCTCAGCCACAACCTGCAGATGAACAAGAGTCTTTTCTCCAACTCATGCACACAGGATGGAGCATCCCATCTTGCCAGGAAAATTCAAAATGTGTTGTTTTGAGAACAATATATCCATGTATTTAAGACACTTAATTACAAAGATATGGTAAGACCAGCAAAAGATACAAAATATTTCCTGATATACCTTGGAAAAGTGGACTAGGAATCACAGTATGCTAATTTAAAGACAATATACATAAATGCTCCACTGCATTCCATTCCCTGCATTCACCTGACCAATAATTTCAAAAGACAGCTTGTTTACACAGGTAAAAAGCAAGACCAATTTGTGTAAAATCCCCTAGAGCACCACCTGAGAGCATTGTTCTTCAGACAAACAAATTCCCTGACCTGCCATTTCTTAACAGCCACCTACAACTGCTGAACAGCAAATGGGAACCAACAACCCGTTTGTGGCAAAAAGGGTCTTCACTTCCTTGCTCTGCAGCTCTGCTCCCTGAACACCTGCTTGTCCAGGCACTTGAATGTCTCCTGCTAAATTCAGGGATCCAGGACTCTGCTGCTGCTCTGAGTAATTAGTGAAACAAACAGCCTTATGGACAACAAATCTGTGAGTGAACCCACTGAACAGGTTCACAAAGTAACAACAGTGCTCACCAACTCACAAGCTGACACTTCCTTTGTCCCTTTTGAGAAGCAAATCCTGAAAAGGAAGCCTGTGCTTTTTTACCTCTTCTCACAGACCCTGCAATGTCCTTGTCTTTGGAAGATGATGGTTTAAAGCTCGTGGTTTACAATCCCCTTTTAAACACAGCTGCAATGGCAGACCAGAGCAAGGGACAATGCTCTTGCAATTCTTGTTGTGGAAAATGGCCACAGACTCAGAGCTCGCAGAGGGAGATGCTGCTGCTGCTGCAGGGACCTGTGATGTCAGGGGGTGACACTGCACTGCTGGCCAGCATCCTCCCCTCCTGCACTCCAGTGATCCATCACTACTGATAAATCAGCTCTGCTTGCTGCAGTTTTAATATCCTGGAAATGTTACAGAGCTGTGCCCAGAGGCACCTGCAGAAAGCAGATCCTGGCACTGAGATAAGGCAGCCCTTTCCTGCTCTCCTAAGTGTCTTCAGGAGACTCTGTGATTTCAGCACTGGCATTTGGTGAAGTTTAGACACCTTGGTAGAGCACAGCAGTCGTGGTGTACTGACTCTCACTCACCTGCTCTCTAACCTTTCTCACCTCTGTGCTCTTTAAAGCTGGCACAGAAGCACTGCTGTCTGTGCTCTCTCCATGAGCACTTTGTGGCTGCCCCTGAAATCAGGCTTACTGCTTTTTTTCACACAGTACTATTTCACACATAATGCATTACGGAAAACTATTTAAAGGAAATGAAACT
Organism: Luscinia luscinia; assembly: GCA_034336685.1. Lineage (NCBI taxonomy): Eukaryota > Metazoa > Chordata > Aves > Passeriformes > Muscicapidae > Luscinia > Luscinia luscinia. Next base: position 110,477,084 of record CM067609.1, read on the forward strand.
CGAGGCACAAAATGATCAAACAGGCTGTGTGCAGGAGAATGACTGCTTTTCTGCAATTGTTTATGGATTCAGAGTTCAATCATTCCTAATGGTTTGCATAATTACCAATATGAATCAGCAAGGTTCGGCTGCAAATGAATGTGGTAGGGTTCAGCTGATGAGCTTTAACTTTCTGATTTGTACGTGGGGTTTCTTAGTAACACAGCTCCTCATTGGCAGGTTAGCTGCTCCTTTCAAACTCCATTAGTGACTGGAAATCTCCAGCCATGGGTATTGATCTGCCCTGAGGTGCAGCTGGAGCAGAGCAGAGGGGTGAGCGGTTCATTCCGGCAGGGCTTTGATATCCCTTCCACGAGTTCCCTCCTTAGCTGCCTCTCTCTTCAGCTGAAGCACACACATTTCCCTCCACTTAGGCTGCAGAACGTACAGAGCAGCACTAGTCCCTCTCAGCTGTGCTCACTACCTGCTCCAGTTCCTTTTCTAACCCTGCAGAACGAGCGTCTCACCGTCTGCCTGACGAACAAAAGCCAGAGGTGGAATCCCTCAAATGGGATCCCAGTGTGCTAATGGTGTGGGATCCAGCAGATTCCAGACAGCAGCAGGGCATTCTACTGCTCCTCTTAACAGACAGCCACTCTTCATTTCAGAAAGCCTGGGTTAAAACCAGCTTTTCTATGCAGCATGCATTTCATGTTCAAATAATCACTGATTATCCAGCCTGTAAGTAATGAAATTCTCTCTCCCTTTTAACAATAAAGCTGAAAACATCAAATGTGCTTCTTTTCCTTAATGCATCTGTTATACTGTGAGCTTTATTAGTGTCGAGTCAATAAATAGTCCAGTGTGGTGTTTCTCTGAATGACACTGCTTAACAGATCACCTTCAGCCTAATGCTAACAGCACCAGGATGTGGGAATTGAACTTCAGTGCAAAAACATGAATGGTTACTTCAAAATAAGTGAATGCTGTCCATGCAGCTCAAAGCACTTTTGAGCATTTAGCTTGTACAGCCAATATGGAAATGCAAGGTGCAAATAAAAGCCAGGGTTTGAAGAGAGCAGCCAAGGAAACATCCGGTGCTGTTATCTGTGTTTACAGTTTCTGGGTGGATTTCCCAAAGCCTCTCAGGGAAAGGGAGCCTGACTCCCTTCACATATTCCTGCTGTGTGCTTGGCAGCCTCATCTTCTCTGGCCTGTCAGTACCTGTGAGGCTGTGGCACATTGTGTGACTTCCCTCAGGGTGCCAGACCCTGGACAGCAGCAGGCAGGCCTGCCAGGGACCACCTGGCATGGATCTCCCAGATCCAGGCATGGATCTCCTGCTCATTCCTCAGGGAAAACTGAATCCTACCTGCACCCTGGCACTGGGAAAAAACACTCCTTTGTGACTACAGTCACCTAAATCCCCTGTGCTCGCTGGCCCACGCACAAGTACTGCCATAAAACCCACTCTCCCAAATCCTTCTTGCCAAAGAGCCCTGGTCATGTCTGCTGGGGGATTCTCCCTACTCGTGGTGCCCAAGACCCCTGTGCAGAGCAAGCAAATTGTCCAGTTTGACAAGTCCTTAAAATGCTGGGAACAAAGCTATTGAAACAAAAACTAACCAAGTGGTTTTGAGCTGTGAGGTTTCCCTGCTCATGCCTCACTAAAACATGCCCTGTGCCCCTCACCCCACTGCCACTGCCAGTGCCACAGGACTGAGACACAACCAGCTCTTGTGCAGGGCCTGCCTGCCAACGAGGTCATTAACACACAATTACAAAATCCCAAGTAAAAGCCACTCACACCTCATTTGTGAAACAAGCTCCTTAAGTATGTTAGAAACTAGTGGGTCAGATTTTTATGCATTTATGTTAGATTTGATTTTCATTAATGCCAAATGAAGCTCACATGAAGCACTTCTATGTCATATTAAAGGCATGATGCCAGTGAGTATCTGTTTGGTTGCCAAGTATCAGGAGACCCCTCTAATTATCTGTTTTGTACTTAAGATGCAGCAGAGGGAGATTCCACTGCTCTGTGGACATGTTCCATAGCTTGGCAACTGCCCTGCAGCTGCCTTCAGCTCAGGAGGACACAAAAGGGGGTCACTGGCTGGTTGCATTCCTCCTCTGTGAAGCAGTGTGGAGGACTGATGAGAGTAAAATCTATAAACTTAAAAGGAAAAGAAAAAAAAGCTTCAGAGCTTTCTCCCCACCCCTCTCTTTTATCTGCTGCTAGGGCAATAATAATGGACATAATCTGAAGGGCTTCCAGCAAAGAGGGGGGCAGGAGCATGGTGTACAGCATGGGAGCCCTCCAGGGCACACCACTGGAATTTGCTTTCTTTTTCCTTCAGGAGAAGACTCCCCCTCAAGAAGGAGCCTTGCTCTTGGGGACTCAAATTCTGGTTGACTTTTTGAGATGCAGTCTGATGGGAAATTAATACAAATTGCAGAAACTCCCTCCTGAAGTGGATCCCAAGTCCAGTGATGCCATTCAGGTGACGAGTTTTGGTTCCTAGGTGTCTCCCTGCCCTGGCATGGAAGAACTGCCCTGTCAGGCCCACTGGCTGCAGGCCCAGGTGCAAGAACAGCACCCATGCATGGCACAAGGCAGCTGGGAGGGAGGGCAATGTGTGCCCAGGGGCTGAGGCAGAGCAGAGGCCAAGCCTGCCTTTGGTTGAGGGTCAAGTCCTGCAGCTTTTAATCCTGCTGAACTCACACCCAAATCAATGAACCTCTCTCCAGACAAAAGGAAATGGTGTTTCTCTCATTATTCCCATTAGCTGTGGCTCCAGGAAGGGGTGGCTTTGTCAGGTTTGCTGGATCTCAGGGGCCTGTTGTTAAAGCTAATTTGAGAATGGCACTGGCACGTTCTGGCCAGGAAATCCGGTACCGTGGGGTTAACTCTCAGCCCTTACACCAAACACAAATCAGTGAGGAAATTCACTGCTAGCTGCAGTCTCTAATTATTTAAAAGATAATTTACATGCTACACAGAAATAAATTAGCTCCCAGGTGACAGCTGTTCCACTGTGTCCATTCCTGGAACGAGATGCCATGCTGGGAAATCTAAATGCAGACCAAAAGATTAAATCACTGCACTCACTTGCCTCATAGGAAGGCTCTTCCCAAAAGAGGGGCATGGATATTTCAAACCATCAAGTTTACAAGCTTAACTAGCACACCACATTTTCACAGTCTGCATTTCTTTTCACTAAGGGCACTTCACATCTTGCCAGTAGACGTGGATGCAAGTGTAACATGGACTAGTTTTAAAGGAAGGTTCTGAAAGCCAAAGAGAGGAGCTGTCCTAACATCAGGTTTGTGTTCATGTGGGATCCTTACAGACTACCTGAACAAAGCCCAAAACAGTTGTTCTTTTATCACACACATAGAAATCAGTGAATGCATTTTCCTATTCTCTACCAAAAGCTAACCAGGCATCACTTCTCTACATAAAAGCCTCAGGACAACTCACAAGAGATGCTAAACCATTTTTCAGAGTAATGGTTATCTAACAAACAGTCTTCTCATGCTTTTAACAGTGCCTATTGCACACTGCACACACATGTATGCACATTTTGTGTGACACTGCACTGTGGGGCTGTACATGTGCTGCAGATGTGATATATTATGAGAGCACATCACACTGCCAGCCTTCCTCTGCTGCTCCACACCCTCCTGAAAGCAGCAAATTCCTGTGCCAGCTTGTGTGCCAGGACTGCTCCCTGGGGCTGCCAGGCAGTTTACCTGCTACACCTGCTGAGAATGCTCCCCCCTCACAGGATGGACATGTGCAACAGGAACACAGAGCTGGGATGAATGGCAGTGTGTGTGTGAGTGCCACAGGAACCACACGAGCAAGGATTAAAGAGCAGCATATGTTCACTGCTGCAGAGCAGCATATGGGATTTCATTCATATGACCAAAGAGCAAGGAGAGAAGGAACAAACCCATCCAAAGATAAGGTAGAAAGAAGACTGAAAACGACTGGAGGCAATAAAACAACCAGATAAGAAAAACCTGGCAACTGTAATTCAGGAATTCTGCCACAGGCTAATGAGAGGTGAGATAAAATAATGAGGCAAAAGGTCCCAAACAACATCACTGTCTAATGGCTGTAAAAGACAAGTCCAAAATTAGTTCATCATCACTAATGAAGGAGAGCTGAAGGGATGTGATGAGGCCTGATATGTGGTGTCCCTCTGTGCAGCACACTAGTGATCCTCTGTCAAGATCAGGAAGACACTGCCACCTGTGCTGCAGGCTGAAATCCCAAAGCAGCACAATTTATTCTTCCAGATGTTGCTGCTGCTGTGGAGCTTGCTGGTGCATCTAACAAGTGACTGGCCACACCTCAGGGTGCCTCAGAAAAGGTGAGCTCACAACCTGTCTGCAATGCCCCACAAAGGACTGATGGTCCCTTGCCACAGCCCAAGGAGTTCCTCCAGTGTCTGTAATGCCCCACAAAGGACTGATGGCCCCTTGTCACAGCCCAAGGAGTTCCTCCAGTGTCTAATGCCCCACAAAGGACTGATGGCCCCTTGCCACAGCCCAAGGAGTTCCTCCAGTGTCTAATGCCCCACAAAGGACTGATGGTCCCTTGCCACAGCCCAAGGAGTTCCTCCAGTGTCTAATGCCCCACAAAGGACTGATGGTCCCTTGTCACAGCCCAAGGAGTTCCTCCAGTGTCTGTAAATCCCCACAAAGGACTGATGGCCCCTTGTCTCAGCCCAAGGAGTTCCTCCAGTGTCTAATGCCCCACAAAGGACTGATGGTCCCTTGTCACAGCCCAAGGAGTTCCTCCAGTGTCTGTAAAGCCCCACAAAGGACTGATGGCCCCTTGTCACAGCCCAAGGAGTTCCTCCAGTGTCTAATGCCCCACAAAGGACTGATGGTCCCTTGCCACAGCCCAAGGAGTTCCTCCAGTGTCTGTAAAGCCCCACAAAGGACTGATGGCCCCTTGCCACAGCCCAAGGAGTTCCTCCAGTGTCTGTAAAGCCCCACAAAGGACTGATGGTCCCTTGCCACAGCCCAAGGAGTTCCTCCAGTGTCTGCAATGCCCCACAAAGGACTGATGGCCCCTTGCCACAGCCCAAGGAGTTCCTCCAGTGTCTAATGCCCCACAAAGGACTGATGGTCCCTTGCCACAGCCCAAGGAGTTCCTCCAGTGTCTAATGCCCCACAAAGGACTGATGGGCCCTTGTCACAGCCCAAGGAGTTCCTCCAGTGTCTGCAATGCCCCACTAAGGACTGATGGCCCCTTGCCACAGCCCAAGGAGTTCCTCCAGTGTCTAATGCCCCACAAAGGACTGATGGCCCCTTGCCACAGCCCAAGGAGTTCCTCCAGTGTCTGCAATGCCCCACAAAGGACTGATGGTCCCTTGCCACAGCCCAAGGAGTTCCTCCAGTGTCTGTAAAGCCCCACAAAGGACTGATGGCCCCTTGCCACAGCCCAAGGAGTTCCTCCAGTGTCTAATGCCCCACAAAGGACTGATGGGCCCTTGTCACAGCCCAAGGAGTTCCTCCAGTGTCTAATGCCCCACAAAGGACTGATGGGCCCTTGTCACAGCCCAAGGAGTTCCTCCAGTGTCTGCAATGCCCCACAAAGGACTGATGGCCCCTTGTCACAGCCCAAGGAGTTCCTCCAGTGTCTAATGCCCCACAAAGGACTGATGGCCCCTTGTCACAGCCCAAGGAGTTCCTCCAGTGTCTAATGCCCCACAAAGGACTGATGGTCCCTTGCCACAGCCCAAGGAGTTCCTCCAGTGTCTGTAAATCCCCACAAAGGACTGATGGCCCCTTGTCACAGCCCAAGGAGTTCCTCCAGTGTCTAATGCCCCACAAAGGACTGATGGGCCCTTGTCACAACCCAAGGAGTTCCTCCAGTGTCTGTAAATCCCCACAAAGGACTGATGGCCCCTTGTCACAGCCCAAGGAGTTCCTCCAGTGTCTAATGCCCCACAAAGGACTGATGGGCCCTTGTCACAGCCCAAGGAGTTCCTCCAGTGTCTGCAATGCCCCACAAAGGACTGATGGCCCCTTGCCACAGCCCAAGGAGTTCCTCCAGTGTCTAATGCCCCACAAAGGACTGATGGTCCCTTGCCACAGCCCAAGGAGTTCCTCCAGTGTCTAATGCCCCACAAAGGACTGATGGTCCCTTGCCACAGCCCAAGGAGTTCCTCCAGTGTCTAATGCCCCACAAAGGACTGATGGCCCCTTGCCACAGCCCAAGGAGTTCCTCCAGTGTCTAATGCCCCACAAAGGACTGATGGTCCCTTGCCACAGCCCAAGGAGTTCCTCCAGTGTCTGTAAAGCCCCACAAAGGACTGATGACCCCTTGCCACAGCCCAAGGAGTTCCTCCAGTGTCTAATGCCCCACAAAGGACTGATGGCCCCTTGTCACAGCCCAAGGAGTTCCTCCAGTGTCTAATGCCCCACAAAGGACTGATGGCCCCTTGCCACAACCCAAGGAGTTGCTCCAGTGCTTCACATGTACGACCAGCATGAGCCATGACAAGGACAGAAACCACCTGCTGCCTTAGCCCATCTCTCATGCACTTGTGTCACCCCCCTCAGCTCCCCCTTCACACTCACTGACAGTGTGAAGTGTCTGCTGTCCCCTTTCCTCTCTAGTAAAACTGCCCCAACATTTGCTATAAATCATAAGCCCTATGGCAGCAATAATTCACAAGCATCTTCTGGACCACAGAACACCCTTCACAAAAGCAAACTTTTACCAACTGCTACCTAAATAACAATGTTTAATCTGAAAATTTTGCTACCATTTGTGCCTTTCTTCTAATCACTTGTAACTAGAACGAAATCAAACCTGGAAATGTTTCAGGCACCACTATCAGCCTTGTATCACAATAAAAATGGATCATTTGTTCCCAAGCCTGGCTTTCTGTCTCTACCCAGCTGATGTAAGGCAGCACTTCACTACTCCATCTGTGACAGCTTGTGTTCCAAAGCACCATTTGTGAGGGATTTCTTCAAATGAAAATCAAAAGCAATGAAACATTCTCTCAGAGGATATGGCACATGACTAGAACTAACCAGGCCCTCCAGTCCCTCTCACCAGACAAAAACAGGCAAGCTGTTGAGCGTGACTATCACTGTGAGTTATTTAAAATCTCCCTGCAAACATTTGGCTTAAAAATTTGATTCAAAGCAACAAAAAAGCGACTTTTTTAAAAGCGACTTTCGAACATGAATCTTCAGTAATAAAGGATTGTCCAGGTTCAGCTTAATGATTAACCTACTCAATATTCTAAACAAAAGTGATAAAGACACTGAAATGCTCATCCACATGAAAGACAGCCAAGTACACCATTGCTCCTCCTCTAAGTAAATCTCAGACAAGTCCCTTCAGGACTTGCATTTTTACTGATGACTTTGCCAGCTAATGGAAAACGTTACAATCTGTTTCTGTACCTTGTGTACGAGGGAGAACAGCCAGAGACAAAGCCCAAGGAGCCCGAGCCGAGGCGGCTGCGGCCAGCAGGGAGCTGCTCTCACCTGTAGAGGTCGGTGAGCTGGCCGGCCCCCCAGCGGTAGAACAGGTCATTGAGCAGCCGCTCGTGCTGCCCGAACAGGCACACGTAGTTGGGCACGGGCAGCGGCTCCTGGGCAAGGCAGGTGATGCTGTCCACCAGGCGGAACCTGCTGAAGTGCAGCCTGAAGTAATTCCCCTGGGCAGCCTCCCCCGTGACGATCTGCGTGCCCTGCGGGAGGAAGCACAGGGAGCTGTGAGAGGGAAGAGCCCTGAGCCCTGAGCTGTGGGATGGAAGAGCCCTGAGCTGTGGGAGGGAAGAGCCCTGAGCTGTGAGATGGAAGAGCCCTGAGCTGTGGGATGGAAGGGCCCTGAGCTGTGAGATGGAAGAGCCCTGAGCTGTGGGATGGAAGAGCCCTGAGCTGTGGGATGGAAGAGCCCTGAGCTGTGGGATGGAAGAGCCCTGAGCTGTGGGATGGAAGAGCCCTGAGCTGTGGGATGGAAGAGCCCTGAGCTGTGGGATGGAAGGGCCCTGAGCTGTGAGATGGAAGAGCCCTGAGCTGTGGGATGGAAGAGCCCTGAGCTGTGGGATGGAAGAGCCCTGAGCTGTGAGATGGAAGAGCCCTGAGCTGGCACAGGGAGCTGTGGGATGGAAGAGCCCTGAGCTGTGAGATGGAAGAGCCCTGAGCTGTGGGATGGAAGAGCCCTGAGCTGTGGGATGGAAGAGCCCTGAGCTGTGGGATGGAAGAGCCCTGAGCTGTGGGATGGAAGAGCCCTGAGCTGTGGGATGGAAGCGCCCTGAGCTGTGGGATGGAAGAGCCCTGAGCTGGCACAGGGAGCTGTGGGATGGAAGCGCCCTGAGCTGTGGGATGGAAGCGCCCTGAGCTGTGGGATGGAAGAGCCCTGAGCTGTGGGATGGAAGAGCCCTGAGCTGTGGGATGGAAGAGCCCTGAGCTGTGGGATGGAAGAGCCCTGAGCTGGCACAGGAGCTGTGGGATGGAAGAGCCCTGAGCTGTGGGATGGAAGAGCCCTGAGCTGTGAGATGGAAGAGCCCTGAGCTGGCACAGGGAGCTGTGGGATGGAAGAGCCCTGAGCTGTGGGATGGAAGAGCCCTGAGCTGTGAGATGGAAGGGCCCTGAGCTGGCACAGGAGCTGTGGGATGGAAGAGCCCTGAGCTGTGGGATGGAAGAGCCCTGAGCTGTGAGATGGAAGGGCCCTGAGCTGGCACAGGGAGCTGTGGGATGGAAGAGCCCTGAGCTGTGGGATGGAAGAGCCCTGAGCTGGCACAGGGAGCTGTGGGATGGAAGAGCCCTGAGCTGTGAGATGGAAGAGCCCTGAGCTGTGGGATGGAAGGGCCCTGAGCTGTGGGATGGAAGAGCCCTGAGCTGGCACAGGGAGCTGTGGGATGGAAGAGCCCTGAGCTGTGGGATGGAAGAGCCCTGAGCTGTGGGATGGAAGAGCCCTGAGCTGTGGGATGGAAGAGCCCTGAGCCCTGAGCTGTGGGATGGAAGAGCCCTGAGCTGTGAGATGGAAGAGCCCTGAGCTGTGGGATGGAAGGGCCCTGAGCTGTGGGATGGAAGAGCCCTGAGCTGGCACAGGAGCTGTGGGATGGAAGAGCCCTGAGCTGTGGGATGGAAGAGCCCTGAGCTGTGGGATGGAAGAGCCCTGAGCTGTGGGATGGAAGAGCCCTGAGCTGTGGGATGGAAGGGCCCTGAGCTGTGGGATGGAAGAGCCCTGAGCTGGCACAGGGAGCTGTGGGATGGAAGAGCCCTGAGCTGTGGGATGGAAGAGCCCTGAGCTGTGGGATGGAAGAGCCCTGAGCTGTGGGATGGAAGAGCCCTGAGCTGTGGGATGGAAGAGCCCTGAGCTGTGGGATGGAAGAGCCCTGAGCTGTGGGATGGAAGAGCCCTGAGCTGTGAGATGGAAGAGCCCTGAGCTGTGAGATGGAAGAGCCCTGAGCTGTGGGATGGAAGAGCCCTGAGCTGGCACAGGAGCTGTGGGATGGAAGGGCCCTGAGCTGTGGGATGGAAGAGCCCTGAGCTGTGGGATGGAAGAGCCCTGAGCCCTGAGCTGGCACCTCTCACTCTGCCCAGCACAGCCCTGCTGCTGGAGTCCAGGACACAGATGTGCTGTGTGCTCTGGGCTGGCACTGCCCACCCCACCTGCCCCCTCCCTTGGGTGACACTGGCCCCAGGGGACCTGGGACCTGCTGGAGCAGCAGCTGCAGGCACAAGGGATGCCCTGGGGCGTCCCAAAAGCACTGGGAGCTCAGCTGAACTCTGCTCGGCCTCTCTGTGACATCACACACATGGCATATCACGTTTACTATCAAGAAAAGAACTGATATTGGATGTTCATGCTCCAACTGCAGCATTTAGCTTCAGCTACTTGAATCAATCACTTAGACAAAAATGTAAAAATTTCCTTCAAACCTCACATTGCAGTGAGATGGTCAGATAGCTTGAAGCCATTTTTTCCAGCTGTATTCCTGTCACAGTTTTATACATTTCTATGACCTGTTGCTAGGCTACAGGAACCTTTAGTATTTCCACATCTAAGCTAGTACCTTTCACTAGCTTCTCTTACTTCTTTCTTAGAAAATTCTTTTAGGATTTACACGACATTTCTGGAGTGGCTTTTAAAAATATGGTCCCTTTTCAGGTAATCAGCAGGTAATCAGAGTGGCATCAAAAGAATTCTAACCATATTCTAACAATTTGGAGTAACAAAACCAACTCCTCTCTGATAGTCCTTTCTGCTCTCCACGACATGCTGCTTTGGATGGCTCATCCTGGATCTGAAAAGCAAGCTTTGATTCCTCTCCCTAAACCATTTTATTTTTAAAAGCCCATTTGTTTCATTGCTGTTCAGGTTTTTAAATCAACACTGAAGTAGCTTTTAAAAAGATGCTCTTTAAATCAACTGCAAAAATGGGCTTGATGCAGAAATTCCCAAGGAAAAAGGTACAATCTATGTGAAAGAGGATCTTGCCTAGGTGGAAAGTCCTCTCTGGCTTTAAAAGACATGAATCTAGTCCTTTCCTTGCCTCAAGTCAGGCTGTCCAGTAAGAGAAACACCTCCACAGTTGTATCCTGGGAGTGCTTCCCTGTGCCCCACTCCAGGACAACTCTCACAGCTGCAGGACTTGCCATTTCCTAGCAGCACAGAGCATCCCATCCACAGTGCTCCCTGCTCTTCTAAAAATCTGCTGAATTCCCTGCCACACTGCCCTGCTCTGCATGCACTGGCAGCACCATACTGCAGGGAGCAGAGAGGCTCACAGCAAAGGCTGAAAGCATGAAATGCTGCTAATACTGTCCTGTGCCCTCTGCAGGGAAACCAGGCATGTCTGGAGACAGCCAAACTCCAGCAAGTGTGCAAAGCAACACCACAGTTACTTCTGTGACTGCTCCTGCTGTACCTGGTGTGCACAGTGCCTCCAGACCCAGCTGCCATAAACAGGAACATTTCAAACAAACAGGGAGAATGAAACAAGACAAGTTCCAGTATTTAACTTACATGATCACACGTGTCATGTGCTACATCCAAGGACGTGGGGACTCCAGGCTTGGAAATGTGCAAGTAGTTATAACCTCCAGGAAGAACGCCACCTGCCACAAGTGAAAAGACAAGATTTATGCAGTCATTAACAATGGAGAAAACAATGTATTTGTTTGTCCTCCTTCTGCCATCACGTTTTCCCAGTCCAGAAGGAGCCTTGAGTGCTGCACTGCCATGAGAAGGCACCTGAGGTGAGATGGATCTGTCATACTGCAGAAGAGCAAAAATACCTGAGAGGGGTTGGAAGTGTGCCAGAAGTCCAGCTGGACATACCTTGAACTTTACACCTTTTGTATACGGGGATGAGTCTGTCTGAGCCTTCTGCTGGCTCAGAACTGGGCTGAGAGGTTGGATCAAAGAGGCTCAGCATGGAAGCAGCAAGCTCAAAGCCAATCTCCTTGGAGTTGAAGTTGCTGTGTGTCACATCATCCCTGAAGTATCTCCTGGAGAACTTTGTCATAGGACCTGCAGCCCTGATGTTGGCATCGTTGGTGTGGAATTTGGTATCAATCACAAGTCTTCCATCAAGAACAAGGCAAGCATCACTGGCAGCCTTGAAGGTTTCATAATCCAGTGTCCTGTAGGCAAAGCTAAAAAATGCCTAAAAAGAGATGGAAGTACTGGCTGATTTCATAAATCAAACCCCAGATGTTATTCTGAATGCTATTTTAAAAAAACAAGAATGTGAAATACAGGAGAATTACTAAACTAGACTCATCTGCTTCTGGTTATTAGATGGTTTAAAAACTCCAACATTGGCCACATCAAACAGTCTCAAACAGCCTCAGTGGCTGTGCATATTTGCTGTCTTAGCCCAAACATGGAACCTGAACAAGCACAGACCTGAACCTTTTGTGGAGTTTGTTTTCTTTCAAATGCCCAAGCCAACCTGAAAGCCCAAGGAACAGAAAAGCACAGTGTATTTGGAATTTAGCAGGACAACTGTGCATTACAAGTGTTTTCCCAACTGTTGAGCCTGTTTACCAACAAACTGAGTTACTCTGGCTAACTGGCACAGGGACAGTCAAAGAAATGGAAAGATCAGAAATCAAACTTGTTCAGAGGAGATGTCATCCTTGTTCCAGCTATAGCAGCAGAATTTCAGTCAGTGGAAGCTGCAGAGGCCAAGGACCCTAAACCTGTAAATTCCTGCTCTAAGTCCCAAAGAAAAAATCCAATGGTAATTGTCAGCGATTTGTCTTCTCATGGCATGGGCACAGTCCCTCTCGTGGGGCACAAGCAAGCAGAGCTCCTGTCCCCACAGCAGCTGGGGCAGCACAACCAGCACTGCAAGGCAGCTGGTGCTGGGAGCAGGCAGCAGATGCAGGAGAAGCAGCAGCCATGAATGAGCAGAGCCCTGGAAGCTTCCTGTGGCTAAGGATAAACCCAGAGCTGGCAGAACAGAGCCCCTGAATGAGGGAGTGTAAGACAGCAGTGCCCACTGGCCACAGAGGGGTGAGAGGAGAAGAATGACAAGGCTGAGAGATGCTTTGAACAAGAGCACAGCCTGCAAAGGCCCTGGTGGACTGACTGTGCCATCACTCCAAGGGCTTGTGAAGCCCCAGAGCCCTCACAAACAGCCTTCAAAACCATCAGACAACAAGTTGCTGCCCCTCCAGCAAGAAACATTCTTTGACAGCTGAGGAAAGGGTGGAAGGGTGTCAGATGAGCACATTTTCCCTTGCTGCCTTCACCCTGAACAGCCCAAGCCTTAATTGTGCCAGGCCAAAGCAGCATCTGTAATCTGTCCCTCCCTCAGTGCCAGCTCAGGACAAATCTGTGACTGGGGTAAAGGTGTCACCCAATGGCACCCCAAAGAGCTTTCTTGGGGACTAAGGGCAGGTGTCAGGGACTCGGCTGGCTGAAAGAAAAGGCACAGAGAGCTGGAAATTTTAGCAGCACTGGCATAAGCAGAGATGCAGTAGTGGAGGAGCCAGAGCCCTGGGCTTGTGCACAGATGAACAATGCACAGCTAAGGGCACTCTGACCAGCTCAGAGAGCCAAAACTCAAGGAAGCTCTGGCCACGAGGGCAAGGGGACCACACAGCCCCACATGCTGCTGGCTGACAGGCAGGCCAGTGTCACAGAGGGGAGGGGAGGGCTGCAGCCTCCAGGCGGGAGCCATCTGTCAGCCCGGGCAGGAGGGAGGAGGGAGGCTGCTGCTTTAGGGAAAGAAGAGATTTTCTCCTGTTGTTTTTATCCTGCAGGACTCGACAAATTAAGTCCCCAAGAACTGCCAATCAACAGTTGACACTGGCTGAAATCCCCACAGGCCCAGAGCTGCTGCAGAGCCTGGTCTCTCGTGAGTGCAGCTGCCTTCCTGGGAGAGCTGCTCCCCAGAGCCCACTCCTCTGATCCAGCCCCCCAGGCTGGGGGCAGACACAGGAGCCCTGCACAGCAGCTGAACTGGTCTGGGAGAGCACAAAGCCCTTGGCATCACAAGTAATTGCAGGTCTTTCATTTAGGGAAAGGGAGACCTCCACAGGGAAGGACCATGGATGGAGGAAGGATGAGCATGGGGCACGAATGGGCAGGAGAAAGAAAGCCCAAGGCAAGGACAAGGAACAGGGCAGGCAAGGTGGTGGGGAGAAGAGGGGGGCTGAAGGGGAGCTGGTCAGTGGATACCACGTTGGAAAAACAAGAACCACGTTGAGATTCTTGTGGAAGGATAAAAACAGAGACATTGGAAGGAAAAAGGAGAGTGGGAGGAACGTCCCTACTGATGTGGAGACAAAGTCAGGAGACTGCAATGGAGAAAAGTGTGAGGTCTTCACCCCATCACCAAGCCCTGTGTGAAAAGGGCTGCAGAGTAGGGGTCAGCAGGGACCCCAAACCTGGGGAGCTGTCTGGGAGGGGCACAGGGCTCACCCTCCCCACAGTTAACCCCACCAGCTGCACAGAGGGCACAAACAGCAGGGATTGTAGAGGGTTTGGTGGCTCCCTATGGATGCAAGTTCTGAAGGGACTCACTCCTGTGGATTAGCCCAATAAAGGAAAAACACAACTATGCTGGCCCTTAGGAAAGGCTAGAACCTGCCCCCACTCTCAGAGCAGAGCCACAGCTGTGAACATGCCTACAGCTTCCATAAGACACTGGTACTGGAAGTGAAAAAAACTGCAATCATTGATGTAGAGGGAAAGGAACCTGCTTAAAATATGTTTTCATGAAGTTACATATTATCCCAGTGTTTTTGGCTTCTGCTATGACAATCAAATGCACATAACTATAGACACATTTAAATAAGAAAAGGATGTCTGGAATTACTTTGAAAATGAACTAAGAGTATTTGTCACTCAGCAGTGAACAATTACGAGCGTGTCAGGTGACTCAAATCCATTTTAACCCAAATGAGTCGGGGCATTAACAATAGTTAATTTGGATTGTTTAACCAGTGGTACTCAGTCTCAGGGCAGTGAGATGGGTGAGGGTGCTGTTTTTACCCAGTGGTGCTCAGTCTCAGGGCAGTGAGGAGACAGGTGAGGGTGCTCAGTCTCAGGGGCAGTCAGGAGACAGGTGACCATGCTGTCTGTGAGTGTGGATGATACAAGGGTGCCTGAAAAAGGCCCCTGGGATTTTGTGCCCTAAGACAACGGAACCTTTTATGAGAGATGTCCCCCCTCCCTGCCAAAACCCCTGTTATCATTTAGGATTTCTATTGGTTTTTAACTTTCCTAGATGATTGGTCTTTTTCTTAGCTAGAATCTTAAAGTAATTGGATAGCTTTTCAGCTCATCATTTTACTGGTTAGAATTGCAATCCCTTTGAAGCCTATAAAGAGCCCTTGCTATGCTATGTAAGGGGATTTGCCGCGGAAGCCCTTAGGAGAAACTGCCTTCGGAGCCCCTGCGGCGAGCCCCGCAGTCTCCGTCCCCTGTTGCCAGCCCGTGGCTGGCACTGTGCCCAGCGCTCCGGAGCCGGCAGCACCCCAGCCCTGGCAGCTCCCGCGGGTACTCACGGCGCAGGGCAGCAGCAGCAGCTCCCCCTCGCCGGCGCCGCTGAACCCGGCCCCGCCGATGCGGCCGCGCTCGTCGCGCTCCCAGCGCGCCAGCACGCGCTCGGGGTGCAGCGTCACGCCCGCCGCAGCCAGCGCCTCCTGCACCCTGCCCTGCACCGCTGCATCCTCCAGGCAGGGGCTGCCACCGCCCCGCGGAGCCTGCACCACATGGATGCGGGAGCCCTTGATCCCCAGGGACAGCAGGGCCTCCACCGTGGTGTACATGTCAATCGTGTTCCCGTAGACAATGACGCTCCCTAAGAGGGAAAAAGGGGGAAGATCTCTAAGACATACAATGAAAACCTTATTAGTATAACTCAGATGATAATAACATGGAATTGCTCTCTTTGACCCTCTTATTTCTCTGATGCTATGAAGCAAACAATGTTACCTAGCAACAGCAGCTAAGATAATTTAGTGAAGAATCTGTACAAAACATCCCACAAAGTAGGCAAGTACTTAACACAGAAGTATGATATTCATCCTGACCCCATAATCTGAAATTATTTTGATTGAAAAGCCTCTAGGGGTAAATTAATAAATAAATCCATTTTTATCTCATTCTCCCCTCTCTTCTTAATTTTGCTCATTCAAAGGACTGATGGAGGGGGGAGCAGACAGAATCGAATTCAATACACCATGCAGAAAACCCTCACAAACCATGGAAAGGCCAAGTTATAGAAAACAAGCCCTTGTGCCACATGGAGGTCACCAGTGCTGCCTCTCCCTCCTGCCAAAGCCTGATCTCCAGAGAATGGGGATGGCCCTGCAGAGGTCCCTGTCCCCGGTGGTGGGGAGAGCTCAGCACCACTCTGAAGGCAGCTGCACATGGCTCAATGCCAGCCCAGAGCCATTCCATCCCTGCCCACTGCTGGGAGCTTGGAGAGCTGCAGGCAGCCATCCATCCATCAGCCATCCATCCCTCCATGGATTCATCCATCCATGGATCCAACCATCCATGGATCCATCCATCAGCCATCCATCCCTCCATGGATTCATCCATCCATGGATCCAACCATCCATGGATCCATCCATCAGCCATCCATCCCTCCATGGATTCATCCATCCATGGATCCAACCATCCATGGATCCATGGATCCACCCATCCATCCAGCCTGCCAGCCCAGCATCCGCCATGACAGCAGAGCATCAGCACCAGCACAGAAACCACTCCTGAACCCAGCTCCATCTCCTGCGCTGGGCAAAGGGAGCTCAGACCTGACCCACCCCTGCAGAGCTCATTCCCCTGAACTGGTGCCACCTCAAAGGGCACAGTCAGAGCTGAGCAGGAGCACAAGGAGGGGAGGGAAGGGTCTGTTCTGTGTGAGCACAACAGGACTCTCCAGCCTAAAGCCCTCCTGGCAATAAGAGAGGCAGGGCTGGGAGGCAGCAGAGCAGCTGTGTGCTTTGTCTCAGGATGGCTGCACACAGAACACACCAACAATCCTCTGAGCAGGACCTAAACGTGCTCCTCTCCTCCCCACTCCCTCTGCCCCCTGCTTGGAACAGGAAGCATTTGTCTGCTCTGGGAGCCACCAAGCCTTTGAGCAGCCCAGGCACAGCAGCAGCTGGCAGGGAACTCCTCACCCAGGAGAGCCCAGCCCTGCCCTGCAGGCTCTCTGTGCCCACACTCCCTGCAGCCATGCCACACCTCCACCTGCCTGCCCCTGCCCACATCAGCTCCTGTGCTTCAGCTCTGACCTGAGCTGACTGTGAGCACAAGGATGCCTCAAAAGCACCTTCCCAGTGCTCGTGTTCCTCACCTGGGCAGTAATGCAACCAGCTCACATGTTCATCTCAACAGTGGCATTTCCATCTGACCACAAGTGGCAGCATCCTCTATTCCCTGAACTGTATTATTTCATGGGCTAAACTAATCTCACTGCACCATGTTTTACTGCATGAGATGCAGGGCAATACTAAACTGAGCATGCACACAGCCCCAGCTCCCAAGAATATTAATGATAAAAATGCTAACAGATGTTCTACTATTCCCCTTTGACTACATGTTATTTTATTCATCCCTATCAGTTTGGCTACTTGTGGCTGCCAAAGAACATCTCTCTCCATAGCTGCCAGGGAAAAGACCTGCCCCATGAGTACACTGCACATCAGTGACAGAAAACATGTTTTTACTGTTCACAGCAATCACCCCAGGGACACAACCATGCTACCTGCAAATGCGTGGGTTTGAAAACATAAGAAGAAAGACTGACTACTTCCATAAATATCATAGAGAATACAGAAATGCTCCAGTGTGTCCATCACTGACCCGACTTCCCAAGGCAGAGGAATTATGTCTGCCAGGACACCTGTGCTCAGCTGCACTGGCCTCAGGAGAGTGCCCAAAGAGAAGACAGATGTAAGGCTGATTGTTTTTCCCTGCTGCAGCAGAGTGTAATGCAAGAAGCATTACAATCTCCTGGTAAAGAGCAACTCTGCTACACTCGTTTTTATCAGCACCACGTGCTGACAGTGCAGGTGCTGACAGCCTCATGCTACATGTACACGGTTTCAGCTGCAGGGAGTCAGATGCATGAGGAGTGAAGAGGATGCTGTGGCTGGAAAAGGAGGATGAGGAGGCTTCCCTGAGGCTCAGCCCAGCAAAGCTCCATTCTGACTGCAGGGCAAGGCTGGGCTGAGACCCTTCACCCTCGGGCAGCAGAGCCCCCTCAGAGAGCAGCTCAGCTCCTGCGGTAGACACTGGCATTTGGGGATGGACAAGATCACATCAGAGCCCTACATTTCTCAAGGAAAATTAAAATTCTGTTTTATATGGTAATATTAAATACAACTGCATTAGATCAGGGAAAGCAATGCTCCTTTATTGACCTCTTGTAAATCAACAATTTACTGCTTCTGCTTATTACAGTATTAGTGGCTTTTTAGATGACAGTGCTAGTAGTCTAGGAACTGCAGATATTCATTATGGACTGAAATTATGTCCACTGAACAGAGAGCAGTTCCTCAGGATGCTTTTATTATTTAACTACATGAAAATGTATGTATCTGTGAGTAAACATAATAACCTTCTACAGAAAAAACAGCCATAAATAAAGATCGTTACAGTAGTTTTATCGTTTATTACCTGAATGTCAGCGTCCTGCTGCAGAGCAGACTCATTAATTTTCCACAAGTAGAAGCACAAGATTTCAGTGACCCTAATGTGACCTGAATCTTTGCAGTTTGCAAAAGCTGAAGGAGAAACCCAGTACGAGCTAAAGCACTGGTGGCTCCAGTCGGTGAATCATGCACTAGAATTTCAATGCAAAACTATTCCTACAAACACGCTTTTAATAGGGCAGTAAACTATGCTTAGGTGAAGAGAAAAAAATAATTGCTCCATTTTGGGCCATTAAAGCAGTTTTGTTCCTTACTTTACTTCATCCTACTTTTATTTTCATGGAAAGTGCAGAGCGACTAGGAGATGAATTTCAATTAGTCCCAATTACAGCTGCAATAGGTTGCATGCATTAGGTGGCTGGGTTTCATCAGTGAAGCCACAGGGGCAGCCCTGGGGCCAGTGCTCGCCCTGCTCCAGGCCCTCAGCAGCAGCGAGCCCTCCCAGAGCCTGGCACAGCTGCCAAGGCTGAAAGAATGACGTTTGTAAGGAGCACGGCTGGAGAAGGGCAGGGCGAGGAAGAAGAGAAACAGGTCAGTGCAGGGAGTCCTCTCCAGCTGGGCACTCTGCACAGCAGTGGAGAGTGTGATGGGAAGAGCAAGCAGAGGGAACTGAAGCCAGAGCAGGGGAAAGGGGAGGGTGTCACACCTCCCCTAGACCACATCTCCACTGCAGAGCAGCCTCGTGGCTGGGTGAATTTCCCTGCTGCATGCACGGAGCCAGGCCAGGGCCTCACTGCGAGGTGCAGCCAAGGGCAGCAGCAAGAGCAGTGCAGATGAGGAGCCATGACTCAGCAGTGCTGCTGCAGGGATGTGCCAAGGCACTGAGACACCTGGCTGTGTGTTTGCTGCATCCCTGATGCTGCAGGAGGTGCCAAGGCACTGACACACCTGGCTGTGTGTTTGCTGCATCAGGTGCCAAGGCACTGACACACCTGGCTGTGTGTTTGCTGCATCCCTGATGCTGCAGGAGGTGCCAAGGCACTGAGACACCTGGCTGTGTGTTTGCTGCATCCCTGATGCTGCAGGGATGTGCCAAGGCACTGAGACACCTGGCTGTGTGTTTGCTGCATCCCTGATGCTGCAGGGATGTGCCAAGGCACTGAGACACCTGGCTGTGTGTTTGCTGCAGGAGGTGCCAAGGCACTGGGACACCTGGCTGTGTGTTTGCTGCATCAGGTGCCAAGGCACTGAGACACCTGGCTGTGTGTTTGCTGCAGGAGGTGCCAAGGCACTGGGACACCTGGCTGTGTGTTTGCTGCATCCCTGATGCTGCAGGAGGTGCCAAGGCACTGGGACACCTGGCTGTGTGTTTGCTGCATCCCTGATGCTGCAGGAGCTGCCAAGGCACTGGGACACCTGGCTGTGTGTTTGCTGCATCCCTGATGCTGCAGGGATATGCCAAGGCACTGAGACACCTGGCTGTGTGTTTGCTGCATCCCTGATGCTGCAGGAGGTGCCAAGGCACTGGGACACCTGGCTGTGTGTTTGCTGCATCCCTGATGCTGCAGGAGGTGCCAAGGCACTGACACACCTGGCTGTGTGTTTGCTGCATCCCTGATGCTGCAGGAGGTGCCAAGGCACTGGGACACCTGGCTGTGTGTTTGCTGCATCCCTGATGCTGCAGGGATGTGCCAAGGCACTGGGACACCTGGCTGTGTGTTTGCTGCATCAGGTGCCAAGGCACTGAGACACCTGGCTGTGTGTTTGCTGCAGGGATGTGCCAAGGCACTGGGGACACCTGGCTGTGTGTTTGCTGCATCCCTGATGCTGCAGGGATGTGCCAAGGCACTGACACACCTGGCTGTGCGTTTGCTGCATCCCTGATGCTGCAGGGAGGTGCCAAGGCACTGGGACACCTGGCTGTGTGTTTGCTGCATCAGGTGCCAAGGCACTGAGACACCTGGCTGTGTGTTTGCTGCAGGGATGTGCCAAGGCACTGGGACACCTGGCTGTGTGTTTGCTGCATCCCTGATGCTGCAGGAGGTGCCAAGGCACTGACACACCTGGCTGTGCGTTTGCTGCATCCCTGATGCTGCAGGGATGTGCCAAGGCACTGGGACACCTTGGCTGTGTGTTTGCTGCATCAGGTGCCAAGGCACTGAGACACCTGGCTGTGCGTTTGCTGCATCCCTGATGCTGCAGGGATGTGCCAAGGCACTGAGACACCTGGCTGTGTGTTTGTTGCAGGAGGTGCCAAGGCACTGGGACACCTGGCTGTGTGTTTGCTGCATCCCTGATGCTGCAGGGATGTGCCAAGGCACTGGGACACCTGGCTGTGTGTTTGCTGCAGGGATGTGCCAAGGCACTGAGACACCTGGCTGTGTGTTTGCTGCAGGGATGTGCCAAGGCACTGAGACACCTGGCTGTGTGTTTGCTGCATCCCTGATGCTGCAGGAGGTGCCAAGGCACTGGGACACCTGGCTGTGTGTTTGCTGCATCCCTGATGCTGCAGGAGGTGCCAAGGCACTGGGACACCTGGCTGTGTGTTTGCTGCATCCCTGATGCTGCAGGGATGTGCCAAGGCACTGACACACCTGGCTGTGTGTTTGCTGCATCCCTGATGCTGCAGGAGGTGCCAAGGCACTGACACACCTGGTTGTGTGTTTGCTGCATCCCTGATGCTGCAGGAGGTGCCAAGGCACTGACACACCTGGCTGTGTGTTTGCTGCATCCCTGATGCTGCAGGGATGTGCCAAGGCACTGGGACACCTGGCTGTGTGTTTGCTGCATCCCTGATGCTGCAGGAGGTGCCAAGGCACTGGGACACCTGGCTGTGTGTTTGCTGCAGGAGGTGCCAAGGCACTGGGACACCTGGCTGTGTGTTTGCTGCATCCCTGATGCTGCAGGAGGTGCCAAGGCACTGGGACACCTGGCTGTGTGTTTGCTGCAGGAGGTGCCAAGGCACTGAGACACCTGGCTGTGTGTTTGCTGCATCCCTGATGCTGCAGGAGGTGCCAAGGCACTGGGACACCTGGCTGTGTGTTTGCTGCATCCCTGATGCTGCAGGAGGTGCCAAGGCACTGGGACACCTGGCTGTGTGTTTGCTGCATCCCTGATGCTCCAGGCACATCCCAGGATGGGCTCACATGGGGGACTAGAGGCAGCAAACAGGGAAAGCCAGCCCCTCACCTGTCTGTGCAACGCCTCAGTCAGCTGCTGTACCTGTGTGGGCAGGGCTGGCACCAGCTGGAGGACAGCTGCAACAGGACTGCTCCAGAGGCCAGGCAGCTGGCTGAGAACCACTGCCACGTTTATGGACCCTGTGCTGATCACAGCAAGCCCTGGTGATGACAAAGGAATTTCCAACGCTTTTAGAAGTTCCCTAAAGGACTGCCAAGCAGGTGTGAACCTCGCACCACACCAGATCACTGCCAATTCTCATCACACTCCACGAGGTAAAACACAGGTAAAACACCTCTTCAGGAAAGTCCTGCTCTTGCACTCTGCCAACAGGGATTCCCCACAGACAGCTTTCCTGCTCTGAACTGTCCTGACTCAGAGCCAGCAGGAACTGACATTTCATGAACCCACTGACTCTTTGGTCCCTGCTTCTCTAGTTCCAAGCTCACTCAGAAACCTGGATGGTCCCAGGTACTTTCCACAGCACACACACAGTGGGTGAACTAGTGCACAGATGAACAGAGCCCACATGACAAGACTGAGGAAATACAGGGATGGTGCACATCGGGATAAAAACTGGATTTTAAGGGTTAAAAAATACCAGGAACTTGCAGTTCTATGTGAAAATCTGTAACTGATGCAACTGAATACAATGCTGACAGACACTTCCTAATTTAGACTTATTTTCTTTGCGTTATGCCACAAATCTAGATATTTTTCTATACAGTAGAAAACCACATCCACTAATTAAATTATTATTTCATTGGCTAATTAACAACTCCGGACAGATTTGCATTTGGGACTTACTTGGTTTTATATAACAACAGCAGATAATTAATCTATCTCAAACCATTCTTTCCCAGCTAAATAGGTTGGATATCAAAAAAACCAAAAAATCATAAATTAATCTGGCAAACAAAGCCTAGCAGATGCAAGACTGGGTTAAAATTCACAAGGTGCCAATTGCAGCAGGGAATGAAGGGAACAACAACCCCGGGAGACATTTCTGAGCGTGTGCTAGCACAGCCCTCACCTGTGGAGCTGTCGAGGTTCTCCTCCAGCCAGCGTGCAGCCTCCCAGCAGTCCTGAGCGTCGTTGGGAGTGAAGTGGTTGGGAGGGACTGTCCCCACGAACCTCTGCGGCCACTGCCTCGGGGCTCCGCTCACCTCTGCCTCCACGGGAGCCAGGGCCTGGGCAAAGCAGGGGTGAGAGGACACATGGCACAATGTCACCCTCACCTTGGCTACCCAAGGGCTGCTGCTGGCACATCCCAAACCTCTGGCACCCTCGGAGCAGCAAACGCTCCCACGGCCACGGGAACACGGATCCCACCCAGCTGAGTGCACCTGTGTGTGCAGGTGCTCCCTGCTCCCTGGGACCACTCCAAACAGAGCTGCCAGGGCAAGAGCAGGCACATGGCACACACCAGGGACTGCACAGCAAACGGCAGAAATGTCCCAACACACAGCAGGGGATCTCGGCAGCTCTCTGAGTAACAGATCACTTTAACAGCCAGACTGCCTCCACTTCTTGTCAGCAAAAATCAACCTTCTACAGCAACAGGTTTTGTCCCAGAGAAAGGGATCAAAACCTGCCTGATGGCTCAAATGTGAAGATTTAGTCACCTGTCCACTGTGTAATGCTGCTTTACAACAACAAGCTCAGTCTGAGCTGTACAAAGCAAAAAGGGAATCCTGTCTCTGACTTCCTCAGCACCACTGAGCCACATCCTGAACCCTGTTCCCACTGCCAGCCAGGTCAACTGAAACACTGCTGGGTCATGTAAAACCAGGCACAACACCAAAAGATCTTACCTGACAAGTAAACCTCTAAATCATAATACATAGTGTTCCACTAAGCATTAATTTGACTGCTTACCAAATAAGAAATGACTTATAAAAAGATGGACTAGAGCTTTGTATAAAAAAACCAGAAGCCACTAATTTCTTCTTAGCCTTTTGAACAGCTTGAAAGTGAGAATAGATGACGTTGGGATTTCTTCTCAAAGGCAGACAAAGCCTGCCTTTTTCCTTGCTATCTTTGCCTTTCTCCCCCACTGCAGTTACTTGCCATAAATTATTTTGCAAGTCAGAGTTACCTCCAAACACCTTTTGCTAGGAACACTTTTCCAGCCCACACTCCAGCTTTTGTTTCATCCCTGCAGCCCCCAGCTGTTTAAGCATGCTCTGCTCTGAGAAGGGATCCCAGACAGCAGAGCCTGCTGCACACAGGCAGACACCACTGTGGGATGTGGTGAAGCCCTGCAAAGCTGCAGACATTGCTCACATCCATCTCCTGATTGTAAAGGCAAAATGCCTTGCCCACAGTTCCTACCCCAAACCATGCAGGTAAGGCAAAGCCCTGCAGCAAGGGGGCTGGACCAAGCTGCCCATTTGGTTACCGGCCTGATGGCCTCATGGGGATACAGGAGCCAGAACAGAAGCCACCCTTGCCCAGGAGTCTGAGTGGAAGCTGACCCTATGGGGCTGGAGCTCACCTTGGTTACACATCTTACAGGCAGCTAAGGGTCTGCTTCAATCTCTCTGGAAACTCAGCTGTGCTACACCACCAAGCAGCACCATGGACGTGCCTAGGCATGGCCATCACATGAGATGAGTAATTAATTTGATAAGGAACTCTCTCCATTTCAAAAACTAGGTCAAATGGTGTCAGAGCAGCTGGAGCTAAGTCTCCTGTGGCTGGGACCACATGTCAGCTGAGCCTGCTCCTCAGCAGGTGTAACGGCTGTGGTGACACAAACACTGGCAGCTTTGCCCCTGCCAAGCGAGCTGCTCTCCAGCTCTGGCAGCAGCACCACCCCAGCACCCAGCCCGGCCTGCTGCACTCAGGGCTGCACGGGCTGTGCCTGAGCCCAGAGCAGCCCTGAGGGCAGGAAGCCTGGAGCCCTGGCTCTCTGCTCAGCTCACCTGGTAGCTCAGCCCCGTGCACAGAACCAGGTAGTCGTAGGGCACCTCCTTGTCCTTGGAAACAACCACGCACTTGGCGCGGCGGTTTATGGCCGTCATCCTCCCAACCACCACGTTCACCCAGGAGCACAGCGACATCCGGGCGTGATCCTCATCGGCAAAACAGTGGCTGCAAAGAAAGAATATCTGCAAGTGACATTTTGGCAGCTGACAGCAGGCATCAATTAGACATCTGGTGAGCTGGGCCCAGGCCCCCGGCGGTCCTGCCTGCTCCCTTGCTGGGAGTTTACTGCACTCCATGGCAAAAGATGAGGCTTTAGGAAATACTCAGTCACAAACTGACACCTTTCTAAAAAACCAAACAAACCCTTCCAGCACTGGGCCTCGCAATCATGTAATTTAAGAACAAAGACAAGAATCTGTGCTTTACTCTGCCTTTCCTTTGCAGGCTGATGTGAGGTAGAAGCTTTTGAACCTGCAAAGAAAATAATTCAACAGCCCAATTCTTTCTCCAAGACAAGACTTCCTTATTCAGCTTTCCCCCAACTTTCCTTCCCTTGCTATTCAGCCTCACCAGCCGTAGCTAAGGTGAGACACAAATGCAGGGAATGCACCCTACCATTTTAGCAGCTGTATTCTAAAAAGTTTAAAAATCAATAGAAAGCTAGGGAAAGGGCTGTCAGAGCTAGAAGTAAAAGGCAGAGATCTCAAGTCTCCTACTGGTGGCCCTTTTCCAAAAGAACCTGCAAGTTCTTTTTGCAAGAATTGCAAGTACCAAAGCACACTGAACTGCTCCTGAGCTGTGTGCTCCAGGATGTCTGGGGTGTGCACGGAGCACACACCACAAGCAGCGTGCTCTGACAGTGTGAATTCCAGATCAGTACCCTAAAATCACCTGTTGGCTTTGACAGTCTCAGACAAGGTTTGCTTTTCTCATGTTTCAGGGGTGTTCCAGCCTGCTCCAACAAAAAGCATCAGATATCCCCGGGCATGAGAGAAGTTTCAAAGATCTGGAAGCTGCTATTTTAAAAAGCCAATTTTAAAACAAAATCCAAATGGAACAAAATCTCTTTTAATGCCTCAGTAATGAAAATTACAATTATTTCCAAAGGTCTTTTAAGGCCTGGAGTGTGCCCTCACCAAGTAAATACCAGGACACTTACTTATTACTGCATTTGTACCACCCTTCCTGTTTAAAAACAGCCTTCTGCAAAGACAGAGATTGCTGCAGATAAAATATTTCCATACAGATGTGCAATACACACACCACTATAAAATGTGAGGAGAACAGAGAGAGAACATTCCCAGCTAGGTCCATCCTGACCCCTGAACAATGGCCCACCATGGAAAGGCACAGGAGGCTGCTCAACACTGTGCAGATCCAGCTGGGCTCAACTCCATCCCCCCCAGTACTGAAAACCCACAGCAGGCACAGCCTGTCCAGTTAGGTTCTTCCCCATTTACAGCTCTGTAGAGCAATAAACCCACAGGATCTACTGAAAAAGAATGCAACAGGTTTAAAACAAGCAAAAAAAAGAATGGCTGGTGTCACACAGGTGTCTGGTTTGTGAGACCAGAGCAGCCCAGCAGGAAGAAGCATTGAACAAACTACATGAAAGAGGCTGAGCCTACCCCAGCCAGGACCTCAGGAGGGGAGTGGCTGGTACAGGGACCCTGGGCTTCAGCCAGGCTGCCAGCTCAAGCCACCACAGAAAATCCATTTCACCTGCCAAACCAAGCTCATGGTCAGTTAGAGGCTCAAAAACTTGGCTTTCTATGTACACTTAGTGATGAAAAGTATTCCACTTTCTCCCAGGAGCCTCAAAGTGGTGAAACAGAAGGGGCTGGGCCCATGCTGAAGCATTTGATGCTCTCCTGTGGCACCAGCAGCTGCAGCAGAGTGTGGGTGGAACCAGCACTGAGAGCTGCTGCTCTGCCATTAATTCCAGGGCATGCATCCCAACACAGAGCTCCTGGTTCCAAACTCCCAAAACTGGCATTCAGGATGCCACAGGAACAAATACAGTTGATTTCACAGCCTGGGAAATTTTAGGATTGAATTGCCAGACTTTCTGTGCAGATGCTCTGTGTGCTCTGTACTCACAGATACCAGAGGAAAATAAATAAGAGGAGAAAACCACTGACAATTCTGAACTGTAATAATGCAGAAATCTATAAATAAAATGGACATTAAGGACAGAAGAAGGTTTTCAAAAGCACCTCTATAATTGAGGAGCACAGCTCCCAGGAGACTGACACTCCAAAATCACAGGGATGCTTTCAGAAATCACACCCTGCAGAGTTCAATTTTCACTCTTAATCTGCTTTCAGATTTTAACAGCTGAATCTGGTGAGGTGGCTCTGAACTGCAACTTTCTGTCAGGAAGGATGCTTTGTAATTACAACTCTTTTCTACAGTGAACTCAGGAAAAAGACTGCACGCATTTATGGGAGAATATAATTCCTCCATTTGCTAGATTTGCACTTGAACACACCCCTTCCTACAGGACAAAATGTAATACAGGTGACTACTTATACAAAATTCTTTGTCAGGTCAAAATTCCAAATGAGATCAGATGGTTTTAAACAGGTTCCCACTACACTATTCTCACATCTTTGGAGAGATTTCAGTTGTAAGGCTCACCAAGCAGATGTGGATCTGTTTTGTCATTTAAAGGGCCAGCCCTTTAGTGCACTGCAGCTCGCTGAGGAAAAGATTTGATAAAATACAATGTGAAGGCTCCAAAGAGTCAAAATGCCAAATCTAAATAACTTAGTACAAGTTCATTCCCCAGCTATTCAGAATAACTGATCCATTTTAATTCTATGCTTCTCAACATTCAAAACAATCATGTTCAGGTCCACAGTGATGATTTATTCCAAAATGAAACCCAAAAATATTGTATTTAAATGAGAATGGCATACTGTGAATTTTAAAGAGGTGAGATTTTATCTGACCAAATGGAAGCTCTTATATTTATAATGGCAAACAAGGAAGCCCATGAAGTGTTTGGCAGTCCCCAGACAAGGCTCTTCCACCACTTCACTTGAGCTGCACACAGCCCTGGCCTGGGACAGGGCACAGCCTGCCACAGCCCAGGGAGTGGCACTCACAGCCCAGGAGCAGCAGAACTGACACACAACATCTGCCAAACTCAGCAGCAATTCCCCTGTACCCAGCCAAATCCCCCAGCACTGCTGGGCTCTGCATCCCACCACACACTGCTCCAAGTCAGCCCCACACATTACCAGTGTTAACTCCTGTACACTCTTCTGCTTCAGCATTATTCAGGCTAAAAACCAAACAAGATTTAAAAAGCAAGGAGACATCCCGTGTCATTTGTGTTCAACCTGGAAGCTGAAACAACCTAAAAAGCCTTGGAAGGCAGAGCCCACTGTCCAGGTGTAGCACAGTGGATTGCTGCTGGGGCACTATTTCCCTGCTCATCATTCTGTCCAGCTCCTCTTGGAGGTGAGCACATGCTGGACAGGCAGGCTGGAGTATTCTGGGGCTCTCTACGGATGTATCTAAAATTCAGGACAAGTTCACAGCATTACAAAGTGTTATGTTTTCTGCAGGAGCTATGGAAGTGTTTAGACACGAAGACAAACCTGTTAATTAAAAATCTTCTGTACTTGGAGCTCTGTGGGTCTTTTCCTGGAAGTCCATGAATGGAAATCAAGGTCAGGTTGTTGAACTTCAGACGTGGCCTGTGGAAAGAAAAACAAAGAGCCACAGTTGAAACAAATTCGGAGGGCACATCCAAGGAACAGCACAGCTCAGAATTCCATGTTCAGGAGGATACAGCAAGCAATTCCTTCACACAGGGACACAGTGCTTCACTCTGCTCAGCACAGGTGTCTCTGGCTACAAAGAGAAGAACAATTTCCACCACAGTTTCTGTAATGCCGGGGTAAGGAGGGGGACAGGACTGACAGTATGTTGAACTAAATGTGATCTGACATTTGAAAACAAATAAATATTATGAGTGATTAAGCCTTCTAATCTTCAAGGCTTTCTGTAAGTTAAGGATGGACTGATGCAAATGGTACAAAGGAATCAGAATGTTTTTTATCAACCAATGTTAATTTGTTATTCATACATTTAAAAAATATATTCAAACAAAGTTAAAGGTCATACTTAAACCAAGGAATTTCAAGGTTATGGCTGCCCCTCTCAAAATGCATATTAATAGTTTAATTCTGGATTATGGATTATCTGTGGTAAATCTCCATGCATACTCAGCCCAAGCACAAAGTAATAAATAACCTTAATGTAACAGAGTGCATATATTTATACAGATTATGGGCCTGATTCTCATTTAAATTAAGGTCACTCTGCAGAGGTGGATGTAAATAGAATTTGCTTTTCATTTATGGCCACCTTATGCTGCCTGAGTGCTACTAAATGGTCTTCATGTAAATGAGAGGGAGCCTGACCCAGGAAGCTGAAGGCAGGGCGAAGAGAGCTGCCATCTGCACACCGCCCGTGGGGTGCCAACAACAGCTACAGGAGCTTCACTCACTGACAGGCACAGCTCCTGGGCCTTTGTTTACATGGCATTCTTTGCATAAACACCCTGCACACCCTCCCTTCCTCACAGGGAGATCTCCTTTCAGTGTGGAGCTGAAGGCATCTGTACACACCAACAGGTGCCGAATCCAGGGGCCACAGTAACATCACATTTAAATATTTCATGCAATATTTAATTTAATGATATTTAGGATAGAAACCTCGTGAGCCAGCATCAGAAACATGGCAGAACCAAAGTTCTAGGCACCATGAACGTGCCTCTTTTGCATGACTGCACGATGATGCCCCTTATTGATCTGGCCACATACCACTTCCCTCTGCAGATGCTCTAGCTCTACGGAGTGCACACACAGGCACCCAGCATTCCCCCAGTCACCTGGAACTTGTTCCCTTCCTCCCCAGTGAGCAGGAGGCTCCAGTCAGACCTTGCAGGCAGTACAATTTACTAACTAATGATTTCCTTCTTCCTCTGTGCTCCCATGGCATCCCCATACGCCCCAGACACGAATTCACGTTTCCCACTCCTCCCTCTCGTAGGCACCAAAACGATTCACATCTCCCTGGCTGCAATGGGATGGAGCAAGTGGCACCTTTGATTTCCCTTTACACTGAGGAGAAGGCTGGCTGGTGCAGGGGCACAGCTGCTGCTTCCTGCCAGAACCTGACCAGTGCTTAAGCCAACAAAAGGATGGCTCACCTACTACAGCTCCTGATTCCTTACTGGTGCCTAAAATCTCCCAACTGAGCAACAACCAGGGGCCTGCACACGGCAGTGCTGTCAGGACAGGGACTGGCTTGGATGCTGCTAACAGATACAACAATGCCCAACCCAAAACATGGCAAAGTGGAGGTTCCCCTTTGGTGAAAAAGTCTCCAAGGTAAGAGCCCTGAACCTGTGCACCTGCATTTCAGAAGCAAATAATTCCAGCAGGGATTCACGTTGCTGTGGATACAGAGGGAAGAACAGCTCAAAGACACTGGTAAAGCAGGGAGGGATTAGAGTATCTAGGGAAATAAGTAAAAGGTGTTGGGTTTCAGTGCACTGCTCTGGAGGACGGCTAAAAAAAATAAATCTGAACACCCTTGTCCTCAAAATAAAACAGGGTTACCAATTTACTGAGCACAATCAAAAGGACACACAGAAAAGTTTTAGTACAGTTTTTACATATATTCTGGTGTTTGTGAATCTGTTAGAGTATTCCTTGCTCATTTTGCTGGATTTTTTTTCCTGATGTCTTGCTACCTTTTTTCCCCCCCTTCTGTGTGTGGTGTGATGATGGAAGCTTAGACAGTGGAAGCTGCCTGAACAAATAATTTAATTAATTGCTTTCATTAAACCCCTCATTATCACAACAAGTCAAATCACTTCTGCTGCAAAAAATAAAGTGCAGCAAAGTAGTCTCCATGAACCCGAGCATTTCAATTTATTTGAAATCCTGCATTCTTAAAGATTATTTTCCCAGTCATCAATAAAAACTAAAACAAAGGAGTGACAGAAGATAATGCTTTATCTGCCTCCTAAAATTAGTAACTATGTGAACTGCTCTCCTGCATATATAATTTTTAAACAATAATATCTCAATTTATAACCTATCCAAAGTAAAGTCTTAATGACACTGGATCCTCAGCTTCACTGCAGCAAAATGGCATCTCAATATCATTCTGAAAATGGTAAAAAAATAAATAAAATCTGATTTCAGCACTAAACACTGAAAAATAAGATGAGATAAAGTCTTGCAATAACAAAACTTTGAAATCAGGAAGATCTCTGTCCTGAAAGAAGAAAGGGAGGAAGGAGCCCAGAAGCAGAGATGATGACAAGAGTCTCCCTGTGTTCAAGGCACAGGAACTCTGCATGTCCAGGTGTCACTCTGCCTGTGCAAGGCAGATGGGGACAGCTCTTTTCCCTGCACAGGAACAATACATCCAAAGCACGACTTTTTTTAAGGGAATATTTCAAGAACAGCAATCAGGACATGGAGAAGAGACTTGTCCAGAAGGAGAAGGTATTCTAACAGCTTTCACACCCACCAAAACCACCTCCTCTCCAGAACCTTCCTGAGGGCATCAATTACAGCCCCCTAGCAGGATTCCAGATTCACTGCTGACCAACAGATGTGCATCTCCAGGTTACCCCTCTCCAATTACCAGTAAACAAGGATTAGCCAGTTCTCCCTTGGATCAAACCAAGGCAAAAGGGTAAGAGTGTGAATGAATTTGCTCAACAAAAGAAGGGATATCAGCACAGTGTTTACTTGTCAATGCAAGGGTCAAGGAGGGGCTTTCCACACAATCTGGCCCATGACAACTCTTCCCCTCTCAGCAAAATATTTCATCATGCCCCAGTTGCTTCTCCTGCTATTAAAACAACAGGGTCCCTTCAAAAACTTCTGTTTTGATGAAACAGTGCTTTGGATTTTTTTTTTTTCAGAAACTTCCTGCCAGGTTTATTGGTAATTTTATCAGATGCTGTCATCCTAAGAAGACCAACCTCTAAGTCCAGGCCATGAAAGCCATACTGTCACCATTTTTGGCATCTTAGCAAGAGTCCATTAAAGAGCTAAAGAACATTTCCTTCACCCTTTGACTAACACCCTTCAAGGATGTTGGGAGTGCTTCTCTCACCACTGGTAGCTGGGTCTCACACCAAACTCTGAACTCGAGGTTCACTACTTACTAACAATGACATCAGTGAGGTATCAACATCATTCTCATATGCAATCCAAACACAGCTACTAGAAATAAAATTAACTCTGTCCCAGCCAAACCCAGGGCAATCCTGTCTCAGAAGCTGTTCTTCTCCAGTTAAATTTGGATTCTCCTGCTAGGTTACATGAACCACTCCTCCCACTCTTCCCCCTCAAGTGCTTAGTCCTAGACTTCCTTCTCTGCAGTTATTTTCCTGTGGTTATATTGCTTGTCTCTCATCCTCTGTGCTGATCCTTTTATAGACAATAAAATTAAACACACCAGCAACTCTGACTGTTGCCTTCCAATTCCTTTACTAATTCCTACTTTTTTAGGCGGCTCTACATCATTCCACAACCTGGATTTCTCACTGAACATCACCAAACATGTCTTTTTCCAGTTTCTTCTTTTGAACTCCCATCCACCTTGTAACTCATTATTTTGAAACACCTCATCCCCCTCCTGTGGCTTCACTGCTTTTGTCCCTTCCAGTCACCTCTCACTTCCCAGCAACTGGTTTTGCTTACAAAAACTAGAGCATCCACTCAGGACCTGCAGCATTTTCACAATCTAGGTTACTAAAATCAACGGGGAAAGTTCCTACAGTATGAATTAGTTTGTAACAGGGCAGGGAAATCTAAAGAGCTCTTTTCCTTGCCCACTCAAAACACAGTAAATCAAACCTATCCATATCCTTCCACAGGGTTCACAAGGGCAGCTGTGGCATCCCAAACCTAAGTCAGCTTTGAGCCTGACCTAATCAAAGCACCATTAACCACTCATTCAGTGAGAGCCCTTCCTTCCTAAAATTCCAATTTCCATTCCACAACGGTTATGGCATTTCATTTTCTTCAAAAATGGCAATTCTTTTCCTAGACAGATAATGAGGGATATCTGATGATGGCCTTGGTAGTTAGTCTCTTGCTGTTTAATCACCTTGCAGATTCCAAACCACAGCTGAGAGACATCAACACCATTTCCCACAAATAAAGGTACCATAAATTGGGCAGTAAAACTAAAGTGTGGTAGAAACTTCACTGCTGCTGTGTGAGTGCTTCAGTGAGTAACACACAGTGCAGATTCCAGCTTGCTAATAGGACATTTTCAAAGTTATTGGTCAATTACCCATGTTTGAAACTGAGGTTGTGGGGTTTTTATGGCTGTATGCTAGACTGCAATTTTCCAAACTACTGCAGAGGAGATAAGTATTCTGACCCCATGATGCAGCCTGCTGCAAAGCTGGCAATGCTGCCTTCAGAGGGGCACCCTCAACATTCCCAGATGCCACCAGGCAGACTGCCCTGAAACCTGGGAGCCTTGAGGGTTAACCACCGGTGCTCCTCCTGCCAGCAGGACACAAAACTCATTGCAGCTGCACATTCTGAGGCACCCCCCAGTGCCAGGTCCTCACGACATAAGGCTGGAAGGACAGGGACACAGCTGGCAGGGCCAAACCCCTGATCTCAAACATCCATCCTTCTATTAGTGACCTTCACAGGCCAGCACCCTGACTCTGGCCCTCAGAGCATTCACACTCACAGGAATCAAATCCACACTAACCACCGGGGCAAGGAGCACAGCTCAGCCAGACAAGTATTTTCCTCCATGCAGCAGCCTGCACACTCTGCTGTGCCTCCAACCAGCCCTGAGGCTGCTCTAGCGGGCTCAGCACTGCACCTCGCCCCAGCTCTGGGCACAGGCTTCAAAGCCAGCGAGCTGCCAACAGAGGAGGCAGTGGTGCCATCTCCTCCCTGGCTGCAGGCAGCTGAGAGCCTCGGTGCAGCAGGAGTGCTGCTGTGCTTGCTCTGCATCGATCAGAGGCACCAGGTTACCAGCTCAGGGCTGGGCATGTCCTGCTGAGTCACCAGGAGGGGATGATGGATGCAGCCCAGCCTTCTAGAAAAACCCCTGGGACGCACTCCAACTCTGAGCAGGCTTTCCATGAGAAAACTACTATTTCCAAGATCAGCTTCAACACTCACCAAGAAGTATTCAAATATAAACAGTAACAAGAGAAAAATCTACAAATGCTTAGAAATTTCAAGAGTGAAAGAACAGTTTGGGCTCAGAGAAGTGTTTGCATATATTCAAAGGGCAAGTATTTCAAGTTGCAATAATCTTATTTAAAGCTGCAGACAGCCTCAAAAGCAAGGCTGCAGCTATAAAATATTGATGGTAATTAAAATATAGTCTCATTCTCTGGCAGAGGCTGTTGGAAGGCTGTGCTGACCCACACTCTCCCCCGTCTGTGTGTGGGATCAGTCGCTGCTGCTGTGATGCCGACTGTGTGACATGGCCAGCTCTGACCCACTGGATTTATCTCTGTCACAGCCTCAGCTCTGCTCACCAGCAGCCAGGGGAGGCCACAGAGACCGAGGATGCAGGCTGGGGACGCTGAGGCTCCGAGGGGAAGGCTCAGGGAGCACACACGTGTCAGCTCATGGGGCAAAGACAAATAGGGCACAACAATGGCCATCACTAACCCATTCACTGCATGTTAGCTCTGCGATCAGCAAGTAAGCACTAACTATTTAATTAGTCAACTAATTAGTGACAGGCAACATGGAAGGCTTCAGATGTTCCCAGACAAATGCAAAGATAAAAAGCCTAATTAACCAGCAAGCATTATGCTAACCACAGCCAAACAGGCCAGATGTGCAGGATATTGTGTGCCCTGTGCTGCCAGATAACGGGCTCAGAGGAGCCCTGTTCAAATCCTGCCACCTCAGAGCTGATGCTGGGTGCCCCAGCTCCCAGTGGCTCACAGGGTCCCTGTTCAATCCCTGCTCAAACCTCAGAGCTGATGCTGGGTGCCCTGAGCTGCCAGTGGCTCACAGGATCCCTGTTTAATCCCTGCTCAAACCTCAGAGCTGATCCTGGGTGCCCTGAGCTGCCAGTGGCTCACAGGATCCCTGTTCAAACCTCAGAGCTGATCCTGGGTGCCCTGAGCTGCCAGTGGCTCACAGGAGCCCCTGTTCAATCCCTGCTCAAACCTCAGAGCTGATGCTGGGTG
This sequence comes from Luscinia luscinia, assembly GCA_034336685.1. Classification (NCBI taxonomy): domain Eukaryota; kingdom Metazoa; phylum Chordata; class Aves; order Passeriformes; family Muscicapidae; genus Luscinia; species Luscinia luscinia. The sequence goes on from CM067609.1 coordinate 110,511,525, forward strand.
CCCCAGCTCCCAGTGGCTCACAGGATCCCTGCTCAAACCCTGCTCAAACCTCAGAGCTGATGCTGGGTGCCCCAGCTGCCAGTGGCTCACAGGATCCCTGCTCAATCCCTGCTCAAACCTCAGAGCTGATCCTGGGTGCCCTGAGCTGCCAGTGGCTCACAGGATCCCTGCTCAATCCCTGCTCAAACCTCAGAGCTGATCCTGGGTGCCCTGAGCTGCCAGTGGCTCACAGGATCCCTGCTCAAACCTCAGAGCTGATCCTGGGTGCCCTGAGCTGCCAGTGGCTCACAGGATCCCTGCTCAATCCCTGCTCAAACCTCAGAGCTGATGCTGGGTGCCCTGAGCTCCCAGTGGCTCACAGGATCCCTGTTCAATCCCTGCTCAAACCTCAGAGCTGATGCTGGGTGCCCCAGCTCCCAGTGGCTCACAGGATCCCTGTTCAATCCCTGCTCAAACCTCAGAGCTGATGCTGGGTGCCCTGAGCTGCCAGTGGCTCACAGGATCCCTGCTCAATCCCTGCTCAAACCTCAGAGCTGATGCTGGGTGCCCCAGCTCCCAGTGGCTCACAGGATCCCTGTTCAATCCCTGCTCAAACCTCAGAGCTGATGCTGGGTGCCCTGAGCTGCCAGTGGCTCACAGGATCCCTGTTCAATCCCTGCTCAAACCTCAGAGCTGATGCTGGGTGCCCTGAGCTGCCAGTGGCTCACAGGATCCCTGTTCAATCCCTGCTCAAACCTCAGAGCTGATGCTGGGTGCCCTGAGCTCCCAGTGGTTCACAGGATCCCTGTTCAAACCCTGCTCAAACCTCAGAGCTGATGCTGGGTGCCCTGAGCTCCCAGTGGCTCACAGGATCCCTGTTCAATCCCTGCTCAAACCTCAGAGCTGATGCTGGGTGCCCTGAGCTGCCAGTGGTTCACAGGATCCCTGTTCAATCCCTGCTCAAACCTCAGAGCTGATGCTGGGTGCCCCAGCTCCCAGTGGCTCACAGGATCCCTGTTCAATCCCTGCTCAAACCTCAGAGCTGATGCTGGGTGCCCCAGCTCCCAGGGGCTCACAGGATCCCTGCTCAATCCCTGCTCAAACCTCAGAGCTGATGCTGGGTGCCCTGAGCTGCCAGTGGCTCACAGGATCCCTGTTCAATCCCTGCTCAAACCTCAGAGCTGATGCTGGGTGCCCCAGCTCCCAGGGGCAGACACCATCCTGCAGTGAACAATGCTGGCTTAGTGTACCGGATTTAAATTCTACTCAGAAAAAGAACTCAGGGCTTTGACAAAAATGTACTTTAATCAATCTGGTTCTTAAATGCAATCATTATTGCAATGTACCCACAGGGAGAAGCAAATAGATTTCATAACCATTTCCCATTAAAACACTGTGATTTTAGTCACCATTCACTTATGGCTATCTCATGTAGCACGTTATGTACATTCCAACACCCTCAGAGTCATTGCTTGCATCTGGACTTGGATTAAGGAGGTTTTCAAAACCAGGGATTAAGACCAGTTTTCCCTATAATCAAACCCAGCAGTGATTTCACAGCTGTATGCAAAGAGGTGGGTAAGAGCCAATGGGTTCCCTGCACTGGAACCAGTGACAAGACACTGCTGGGAGCAAGCTCCACGATCCTCAAGGCAAACTCCCATCCCTGCTGCCTGGGTTTGCATCCTGCCCCAGGAACAGCCCCTAGGATTAAGTGGAAACATTGGGGTTTGTCATCCTGTGCTGTTCTGGTCTGACCCTGCTGCCCCGCCCACCCCTTTGAAACTAGCAAAGGAATGTAGAAAAAACACCCCAAACCAACCAAGTAACAAAATGTGTTTCTTCAGTCTCAAAGAAGTTGGAAACACTTGCAAGATGGAGTTCTAATAATTGCCACATCAGTAAGTGAATTACATTGTGTGTTTCTATGGTGACTGGTAATGTAAAATAATTAAGTATGAAGAATAATGATGAGAAAACGACTTCCTCTTTTTAAGGATTAGGGCTCACAAATTGATTCAATCCAGCTATTTTTAGTGCATGTAACCTTTGCAGGGAATATTAGAAAATTATGAGTAAATTAAACTAAATTGTTTTAAAAGGCCTTCACATTGATCAGGAGGCTATTTGCTGCTGATGTGAAAATTAAAAACTAATCTTTCCCAAATTTATACCTCTATTAATATAAATTCTGTGAAAGTGCTCTAAGTGCTGCCTGCTGGCTCTGTGGCTCTCTGAGCAGCACCCTGTGTCTGGGGCTGGGTGCCAAGACAAGCCCAGGGAGGACAGGTCCTGCAGCAACTCTGGCAGAGTGGCTCAAACCCAAGCCCTGGGGGCAACATCTGGCAAAGCACAGCTGGCACAGCTGGAGCACAAACACTGAGGGAGCACCTGCAAAGACACAGCTGGCACAGCTGGAGCACACACACTGAGGGAACACCTGCAAAGGCACAGCTGGCACAGCTGGAGCACACACTGAGGGAACACCTGCAAAGGCACAGCTGGAGCACACACACTGAGGGAACACCTGCAAAGGCACAGCTGGCACAGCTGGAGCACACACACCCTGAGGGAACACCTGCAAAGGCACAGCTGGAGCACAAACACCCTGAGAGAACACCTGCAAAGACACAGCTGGAGCACAAACACTGAGGGAACACCTGCAAAGGCACAGCTGGCACAGCTGGAGCACACACACCCTGAGGAACACCTGCAAAGGCACAGCTGGCACAGCTGGAGCACAAACACTGAGGGAACACCTGCAAAGACACAGCTGGCACAGCTGGAGCACACACACCCTGAGGGAACACCTGCAAAGGCACAGCTGGAGCACAAACACCTGAGAGAACACCTGCAAAGACACAGCTGGCACAGCTGGAGCACACACACCCTGAGGGAACACCTGCAAAGGCACAGCTGGAGCACACACACTGAGGAACACCTGCAAAGGCTGCTCACTGCAGACACAGCTGGAGCACACACACCCTGAGAGAACACCTGCAAAGGCTGCTCACTGCAGACACAGCTGGAGCACAAACACTGAGAGAACACCTGCAAAGACACAGCTGGAGCACACACACCTGAGAGAACACCTGCAAAGGCTGCTCACTGCAGACACAGCTGGAGCACACACACCCTGAGAGAACACCTGCAAAGGCTGCTCACTGCAGACACAGCTGGAGCACAAACACTGAGAGAACACCTGCAAAGACACAGCTGGAGCACACACACCCTGAGAGAACACCTGCAAAGGCTGCTCACTGCAGACACAGCTGGAGCACAAACACCCTGAGAGGACACCTGCAAAGACACAGCTGGAGCACACACACTGAGGGAACACCTGCAAAGGCTGCTCACTGCAGACACAGCTGGAGCACAAACACCCTGGGGGACACCTGCAAAGGCACAGCTGGAGCACACACACTGAGAGAACACCTGCAAAGGCACAGCTGGAGCACACACACTGAGAGAACACCTGCAAAGGCTGCTCACTGCAGACACAGCTGGAGCACAAACACCCTGGGGGACACCTGCAAAGACACAGCTGGAGCACACACACTGAGAGAACACCTGCAAAGGCACAGCTGGAGCACACACACTGAGAGGACACCTGCAAAGGCTGCTCACTGCAGACACAGCTGGAGCACAAAACCACGCTCTGGCTTCCCCACAGTGCCCTACAATGAAATGTCAGCAGAAAACAGCACAGGAGGAACAACAAGAAATGGGTTAGAAGCTCTAAAGAACAGGTTTAACTGAATTTGGGTGGAACTGAAAGCCTAAAGGTGCTGAGAACAGGAGCATGAGAGGAGACTGTTCACCCTGAGATGGGATGCCTTACAGGAAGTCAAGAACCAAGAGAATTTTCTTCTGCACTGCTCCAGCAATACAACATCTATAAAGCACTTCAACTTATTCTTCTCTTGATATATTGAAAATAGCATTAGTTATGCTGTCAATGGTTGTAGAAACACAAACTCCTGGCTTAACTGAAAAAAGAAAAAAAGGTAGAATTTTCCATTCTCCACCTCTCATAAAAGCACCAGACTCTCTCAGCTCTTGTTGCATGTTGTTGTAAGAATCATGCTCAGGTTTTGAACTTGATACTCATTTCTGCAAGCCTTTCATGACATTTCTAGTATGTGTGGTTAAACTCTGCATCCTCACAGTGTGACTCCCCAGTGAGATACAAGTGAGATACCAGAGAGAGCACCGTGTCCTCACTTTGGGGATGCCTTTGAGCAGCACAACTCACCCACAGGCTTCCCTGCCTCCCAACTGGGAGCTGCCTGCAATGCTGTGAGTCCCAAAGCACCCACCCCTCCATGCACTGTGCCCAGACATTTAACAGCAGTGCACTGAGACAGACTCAAGGAATGCTCTGAATGCAAGGAACAACCCCCTTCATACAAAAGGGAGCACATCCTTTTCAGCAAAGGAAATAAAATTAAAAACTTACCAAAAAACCAGTGTTTCCAGAAAAGAGATTCCAACATCAGATGCACCAACCACCACAATTCTAGTGTTGATACACACTTTGGATTCCAGCACCAGCTTTCGATTTGTGTGGTTCAAGGAATATTTCAGCTGTATAAAAATATGTAAGACATAGAGAGGCATTAAAAAAATAGTCAAAGCCTGCTAGGAATCATTAAACTCTCAGTGATGCATCACCTTGCACTCACACAAAACTTCTGGCTCACTGACATGACTAATACCATTTTCATATGTGCACAGCACCAGATAAGTGGTACTCAAATATGTGGAACATGTGCATGTTTAATAGGTCACAGAAAATGGCAAGAGCTGAATGCTCTGGCTTGTCCTGAGCAAGATGCTCTGGAATCCTTGCAGCAGAGGACAAAACACAGCCTGTGCTATCACACACTGCCATTTATCAAACACCTCAAGAACTTACATTTACATATTGCTCAGGCCATTTTTGTACCTCCTAGAGCAGTTTTTGATCTTGCTGGTTGATTTATGGAAATGGCTTTACTGGTAAATAATTAGAACTTCTATTTTGAGTTATTTTGTGTGTTTAATTGAGAAGTCCCTTTCCAAAATTATCCTTCTCTTTTCTTAAACACCGAGCAGCTGCCTGGAAAGCCAGGCTGCCACAGCAGTAAAGAGTACTTCAACACCACTCACAAATCTTCTTGCCACCTTGTAGTTACTAATTTCAGCTTCCACACCACTGCATGCACATTCTGGCTAGGGGAATAATCTCCACGTGGGGTTTTTTTTCATGTGTCTCTAGGTCTCACTACCTAATGGAGATTCTCCAAACAAATATGCAGCTAAGAGACGAGATACTATTGTAGGTCTTTTGGGGTTTTTTTGTTGTTTTTTTTACTTTGACTATATTTAGCTTTCAAATTTCTGATGAAAGACAAGGAAATACTTTCCATCTCACGGTGTAGCACACTTTGCATTCTTCCTGCTGCTCTGGGTTGCCTACACTCCCATTTCACAGAATGGGTAACTGCAGGTTCAGAGCTGCACTGGGAAGGCCAACACAAACTGGAGCCACTTTTGTTATTTGTCAGACACTTCCCTATAAATTCCTGCTGTGGCACTTTGGAAGGAAGCAATCTAAGGCTTCCAACAGGTTTTCCTCTACTACAAATAGGAGACAGCACTAATAAAATTAGGTCCTCTAAATTCCTGCTATGGAAGTACATTAGAAATATATTCTCTGCGTACCAGCTGACAGAGTAAGTCAATAGATGCAGAGTAAGTACTTTCTTTGAAAGCTGTGGTAATTACATGGCCTTCTCAATTAAGTACACAGCACACTGAGATCCCCAAGAGATCTTTTATGCCATGTCTGTGCACTGGTGGAGCTCCAAAGTGAGGTTTCAGCACAGCCACTGTGGAGCTCACTGGAGTGCTGTCCAGTCCCTTAAGGAAGCATTATGGACAATTCCCTGCCCAATGGCATGACTGCACAGCAAGTCATTCAGAGTGCAGCAAAATGAAATGTCACCTTTGGTCAGGCCACGTTATTTTTTACTGCCAGATAAATGTTCCTCGAGCTGCAGTTCACAACAGTGCAATGATGACATCCAGTGGTGAGCCAGATTCATCTCAAGGACTGGACTGCCCTGGGAAAATTCCAGAAGACATCTCCAAAAGTATGCCAGCCCAGGCTGGCTGCTTACCAGAGGTCAGTGAAGAATGCCTGGGAAGGGACTGAACCACCTGCTCCAAACCAGGGTTACACAGGACACAGGCAAGGGCCTACAGAGAACCTCCACAATCCCACTCAAACCAGTGCTCCTGAAACGGGTGAACACCCCTCACACAAGGATCTGCCAGCAAAAAGGGTTTGAACTGTAACTTAAGTCATGCAGACTACCTCTGTAACACCTGCACACTGACAAAGCCCTTTGTACTTCCCTGGAAGGGAACATCTTTAGAGGAGACTTTAGGAAATGAGAAGAACCAGTGCCAAGTATTACAGACATCCCCCACCACTCCAAATCAAACTCTGGCTGCATTTCTGATACCACTTCAGTGGTGATGCCCCAGCCACAGGAGCTGCTGCTCTGCCAGTGCTGACACGTGTGGAGCTCTCCCAGCCCCACAGTAAGGCAGGGAGGACTCTGTGCCCTCACCCTGGTACTCACATTCCCAGCATTGGCAGACAGCAATCCTGACAGGCTGGGCTTTGCTGCACACACAGACTGGCAACTTTCTAGAAAAGCAATGACTTCTGCAGGAAAAATGATTAGGTGCTGTTTGTGTTGAAATGCAGCTCTTAATAAATTAATAAAATGCTAAAACTCATGAAAATAAACTACTTGCAATGTAACTAATCAATGAAAACAGACAGGAATGCCAGCAGCAAACAGCATAAACACAATAAGCCTCGAGGCAATGCCAAGCTCAAACACCTCCTACTGCTGTGCTGGTGGTTTATTTTAATGCACTGCAGCAATTAAAGTGGGAATACAATTTCCCTGGGAAGAGTTGTGTCTAATTTATGAAATGGCTTCTGTATCAGTGACACAAAGGCAGCCTATGGGCAGAATATAACCCGTTTTGTTCCCCACACAATGGCCCCAGCACCAACAGCTGGCATCCTCCAGAAATCACCTTTCTACAGCTAAGTACACTAAAGGGCCCTGGGGAGTGAGGAATTAGGTGGATTGGCCCCATAATACCACCTATTTTAACCAAATGTCAGGACAAATGGCTACCTGTGCCCCCCAGAGGGGTAATCAGACATCATAATTGATAGGTCAATAGCAAACTAGCACATTTATTTTGTATCCAATCTATTAAATAAACCAGCAATCATTAACTAATGCGAGGTGAAGGGCATTAATTGCCACTGACAGATTTATGCAGGGCATATGCAAGCCCAGAAAGGAGGATTTTCTTTGGTTGTCACATGGTTTTTGGGGTACTGGCACCCCTGCATGCCGTGCTGCTCCTGTCTGGGGGAGCAGAGCTGGCAGGGGTGGCCCTTTGGCATCAGCCCATGGGCTATTCCTGCACATGGACAGGCAGTGCCATCACTCTGAGCCTTCAAAGGCTGCTGCAGCCCCAGCCACTGAGCACACCCTGCAGGAGGCACAGCTTCCACCCTGATCTCCCAGCACAGCATGGCCAGAGCAGCTTTAATCCATGGCAGCCACAAGGCACACATCCTTCCACCCCAAGCAACCCATGGAAAAGGAGCCATGAAATATTGATTAGCTTTCAGCAAACACATCGTTTTCTTTGCACTTTCCAACCACATCCAGCTTCATGTCCAGCTTTCCTGTTTGCTCTGCACATGCCTTGGGAATGGATTCATGATACATTTACCCAGGACTTCACATTATATGCTGATGGTACAAACTCACATACAGAATACTTTGAGGCTCCTTTTAATTCTGTTTTTAAACATTGGGTTGCTGTAGATTTTCTACACTCTACAATAGGTCAGGGTTTATAGCAAACATTAGCTTCATTCTAACAACCAAAAGCATGGAAATTGAACACCCAAAACGTAAAAACAAACGTTTGGACTCAGTATTTCAGCCCTGACAGGGAGAAAACAGCACTGTGTTCTGAAGTGGGCACTGGAAAGTCTATCCCAGTTAGCACTCAGAGGTGAGTCAGAGCTGCTGCAGTCCTCTCTGGGACTCCTCATGCAAGGGCTCCCTAACGCTGCTCCAGAGGAGCCCCAGGATCTGCAGTGCTGCTGCAAAGGCCATCAGAGGCAGTGAGAGCAATTAACAGACCTGTTAGAGAGGAGTGCTGAGCTCAGCGACAGCACCAGGCAAACAACAAGGAGAGCAAACAGAGCTATTTTCATTTCAAGCTCCATTTGAACCACCAGTTAAAAAAAGAAACATCAATGTTTACCAAGGTGATATGAACAAAACTGATTGGAAAAAGCATGCTTTTCCAGCCTGCATTAGGAATTGTTTTCTAATACTAGCTACATTCCAAAAAGCCTCATTAGAAATCTCTGCAAACATGTTTTCAAAAGCTGTTTCCAAGCATTCACAGATTTATACCAACACCAGAAACAGAAGGAAAAGAAAAGAGAAAAAGCAACAGTGATGAAGAGTGCAGCCCTAATTGTTCTGTCTTTGTCAAAGAACCCTTCTTTGGGAACTGGCTCAGACAGATAATACCTTGCCTGCACAGAGTATTTTCATCCACAGATCCCCAAGGCCCTCATGAATGAAGTCAGTATTATTACACCATTATTATGCCTATGTGGGTGAATGCTGATCTTCAGCTCCTGGAAAAAGCCACCTTTATATTCATAACCAATTGTATGGCAGTGCCTATGGCTCCATATCAAACCAGGGGTTTCCTGCTTAACCCCAACCAGCAGCAGAAGAGAGCAGAGCACGGACACATCTATTTCATCTCCTCCCAGAAGCACTGTTACCATGGTAAAAAGCTGCTCTTTTTCCCTCTGAGCACTGACATTTGGATCCCCAGCCCAGTTCACACTCGTGTAAGGACCTGACTGCTTGCTGCTCTGCTCCAAAGGCCAAGGCAATGGACTCAGAATGGTGCCCCTTTCATCAGCTCACTTCTCCCCCTCTTCCTGGCAAGAAAGGGAAGGACAGGAAGGCACAAGGGACAGTCACAGTGGTCTGGCACACTGAGCCAGCCTGCAGAGGCAGCTGCCCACACACACACAGTCACTCACCAGTGACAGAGAGGAGCCAGAGCCAGCACAGGCACCTCATGTACAGACTCGGGGCAACACAGCAGCAACCCAAATACTGAAGTCACTGAGAAACATGAGAGGTACAAAGTTAAAAGCTTGAAAAAAAATAGAATAAGAATCATAATGCTTCATACTGAAAATAATGAACATGAGATAACAAATAATAGTCCAGGATATGAGGGGAGATTGATTTGCAGGGTCAGAGAATCATGTTTTAGAGAAAACAGATATAGATCTCCATTTTATAATGGCAAACACCACCTTTCTGTGGCAAAAATATATGTTCCCTCCTTATAAACTGGAACTATCAACCTAACAAACAGCTTAGAAGAAGCTTTAAGCCAAGTCTGACCTGTTAGTAAGCAGAAGTGCCTATTTCAGTTTACTGCAAATGTCATTAACACCTGTACAGCACCGACACCACGCTTTCAAAACAAAGATAGGTCATCTTACTTTTAATTTCACACATGCACATAAGTGGTAAACATTCCTGTTAATGATGCCATCTGGTGCCTCCCACAACGGTGTGACACTCAGCCTTCCAAACAAAATGTAATGGCAGCAGTGCACAAACCCCACTGACATTTACAGTGAGGAAATTTGTTATCAGCCTCACTTCAGAACGCCTGTTTGTGTGCCTACTGGTGCAATAAAACCATCACCTTCAGCAGCCAAGGGAAGAACAATAAATAATGGATTTTCATCCATGCACATACTACAAAAGCATTAAAAATTCATTATTCAAGCACATGAGCATCTTAAGCAACAGTTACTGCTTTAAAAATTAATACTACTCCCCTGGTTAACTGAAAACTATCCACAACTAGCCTTTGTTTGCAATCCCAACATACACACACAAATTGTAGCACAAAGGAACTCTGCTGTTTTCACTTTGATACATGAGCCCTGAGATTTAAAATGCAGGGAATTCTCTTGCCCATCCTCCCTAGGCTCTCTGCTATATTTCCCCTTTATCTCAGTAGAGGTCTAACGATGAAAATAAACCCCAAACCCTGAAAAACCTTCCATAGTTTAGCCACATTCAGGACATTGCAGAGCTTCAGCTGCACACAAATAGAACTGAACGTGCCAGAATCAAGCTTCAATTGCTGCAGGTGTTTTACCAAGCCAGCAGGCTCCTGGCTCCAAGGCAGACAGGGAGAGGCAAAGCAGCAGGGAGCTGCTCCAGGCACTGCTGTCCCAGAAGCAGCTCCAGGAGCAGAGCAGGAGGGGAATGGCCAGTGCCCAGGATGGGCACACACTCCAAAGCAGAGGCTCTGCTACTCCACAGCACTTGTGCCTCTCCTTCTCCTTGACATTTCTCTGTGGACATGTAAGGTGACAAACCATGCAGTTGGCACTCTCAGCTGCAGCAGAAGCTAAGAGCTTTGTTTGCTCAGAATGGATTGTTCTGTGGAAGCCTCTGTGAACAGCCTGGCCCCCATGTTTTAAAATTCCATTTTAAGTCCTTGTTTTTATTACTCTTGAACTACAATTGAGCTAAAATTTTCAAGCTGTACACTGTGGGCTGGCTGGGACCAGGCAGCAAGGTGCTGTTAACAGTCAGTCTATCAGTTCTGAGTCCTTCCTGCTCCTCTGCCTGCACAGCTCAGGGTAAAGCCTGTGCTCAGTCTGGGCACCAGTGAAAAGTTCAGAGAGCTGGTCATGAACTGGCCTAAACACCAGAAACTAGAAGCCACAGAGAGTGAGTAATGAAAGTAGAGCCCCAGGAGTTTGTTGGAGGGGACACCAGCATCTAGGGATGACTTTTCTACACAAACACTCATAGAGATCAGTTTCATTTCTGTTTTTTAAACAAGCTTCCCCACAAGAAAAAGTCTGTCAAATTCAAAAATGTTTTAGATTATTTTTTCCTGGTTTTATCTGACAGCTAATTTCTCCTCTTCACAAAACATGGTAAATATAGACTCTTTTGAAGTCCTGCAATTTTATAATGGGCATACAAAGCTCACAGAATAGAGAATCATCCAGGATGGCTCCTACATGACATGACTTGTCAATGCAGTAATTTAAGTATGTAGTTGTGAACACACACTGCAATGTAACAAGTTGCAAGACAAATCTGAAAGCAAGGATGCATTTTCCTGTCAGGTTCTTGTTTAAATTACCATTTTAAACTGCTCTCAGGCCATTTACTCATAGCCTTTAGCATAAGCATCATTGTGGAATCAAACACACAAAAATACCTCCACACACTGCACTGGAAACTGTTGAGTTGGCAGTGCCTTGGCCTCCATTTTTTATCTGAACCTCACATGGAACTAAATTTATAAAACACATCATGGGCTTCTGCAACTATTCTCTTTTTATGAGCAGGAGCAGAAAAAACAATTCTAAACTGTGCAATAAAGCCTGACAGCTTGAATGCAGCCATGAAATAAAAATATAATAAACCCAATAGCATGAATAATAATAAAAGGGCAAAACCAAGGAAATAATTCAACAGATGTGTGACATTTTTGTTCTTCATTGTGGACCAGTTATTCTTGTTAATTATATCACCTATTCCTCCCTTACATTGATAATTACATGAAGCAGATGGAGAACAGAATGCTCCCAGATGGTGAGAAAGCAAACAAGTTTATAAATTGTTTATTTATGAAGAAATAATTAAAAATTATTTCATTATCAATGGTTTCCTACTCCACCAGTAATGCCATGCCCCATGAAGGCCAGCAGCACTTGGTAAGATATTCAGGATTCTGTTGTAACCCACTGCTGTTCGTGTAACATGACTGCAGTGACTGACAGACCAAAATAATAATCTGATCTGTTTCAAGGCTGAGGGAATTAGGAGTTTGGATCTTTGCATCTCCTGCCAGTTGGCGCTTCAGCACCGGCTGCTGATCCAGAATACAAAAATCAGAGCCTTCCTTTTGCTCTGGCACAGCTGCAGTGTTTGATGTAACGGGCAGGCAGGAGCTCTGTCAGGCCTGTGCCCTGAGCCCCAGCGTGGCAGATGTGTGGCCAGTGCAATTCCGAGCCAGGATGCAGCTCCTCTGCCTCAGCTGCTGCTCAACAGGTACCCCAAAGCCTGGACACCTCAGGAGCAGATGCAAGTCAGCAACTGTGTCATTCCAGAGGGCAGCAGGACACCTAATGGGAGGCAAGTTTAACATCTGCTTTGTGCCTGCTCAGCCCAGTCTCACCCAATTTATCCAAATCTCTTCAGCAGAGCAATGGGAGACAGAGTGTGGCAGGAACAGACACACAAAATCAGCACCAAAAGGTACTTCCAATCTCAAAGCATAAAAACAACTAAGGAAGAATTTGCAGCCCTTCAGGAAATGGAGCCACTGCTTGGGGGGTGTCAGGGTTTCTGAGGCAAAGATAAACCACAGCTCTGTGCTGCTTCAAGAGAACAAGTGAAAAAATGTGATAGACTTAAAAGCTATGCCAAAGCATTCATGAAAAGGATGGCAAACAGGGAGGAGCTCCTAAGGTCTGTATTTCTCTGGAGTCAGTCATTTTAGCAGTAAGCCACAACACTCACCAAAAGCCTGTCTCAAGCCAGAAACAGGACCAAAGCAGGGAAATGCCACAAGGGCCTGGAGAACTCAGGAGGAGTGGAGAATTGCAGGTAAATGGCCACACAGGTAACTGCTGGGTGTGGGGTTGTAGGGCTAAGTTCCTGGAGTTTAGGAGTTCCCTTCTCCAGCTGACATCTAGCCCTTCCAGAGCCCACAGAGGAAGGACCTATGCTTCCTCTAAAACCACAAGGTACAGCTCACACTGCCTGCACCAGACAGGAGGGAGCAGGTCAGGATCCACGGGAGGGTGACACATGGCACTTCCCCCTGGGTGGCTCTTCCAGACACCACAGAAGGACAGGGGGAGTTGACAGAGGGACAAGAACAAGTTCCCACACATGGAGCTCATCTGTCTGCAGCAACTGATGCAGACCTGCAGGAAAAGCACCTCTCCAGCACAGACGAGACCCATCTGGACTGGCAGTGCTCGGGAATTAGCTGAGAGCAAAGCTTCTGTGGTTTAGCTTGCTGCCTTCTCTCCTGGCTTTGGAACTGGAAGAAGGCAGCAGGAGAGCACCTGTGCAGTGCCCTGGGTCTGAATCTGTGAGTGAATTCCCTTTGTGCCCTGAGCAGGTGGAATGTGCTGGGGAGACACAGACTGGGGGAGCCCCAGGGCCCCCAGCCACACTCACTGACCACCCTCAGACATCCACACACAAACCAGCAGCTGTGCTGTGCCCCCACAGAACAGTGAGCTGCTCAGCCCCACGCTCTCACTGGGGAAAAAGGCACTCTGCAGCTAGAAAAGGAGAGCAAGAGCTCGAGAAGGGCTGGAACAAGAGGAAGGCAGCTGAAAAAGCAATAGATGAGAGGCAGATGTTGATTTGTTGATTACCAGATATCAAGGGGCATCTTGTGGGTATCAAAGCAAGAATATCACCACAATTATCTCCATTACAAGCAACAGATACTCAAGCAATCAATTAGGGCAGGCAATCAATGAAAATTTTACATTTCTGAAATCAACTTGCATTTACAATCCTCATCTTGTAGTTCATGTGACAAATCCTGCCACTACTGCAGAGCACTCTAAAGCAGCAATTACAGTGATAACCTGCCCTCCAGCTCATGGGAACAAAGAGGGCACAGATTCACCTCTGAAGGAGATGGTTTCTAATTGCCCCCTTGGTTTAAACCAGCATGGTGAGCTGGGATAGAGAAAGGGGATAAAGAAATGAGGAGTGGTCTCAAATGCCTGGAATCCCTGCTCTCGTTTAAAACCACCAAAACAAAGATGATAGGAGACATTTTCTCCTTACTCCTCTGCAGGTGCTGGCCTCAGACACCTTCCCACCAATTCCTACTCCAGACTTTGTCTGCCTTTCACCTTTCTCCCTCTTTTTCCACACTTTCCTCACAACACTGTTCGCCCACATCCTTTTTCCCCTCACTTCCCAGCCCGTTAGCATCTCCCACAACCAAAATGTGTTTCACCTTGTCTCACTGTATTTCACAAGGTGACCCTTCTCAGCCTTTCCATTCTGCAGAGCTAGCACATTTATCTCCTTGGTGGGACAGGTTGCTCTCTGCCTCACAGATTGCACCTTACTGTTTACAGTAGGTCTGAGAAGCCTTTTAATCACTACAAAAAGGCAGAGAGATAATATTGTGCTTGCTGAAACTGGGGTGCATTAATTTATAAAACACACCTCCGTTTATTTGGCAGGGCAGTGCGAGATTATTGATGGGGATCAATCTTCCTTTACAAGGCAGAGAGAGGCAAGTGCCTTGTGCCTGGCTGCAAGCCAAGGCCTAAAGGCAGCAGCAGCTCCTCACTCAGGAGCAGGCTCAGCTCCCCGTGGCAGGCTGCTCCTTATGTTACACAGCCTCCCAACGTAGGGTGGCCAAAGGTCGCTTCATTCACTGACACAAGAGCCAGTTTAGCTTCACATGGTTTCAGGTTCTTGGTATTGCACAGAAGCCAGCAGCAGCAGCACACTAGCTTTATCCTCAAGTTACCATGCAGCACTTAGCCCCAGATGTCCACTCTGATAGAGCACAGTCTGTCAAAAAATCTATAATTCATGCAGAGGCAGATGCATGGATACTTACAGTGGCTGGCCTTGAGTTGGGGTTTTTCCAGTACAACTTCTTAGCAAAATTTTCACACATTCTATTAAGCAGAAATTTGAATCTGATATTTCAACCATTATGCCACTACCTACAGAGAAGCTCAGAAAACCTCAGCAAGAACATGAGCAGACAAAAGATTTGCAAATCTGTCAAACACAGGAAGGCTGTGATTTTCCAGCTTCAACAAAAACGCTAAGATGAGCTCTTTTAGGCAGAGAGCAACCCCTTTAAAGATTAAGAATAAGAAGCAGTTGGAAGAAAAGCACCAGAGCTCACTCTGCAGAGAAGAGAAAGGCAGGGATGTGCATGTGGAGGGAAGGCTGTTGAACAAAGCCAAACCCAGACCAACAGCCTCAGCCGTGTTCTGGATTTCGCTTTGCCAGCTGCTGCCTAATTAAGAGCTTTAGGTGCCAAAACCTACCGACTAACTGAGAAAAGGACAGCACTAAAAACATTATATGGAAGCCCATCTCAGCCAACTGGAAGTTAGTAGACAGACATAAAGCTCTCTAATTATGGTTCTCTACAAAATAACTACCTACTGAGAGAATCCATCACTAATTGTATTTTTCCTAATATTTCAGCTTCACTACTTACTCTTTTGAGGAATCCCCTTCACGTCAAAATTTAGCTATTTTAAAAATGTAAGAGAATGGAGTTTAAGTTATTTCAAAAATGAAGACTATTTTAAAAATTAAGAGACTTTTCATTTAGAACGCACCAGCTCCTTGTGAGTAAAACCATTTGCTAATGGAAAACAATATTTTCCTTTGCTGTTAAGTCACTTGGTGTTTTAAGGATCTCTTGTGCATGGAAAAAACTTGACTTAGGGACTGAAAAATAAAATGCACTTAAGCAATCTCTACAGAATGTGCCATGCTGGTGACTCTGTCTTTTTATTGCTTGTGGAGCATGACAACTAAACACAGGTGGCAGAGCACTGAGAGAGGGAAGGGAAGGGAAGGGAAGGGAAGGGAAGGGAAGGGAAGGGAAGGGAAGGCACGGGAAGGGAAGGCACGGGAAGGGAAGGCACGGGAAGGGAAGGCACGGGAAGGGAAGGCACGGGAAGGGAAGGAAGGGAAGGAAGGGAAGGCACGGGAAGGCACGGAAGGCACGGAAGGCACGGAAGGCACGGGAAGGCACGGGAAGGCACGGAAGGCACGGGAAGGCACGGGAAGGCACGGGAAGGCACGGGAAGGCACGGGAAGGCACGGAAGGCACGGGAAGGCACGGGAAGGGAAGGGAAGGCACAGGGAAGGCACGGGAAGGGAAGGCACGGGAAGGGAAGGCACGGGAAGGGAAGGCACGGGAAGGGAAGGCACGGGAAGGGAAGGCACGGGAAGGGAAGGCACGGGAAGGGAAGGCACGGGAAGGGAAGGCACGGGAAGGGCAGGGCTGTGCCGCGGTGGGTGCTGTAATTAAGGAGCAGCCCCTGAGCACCGGCAGGGCAGTACCAGCCCATCTGGCAGCCCTGGCGAGCTGGCGCCGTGCCTCCCGCCTGCTGCCGCTGCTGTCACCCACCTGATCCGCCCAGAGCCGCTCCGACGGCGCGCTCGCGCCCAGCTCGCGCAGCGGATAGACAATCTGTCGTCTGGGCCGCACGGGAGCCATGGCATGAAGGGCAGATGTCAGGGAATGGGCACAGGGACGCTGGAGCTGGAAGACAGCGATCCGTGCTTCAGCAGGGAGAATGTCAGAGCGGCGCGGCGCAGATGGCTGCTGCACACACACCGTGCTTAGCTCTGCTGGCTAAATCCGAGACAAAAATCAGCAAACAAACAAACGTACTCAGAGCAGAGGAATGAATTGCAGATAATTCCTGACACTAATGAAGATAATTATGAGAGTAATTACATTACTATCTCTGTGGGAATGACAGATAAACAAGTGGTTTGGTTTATGGGATTTTTCAGCACAAGTATTTTCCCCAGGAGGATATTTTTCTCCATAGTGATCATGAATCAGCTTGATTTGACCTCATTAAGTTGTGTTATCTGCTCACCGCTAACCTTTGCTCGCCTGGCAAGAACGGAGATGAATTTATACAGAAATTCTATACCCACTGAAATGTCTGGTTCATCCAAGTGATAAATGTTAATAAACTGGCAGAAATTTGAAATGAACAAAACCCTAAAGCTCATCTGAGCAGCCTGGATCGTTAGAAATATCTATATCTGTCTATTACTGCATGACTGGCTCTGGCATAACTTACAACATGAAAGGGAAGAAGAGAATTACAGGAAATACAGAATGAACATTAATGCAAACTAAATTACACTCAAATGCCATTCCATCCACAAATATTAAAATCTTGAAGGTACTATGTTGAGAACTAAGTAAAATATCACACTTACACTTATTAGATAATGATATTAGATAAGGTAAAGTAGCTTAGAGTAACTCTGTAGCCCGGTAGCCTGGAAACAGTCAAAACTGGAATCACTGGTACAATTTAGCTTCTCTCCATCCAGTGCCATTAAACTGCATTTTTGTGAGTGCCTCTTCAGAATCTGAGAACCTAATGCCAGGCAGGAACATCAGTTCCTCTCGGGAACACTCACAGCTCCACAGAAGTGCACAGGAAAACACATCTTTCTGCAAATGTACCCAAGCCTAACCTGTCAAGAGTTCACACACAAAAGCCAGCGGTGGTTTCAAAACCACCCAAGTCACCAAGGCCAGAACCCATCTCAGTCACCATCTGAACACCAGGTGCCCAGTGCAGGCAGCAGCCCGAGCTGGAGTGAGTCTCCAGGGGAAAATTCCCTCTGTCTCGAGACAGGCAGGTACGACCGAGGGATGAACTGCCCTCGGGATGCACTGTGTTTCCATCAGTGGTGCCAGCAGCTGGGTGATGGCCCAGGCCAGACAGCAGCTTCAGATGGCTGCACAGCCTTGCAAGTTTTGCCTTGTGCTCCCTTTTCTGACCATGAGACTTGATGACAAAACACACACATGAGCATTTCTGAATCACACGCCACTCAGAAATGGATTTTCTCCATTGGAAGTTCAGTTCTTACAGCTGTCCTGGGACACCTGCAGAAACACAAATCTCCCTTCAAAAGCCAGTGAGCCCAGGTCCCACTGACTTTTGGTGAAACTGTCTAGAGTCCCTGAATCCCTTGGAGAGAGTTTTTATAAGCCACCTGGATGTGTTTAGGATGATGTCCTTGCATTTACTCAGGCTGCCCTTGCGCTGGGCAGGGAGCCTGGGCCAAGGCCATTCCCACTCTCTGCTCCCCACCACCCTTCCTGAAGACACCAGTGGACACCACGGATCAGTCCTGCTATGCAAGAGCTGTGTCCATGGGCCCAGAACACGTCAGGCAGGAAGAAAAGAAAGTACAGTTTGCTACAGATTGATAAGAAAATCCCTGTTTGCAGTCATTCATGAAAGCAAAAAATAAAGTGAGAAAATGTGGCAATATTTAATACAAGAAATACTAATAACTTTCTCCTTACCTTGCTCTCCACATATTCTGGATAAATAGGGTAGTAAAGAGAAGATTTGTGGCCCAAACGAAGAATCTCCTTTAGGAAGTATTTTGTATAGTGATGAAATGCAGGATTCAAGACAAAGTGGCAGAGATGGCCATGTTCCTCTTGCTGGTGGTGATTAAAAAGAATGAAGTCCTCAATGTTGTAATGTGACCGAATATACTCGATATCCTGGAAAATTAGGAATGTGTGAGTCAGCAGTGATCAGCAGCTACCTTGCCAGGATTTTAGCAAATACCAACCAATGAGTCACTTTCTATTGATCAAGAAACTACACCTGAACACTGAAATCAAGTGTCTTTGAGAGCTGTCCTCAACTGAAGCGCAGCTAATGAACAGATTTTATCAAAAATCTTTTCATTAGCAAAACCTCTCCTTGCAGCTCGCCCTTATTGCCAAGGAATGCACACCCCACCCTTTCCCCACACTGCCTGCTGCAGGTTAACAGACATCCAAGGGAGGGAAAACACCCCCCCATCTGTTTTTCTGCATTCAAGGCACAGAAGCACAGGCTGTCCCTCTCACCAAACTCGAGTGAAAAAGGGAATTCCACAGAGCAGAGCAAGGCTGTGTGAGAAATGCCCTCCGACCAATGCTGTTGAAGTGATAAACTGATATGTTTGCACATTTATTCGCTCAATCTATCCTCTTAGCTCTTAATATAATCAAGAGAATTACTCTCAGAAAGAGGAGTGACTGTTCTGTTGTAAAATCTAAGCATTAGAATTGCTGAACAACCTAAAATCCACCTTTTCAGTCCTAGCAGAATGCCAAGAGTAAGACTTGGATAATGTTTACTCTTCAGTAATAATGGGCAATGTCTTTCTTTACTCCATCAGGGAATAGGCTTTTGTTTTCAAGTGCATGATTCACAATCACTTAAGACTCTACTGTTGGAGAAAAAAGTTATGAAAGCAAATCTAGAAGAAGAATTACTGCTCTTTGTAGGATTTGTGGCAAAGCTGCTTATTGACTTGGAAAGTAAAAGAGAAAGAGGTGATTAAACACCTATTTAGAGGTTTTAGAACAGCTTTGTGCTAAAGCACCAAGAAAAGCACAGGAGGAAAACTTTCAGGACGTAGCAGCAGCTTCTTGAAAGTAACAGGATTGTTTTTTTCCTCTGTGTGCAATCATTACCTATGAGCAGAGAAATAATACAGAGGGCATAGGCTAGAGAGCAAGGGAGCTCCTACAAGCAGCATTCTTACACACTTTGTTAGGCACACACACAGTGCCAAGCACAAAGCTCAGCCTCAGTGTGAGGACCAAGCAGCACAGAGCTCACAGAACACAAAGTGAATTTACCATTTCATCCCTAGTGACAGAAACACCAACGATTTGATCTGCAACTTCTGCTACAAAAGCCTGTACTGGCATCCCGTCCTGCAAGGCAAAGCAACAGGTGCACATTTCCAGTCTTGACAGAATCTCTTTCTAATGGTAACTGTGTATTTCACCACCGAGTCCCAGATAAAGCACTTTGCACCAGCCCAGTTTAACCAGCCTGCTCCCCACGAGGGCCCTGCTTGAGCCAGGTGTGTGGCTGCACTCTGGACCACACAGACCCTTCCTTATTGATGCTTCAGTTTGGGTACAGCTGCTGCAAGAGTGCTACAAGCTCAGCCACTGCTTCACCCTGGGTCAAGTGCTGGTCTTAGGACAGAACTGAGCACATACCACCAACAAATACTCACTGGCTCCCTGCGAGCCTCAGTGAATATCTTGGAGTCATCCCACATCTTTTCATTCAAGCTAAGAGTTTCAACTAGCATTTTTATACCCTCTAGGTCACTGGTTACTGCTTTTCTCACATTAAATGACCTGAAAAAAAAAAAAAAAAGGAATTAAAGTTGACTCTGTGACAAAACAAGGACAACTGCAAGAGACAACACACCCTTCACAAGTACCAACTACAGAATCAGAAATTGTAACTGATTGATAAATGACACTTGTTCCAAAGGCAAATAGAAACTTATTGCACGGTAATAGAAAAGATCAGAGCATCTACTTGAGACAGCTCAGAACCCTGCTTTATCTGGTATTAAACACTCAGCCCAATCTATAACCCCAGGTATCATCTGTCTTCAAGTGAGTAAAAGTCAGCAATAAAGGGAGCCCGAGAACCATAAAATGAATGTGGAATGTAGCTGAAGACTGGCACATGGGGAAAAGAGCAAGACAAAAACAGAGAAAGGCAAGAAAAAACGAGAAAAGGACAGAGAAAAATGAAACTGAGCCAGCTGACATGGTACAAAGTAAAGCAGGACTACTCTGAGAACAAATTACTAAATGTTGTGTTCGGCCTTGGTGCCTCCAGCAGTAACACATGAGGATAAACTGCCATGACTGCAATGCCTCTGCTCAGCGTGGAGTGCCAGTGAGCCGTGCCACAGGAGTGACCAGAGCAGTGCCAGAGTGCCTGTGCCACACATGGAACACCTCACCTGCAGACAGCAGCGACCTGGCACCTGGCTCTCCCCAGGCTGGCAGCTAGCATCTTCCCACCCACCCGTCAGCAAGAAAATTCACTGCACACCGACGGCCTGCAGCAGCTGAGGAGCTCTCCCAGGGTCTGCCAGAGGCAGCAATCTCTTCCTGCTTACACACAGCTCGTGCAACAACGCTTGTGGAGAGCTGCTCCAGAAGCTGAACTACAGCTCCAGTTCCAAGAACTAAGTTCTTTCACCCACAGACAAAAAGTTGCAATTCACGTAGTAGTCTCTTTTTATTCCCGTCCTTCTCGCTTTCAATTTAAAAGTGGATGTGCTGTTCTTCAGCCTCAGTCACATTGAGAGGCATCTAGTGGAATGTGGATTTAATGAATAGCACTGGTACTGGAAAGAACACAAATTTACCAAGATTCTGGCAGGCTATGAGAAGGTCCACAGCCGAATTCAGTGACCATTTCTGAGCGCTCGAAAGCACACGTTTGGTTACTAACTGACAACCGAATGCCGACCTTCTAAGGCAGCACCAGCTGAGCTCCTGCAGCTTTTCACACCTTCCACCGCGGAGAGCCTGAGCACCGTGACTCACTGCAGCCCAGCCCAGCCCTCTGCCCCACCCGTGCCCCAGGGAAGGCACCTGTGCCCACAGGGGCTGCATCTCCAACACGGCAAAAAGATGTGAAAAGTGGAAACTGCCTTTTTTTCAAAATAAGCAGATTCACCAGCTCCACTGGGAGTATGGAACAGGAGGAAGGACTATCCAAGGTCTGTACTCGTTTCTCTCCCAGCAATGAATTAACTCATTCTAGATGCTCAAGTCCTTTGACTGCTCAGAGACAAGGATGCTATTATTATTATTATGCTTTTTAGTGAAAATTGAGGCAAAGTATCCATTAAGAACCTCAGCCTATGCCTTGCCATCAGTTATTTTTTCTCCTTCACTGTTAAGTAGCAGACTCACAGTTCCATTTGCTGCACTCTTGCTTTTTTTGTACTTAACACTTTTTCTTATTCCTTTTACTACCTGTACTAATCAGGAGCTCATTTTGTGCCTGTGCCTCTTCTGACTTTGCCCTTTCACATCTTCATATTTCCCTCTTCTTGCCCTGTTTTTCTTTTAGTCCATTTTCTGTGACTTCCTTTTCACTCACACACTTTTGAAAGCCATAGGTGCAAGTACAATGTGTTGATCTTTCACTTTGACAGATTTTGGTTATTTCCAAGAGAGTATCTGCTGTTGCACCCTGTGGGTTTTGTTCTGCAGAAACTTTGCAAAAGCTTACTCTGGTTTCTCCCAAAGCTTTTCTGATCCTAACATCAACGAGCAGCTATTTTTCTTCACTTTCCTGCAAAGCTGCAGGGGGATTTGGAAAACGCTGCTGATGACCCTATTTTGTTTTCATGAAAGAACTGGTGCCATTTGGAATATGCACAGTGTAATCAGGATGGTAACTTTTTTTAAAAGAGCCTTGATAACAACTTGAATTTTGCCCAAAATTGAAAGAGGACATATGACTCCCAACCCTACTGATGGATTACCGAGCAGCTGGGCCTGAGATTACCAGGAACTACTCCAGCAGCTCTCTCTCCAGCCAGCTGGATTTCTACTCAGGACCCAGGAGCAGAAGTTTCATCCCTGGGTAAAAAGCTTCTGCCTCAGTCCAAGAGTAGCTGGCCAGTTCCTGCATGAAGTATTTGTGTACCACCAAAGGTGATTAGGTACGCAATTAAACCTAGAACTATTCTGTTAAAACCACAAAGTATTTAGGTACATTAGGACCAAAACCAAAAAAAAAAAAAAAACAAAAAAACCACACACAAAAAAAAACCACCAAAAAAAAAAACAACAAAAAAAAAAACTATGCCACAATTTAAGCTCAGTGTTTGGGCCAGAATAGGCTCGATATACAAGCAAACCTTTGGAAAACTCATTCCACGTAACAAAAGTCACAGCAAGAACAGCAAGTTTGGTGTTCCAGCTCACTGATATCTCACCCTGCAGAAGTGTTCAGAGCACCACAGAACCTGAAGGCATGAAATCAAATGATACAACACCAAAAGGGGAAGAGCACTGATGTAGGACAGATACTCAACAATGTCCCTGCTGTCATCTGTATGTCCCAGAAACACATGACTACAGTTGTCTTAAGAGAGCTACAGCGTATTTCCTATTAAGAATTAAACCTACTCCAGGCTATCAGGTGCCAGTGTCACACAAGCTGGCCCACATCCCCAAGGCCAAAGACAGCACCACGTTTCTGTGCTGGCTTTGGCCCACAGCCTGGGACCTTGAAGCTGCTGGTCTGTACCCATGTCCATCTCCCCTACTTTAGTACTGTACTGGGTTGGGTTGATGTGGCCAGAAATGTGTATTCTGTCCCCATCTGTTAAATCCAGGTGGGGCAGTGACCCATATCTCCTGGCACACATTATCTGCTCATGGGCCATCTTTAAACCAGCTGGGGCAATCATCTTTATCTTCCCACAGCCCATCCTCCCTCCAGGAGATATTTCCTGTTCACGGCCAGTGAGTCCCAGGGCATGACTGATAAAATTCCATCATCCCACTGGGAGATGCTCCAGTCAGGGGAGCAGCCAAACCTTTCCCACCCAGATAAAAACTGAGATTTTGGACACCAAGGCACCTTCTTTCCACTGGATTCCAGAGGAAAACCAGACCTTTCCACATCATCCCTGGAGCTTCAGAGGAAACTGCACCTTCTCCAGGAGCACTGCTCCAGCTGAACCACATCTGCCACTGCAGGAGGACGCAGCCACCATGGAATGGGACTGCTGCCAACACCCTGACTGACTGACGGGTGTCAGCTTGGATTCTGACTCTGGCAGGGTTTGGGATTGTTCTTGTAATACTGCATTTCTATTTTAACGTTCCTAGTAAAGAACTGTTATTCCTAATTCCCATCTCTTTGCCTGAGAGCCCCTAAATTTCAGAATTATAACAATAATTTGGAGGGAGGGGGTTTACATTCTCCATTTCAAAGAGGAGCTCCTGCCTTTACTGGCAGACACCAGTCCTTCAAACCAGGATATGTACACACAAATCCCAAACGAATCCTCTCACTGCATTAGGGTTTCACTGAGAGGCCACTCCCTACCAGTGCTGCAGGTGTGTTTTCCCCAGCAGGCACAGCACAGCACAGCACAGCAGGCTGTCTGAGGCACACTCACCTGAGCAGTCCTGCACGGTGGAACACACACCAGTGCTGCAGGGGTGTTCCCCAGCAGGCACAGCACAGCACAGCAGGCTGAGGCACACTCACCTGAGCAGTCCTGCACGGTGGAACACACACCAGTGCTGCAGGTGTGTTCCCCAGCAGGCACAGCACAGCACAGCACAGCACAGCAGGCTGTGTCAGGCACACTCACCTGAGCAGTCCTGCACGGTGGAACACACACCAGTCCTGCAGGTGTGTTCCCCAGCAGGCACAGCACAGCACAGCAGGCTGTCTGAGGCACACTCACCTGAGCAGTCCTGCACGGTGGAACACACACCAGTGCTGCAGGGGTGTTCCCCAGCAGGCACAGCACAGCACAGCACAGCAGGCTGAGGCACACTCACCTGAGCAGTCCTGCACGGTGGAACACACACCAGTGCTGCAGGGGTGTTCCCCAGCAGGCACAGCACAGCACAGCACAGCAGGCTGAGGCACACTCACCTGAGCAGTCCTGCACGGTGGAACACACACCAGTGCTGCAGGTGTGTTCCCCAGCAGGCACAGCACAGCACAGCACAGCAGGCTGGCTGAGGCACACTCACCTGAGCAGTCCTGCACGGTGGAACACACACCAGTGCTGCAGGTGTGTTCCCCAGCAGGCACAGCACAGCACAGCACAGCAGGCTGGCTGAGGCACACTCACCTGAGCAGTCCTGCACGGTGGAACACACACCAGTGCTGCAGGTGTGTTCCCCAGCAGGCACAGCACAGCACAGCAGGCTGTCTGAGGCACACTCACCTGAGCAGTTCTGCACGGTGGAACACACACCAGTGCTGCAGGTGTGTTCCCCAGCAGGCACAGCACAGCACAGCAGGCTGTGTCAGGCACACTCACCTGAGCAGTCCTGCACGGTGGAACACACACCAGTGCTGCAGGTGTGTTCCCCAGCAGGCACAGCACAGCACAGCAGGCTGTGTCAGGCACACTCACCTGAGCAGTCCTGCACGGTGGAACACACACCAGTGCTGCAGGTGTGTTCCCAGCAGGCACAGCACAGCACAGCACAGCACAGCAGGCTGTCTGAGGCACACTCACCTGAGCAGTCCTGCACGGTGGAACACACACCAGTGCTGCAGGGGTGTTCCCCAGCAGGCACAGCACAGCACAGCACAGCAGGCTGAGGCACACTCACCTGAGCAGTCCTGCACGGTGGAACACACACCAGTGCTGCAGGTGTGTTCCCCAGCAGGCACAGCACAGCACAGCACAGCAGGCTGGCTGAGGCACACTCACCTGAGCAGTCCTGCACGGTGGAACACACACCAGTGCTGCAGGGGTGTTCCCCAGCAGGCACAGCACAGCACAGCACAGCAGGCTGAGGCACACTCACCTGAGCAGTCCTGCACGGTGGAACACACACCAGTGCTGCAGGGGTGTTCCCCAGCAGGCACAGCACAGCAGGCTGGCTGAGGCACACTCACCTGAGCAGTCCTGCACGGTGGAACACACATCAGTGCTGCAGGTGTGTTCCCCAGCAGGCATAGCACAGCACAGCACAGCACAGCACAGCACAGCACAGCACAGCACAGCACACCAAGCTGTCTGAGGCACACTCACCTGAGCAGTCCTGCACGGTGGAACACGTACAGCTCCCGGCCCAGGCGGGACGTGCAGGAAGGGACGGGCACGGCCCGAACAAAGCTCTGCATCAGGGGCAGCTCCGGGACGTGATGTGGCACCAGCATCACACACAGGTCTCTGTCCTGAAACACATGGGCAGCAACAGAAGTGTTCTGTAAGCTTTACCCAAAGCCCTCTGAGGGGACAGACAGCCCTGAACACGGGGCTTCCACTGCCCACCTCCAAGCACAGCTCTGCCTGGGCAGCACCAAGGAACTGACAGCTCAGAAATGGCTTCACTTCAAGCAAACTGTGGGATGAACCTTCCTGACTACAGCTGGGGATTCCATCAGGACATTCTGTTTCAAAGACTGAGGTTGTTGGATGGACAAATTGCATAAATTTGAAACATTTTCTGGGTTGGATCTCTCTCGGAACCTTCTTTGGTGGTAAGCAGTGGTTTTGAGTGTGCTGGTTCTTAGGGCCAAGTGAGGGTCTCTGGCACCCAGGGCCTCTCTCTAAGGCACACCTGCAGTTATTTGTAACATGACTTTACAACACTCTGGTGTGCTTTAAGAAAATCTCAAAGTGGAGAGTGTTACCTCAGTGATCACACAGGGCATGAGTGGGAAATAGTGACTGCACTGTGAACCCACAGTGCCACTCTTCAGTCTGCAGGCAAATACTATGAATACTATGCTGATATAGCTTTTAATTTAGGTACAGTCTGGATCTGTACATGGTTTTAAAGGAGTTTAAAATATTGCTTTTCTAAGTCTGCATCTCAGAGAAGTCCCTATGGAACATAAACTAGGGAGACTATTTACAAGAGCACATAGTGCCAGGGAAATGCCTTCATCCTGACAGAGAGTAGACTTAGATTACATGGCACAAAAAAATTCTTCCCTGTGAGGGTGAGGAGGCCCTGGCACAGGCTGCTCAGAGATGTGGCTGCTCCATCACTGGAAGTGTCCAAGGCCAGGTTGGACAAGGCTTGGAGGAACCTGGGCTAGTGGAAGGTGTCCTGCCTATGGCAGGGGTGGAAGTGGATGATCTTTAAGCTCCTTTTCCACCCAAACCATCCCAGGATTCTAGGATAAGCAGAGGACTTCGGTATGCATTCCATACAGCAGCCAAGGAGGGGAGTAGCTCAGCCCAGCCCAGCCCAGCACACTGGTGTTGGGCAGACTCACTGGAGCAGCAGACCCACATCCCCTGGCTGCCAGCTGCACTGCTGTCCCACCACACACCACACAAAACCATCCCAACCTTCATTATACTCACTGGGAAAACGCTGAAAGCATATTGCAAAAAATCCAGGGACCTGCAACCAAGAGCAAATATTGGTAAATGAATATCAGAATGAGCTGATACACTGTGGTCTTGACATCCCTGCGAGTGCAGGAACATTTATTCAGAGCTGATCAGACAATCCCAATAGATCATCAATAACCAACTGCTGATTGGCATGCTGCACAGCAATTTCTGATTTCTAGTGCTCAAACCATCATTATTAACAAGGATCACCACAATGTTTGACATAATGCATGAGGCTGCTCAGTAAAAGGGCAGGGGGAAGGAACAAACAAAACCTTGGCTCTCATGCTGTTGACTCCAGCCTCTTCAGAAGCCATTCCTGGACTATCACAGCAGCATTGGTATACAGCAAATATTACTTCAGGTTACAAACAAACAGTTGTTGCTATGTTCCATAGCATTTTCAGCCAGCACTAAGAGGCTCTGTGACTTTCCACTCAGGAAAACCTGTCTGATGTGCTCCGACAGACTAACACGAACATCAATACTTAGAATTGGTTTTGAACACTCTTTCCACTTCTCACCCACTGACTTAGAGCTATCCCAGTCTCTTTTCCATGGTGACAGCAAACTGTGACATTTCAGTTTAAAAAGACTTGCGAAATCTCACCAAAGCCCTGCTGTTTCTCCTGTGTGCAAGGATATCAAAGAGCTCAAAACCCAGTTATGCTGAAGTTTCATAAAACACTTTTCCACCACACAAGATGTATCTTTTGAAGAAATTCATACATATATACCACCTATAAATACTGATAAATCCTCTCCCTCCTTTCAGAAGTGTAATTAAGCTCCCCTTAATTACCTCTTTAATAATATTTCTTGAAAGAGAAATAATTTCTAATTGCAGTATCTGTACTTGAATGTAAATTAAAGCTGCAAAGTACAGATCAGGATTGGGTATTATATGTTCACCTATATAATACATAACTAAGACTAGTTAACAGAATAGCTAATCATGGGAAAGGAAAATGCCATTGCAACTACACTGGATTGTAATTTTCTCTGGCATCCAGGACCTTGTTGGCAGCAAGGACCACAAGAATTGAGGTGGGATGTTTTTTAGGGGGCTTAGAAAAGTACCAGACATCAGCAGACAAGCCAGCAGCTCAGTTCCTTCACATTTCACTCTCAGTGCACTAACAAGCCACATAACAGCTCTGGGTTTAGGAGATGGAAACATTTAGCAGCTTTAGTGGGTAACAACTCCCAAGGAACAAACTTCCCCCAGGGCTCAGATGCAATCACACCTACACTTCAAGCCAACTGCTGTTTCTGGGTCCATGCTGTGCAAGGCCAGCAGGAACTCCCTCAGGACAAGATTCCAGGCTGCAGCCAGCATCACCTTCTGCCCTCCTTTACATATATTTGCTTTGCCAATATTTCTTTTACAGGCAGGTGGATCAAGCAAAGGCAAGCCAGAGAAGAATTCAAGCAAAATGTTTGAAAACACCAAGATCTACAGATTCCTCAGCTCTGCATGAGGTAATCTTAGGAGAAGTCTTCAGACAGGAATGCCATCTCCTCCAGATACCCATCTTGGAATCCATACTGCTCCACAGATGTCTCCAGGTAAAAAAGACTGGGAGCACAGCACTGAATGATAAATGCAGTGAGAAATGTCTTGAACAGAAACAGCAAACAAAGCACAGAGCTCAGAAGGGGGCAAAAAAGGGACAGATCCTTATCCTAAGCAGGAAACTATGAGCAGAGAACTCAACAAGTCTACAGTGAGATTATTTCCTGACATAAATCTCTAGCACAGCTCTGAACTGCTGTTTCAGTATAATGGAGCCACTCCAGAGCAAGTCCCTCACCTCACTAATATTTTAAAATAAAGCTTTCTTATTCTGCAGTAACTATCTTGCTTGAATTTTTACACTGGATTGTCCCTCAATTAACTGTTTTGGAACAGTCTCTCTCCAGTGCAGTTGTTCTTATGCCACATTAGTTGGTCAATGTTTCTAAGAACAACAGAGATCTTCTGTGCTGACTTCCTACATTCCACTAATTAAACTAGCTCTTCACAGATTTGAGCTATGTTACTGGGTATGTCACTTGGGAAATATGTACCCAAAAGGCAATGTCTTTGCTTTGTTTTGGTAACTTTGGATATTTGCATTTGCAGCAGGTTCAGTGTTTGCTCCCCTTGGGTAGGTGCCCTCCTTAATCAAGAAACAGCTCAATAAATAGAACCAGTTTTCAAGGAATTCTCCTTTCTTCTCAGTGAAGTTTACTCTTACACTTCCTTTAAGGCAGAGAGTTCAGAAGTTGCTATTCACCAATGACTACTACTACAAGTAGACAGATATTTTTTCAACCTGTACTACACATGTTCAACTCATCAATCAAGTCCTTACTCCTGATGCCTGCTGTCAGCAGACATGACACAGATTTAAAAGCAAGGAAGATCCCAGGTGTGCTGAGCTGCTTCATATGTTCTCTATCTTCCTTCCTACCATCTGATTGAAAAGGAGAATAGCTCCTGAACAAGTTTCTGCTGATGTGGTTGAATACAGGTTTGCTCTTTGAGTATGGAGAGAAATTTTGGAAAAAAAGTCTAAATCCCATTTATAGCCTTATTCTAATCCACCAGGCTCTAAGAGTGCAAGGTCAGCAGTAGCAATTGTGTTTAGAGAAAATCCCTTTGTCTCCCCCAGCTGTAGAGGATTCCAGAAAACAGAATCATTTCTTTCAGTGGCTGGAGACAGTGTCTAGAATGTGAAGATTTACCTGCAGAGCTAAAAACAGCTTTATTGCTCCGTGCACTGAGACCAGAACTACTGTAACAGTAGTAACAGCTAGCCAGCTTCAGAATGAGTGCCTCCACAGAAGGAAGAAGCAGCCTTTTCCCACAAACTCAACTCACATTTTTTGCAACAAAAATGAATTCTTCACGTTTTGCCCTCATAGACTTGTCAGAGCTAGGAAGTTGTAAGTGGAGGTTGAAACACTACTACTGAAGGTAAAAAGAAGCAGACAAGAAAGAGGTCAGAAAAAATCCCACCTAACCACTGCAGGTGCTGTCACTTTTTGATTTGTCCCAAAAACATAACCTTGGAAATGGTTACTAATGGGAAGGCAGTGACTCTTCCTCTATACTTACCTAGTCTCATACTTCTCATCAATAAAAAACAGACGGATAAGGAAAGCATTTGAAGCTCCTCTGTACACGGGATGCAAATCCCCCTTCTCATCAGGCTCCAGGAGAGGTGCTGCTGAGCCTTCAGAGGCTGTGCTGCTGCCATCACCTACTGGCAGCTCAGTCTGGGAAACAGCCAGGGCTTCTCCTTTCTGCAACAATAAGAGACAAGGGCTCACTTACAACACTTCTCAAAGTGTTTTCATTAGCTAAGCCCCATCCTCTCTCTCCTCTCTGAGACCCTTTCTTCCCACCCTGATGGCTGCTCATGGGGAGCTGGATGGGCAAAGTCACCCTGACCAACAGCTGTGCCCCCCTCCCTTCCCTCCAGAGCTGCCAGAGCAGCTTCTGAGCTGTGCCCCACCGCAGGGGCACGTGTGGGCCAGAGCAGATGGGGCAGGAGGGGAGCTCAGCAGTATTGGCTCATCCTCATCTCTGCCAGCCCTGCTCTCTATCAGCCCTCAGAGCCATTGGCACTGCTGGTGCAGCAGCTTTACCTGCACAGCTGCATCTGCACCAGGAACATGTTCTGAGTTTGGAGAAGAAACAAGCTCTGGCTTTTCACTTGCTTGGGTGCCTTCATCTTCATCTGAGTAAAGTAAAAGTACAATGTAATGATGGGAGCTTTTTAATGACGTGAGCTTAAACCCCCAGAACCACTGCAATAGCTGGAGTGGGCCAAGCTACCTCTATCAAAAGGTTTGATTTTAACAAACCACAGTTAAAATAGACCCTCCTACAGTTACTTGGCTAGAGCTTCATTAGACTGCGGGATTTCAAAGCAAAAAAAAAAAAAAAAAGAATATCCAGGGAACAGGTTGTAAAATACGACCTGAACAAGACAGTTTGGAAGCAATTCCTAATTTGTGTGTATCCCTGTGTCAAATCTTTACCCTATCTGAACTGAAAAACAGGAGTCAGTGTATTGACTGATACCCTAAACCCTCTATGTTGCTAACTTGCTTTCTGGTGATCAGGGCTCTTCATTCTCAGGTTACTTCTCCTAAAATAACTGAAATTCAGGTTAAATCCCAGTCAAACCAGAGCTCTTACCAGGGTAGTAAGAGAAAGAAACAGGGATTATAATTCTTTTATAAATGTTACACAATAAACTCTTGAGGTGTAGGTGTTGCTGCTGAATAAAACATATCAAGCAAGGACACCCTTGCATTTGGAAGATCCAGTAACATTAAGGAAGTCAAGGTTTCTGAGCTCCAAGAAGAATACAAAATAAGCTTCAGAAAACAACAGAATTCATCCCTTCTCCCTCTGAACTTTGCCTTGGGACCTTCACATAAGCTACATTCACAGACAGAAGCATTTCTTCACACAGAAATGGGCACTTTTTAAAAAAAATACCTCTAAGGTTTAAAAAAAATTAGCCAGAACTATTTAGAAAAAAATCTTATCTCAAAATCTGTTTTTCTGACAATAAAAGAGTGCAGATGCAACATGCAGGGCAAGGAGAAATGCAGGGGGTAGGAATCATGGGTTCTCTGGGGGTATCACAGATGTGAGCCTTCACAGAAATGATCAAATGTCGTCTTGATTAACCAGCTCCCTTTCTCATTACCAACAGCCTTGCAGGTGTCAGAAGTTAATTAATACAAGTCTCTTGTTGTCATGTAAATATTGATATGTTGTTTCTGACTTTATACTAAAATGCAAATCCTTAATGGCTCCACCATCCACTGCTGTCAGACGTGGCTGCATTGCTGTTTGCAGACACGCTGTACACGAGTGATGTGAAGAACTGCAGTACTGTCACTAAATCAAGTAAAAACCACAAACAAAGAAAATTAAAATAATTCCGTGATTGCTGGGTTGTTAGCTGAGGTACAGTCAGCAGGATCAAGCAGCCAGTTCACCATGAGGCCTGATGAAAAGCCCTTGAATCATTCCTACTGCATCATGTTTTCTAGCAACTAATTCATGACACCATATAGAGTAACAACCAAATTACTGTAATTACCCTGAAACCTAAGTGGCATATCAGTACAGACTGCTGTATACTCTTTCATTATTATTCAGCATTGCATTTTGAAAGGAAAAAAAGTATCAACCTCTGGTCTGTACTTAAAAGCTAAAAAGCTTGAAAAAATAACCTTTTTATATGTAGGAACATAAAATTACTCTACGAAGGAATGCAGCTTGCATTTTAAATTTTCCAGCCTTCAGATTCCGTGAGGCCAAGTCCAGATCTCCTGCTGATGCCAGGTCACTGCAGCTGCTGTGCCCTCGCAGCAGGGCAGTGTCCAGCAGCAAGGTTTCAATGCAGCCACTCCAGCAGCCTCCATGGAACAGGCGTGGCTTTGCTACAGCACAAATGCAAACCAGACGGGACTAACACCACACCAGATACAAGGACATGGGCTGGCCCTATGTTGGAAAGGCTTAGCCATGGACTACTGGGATGCCACTCTTCTACTCTACAATCTGCAAAGCTACAGCAGGTTTTAACTGTTCAATGATAACATAATTAACGTTCCTGAGCAGGGAATGGACAACTTTGCTATTAGGTTTCTAGTGGCTCTCTCTAGGAATAGCACCAGAGTCAGGCTCTCATCTTGTGATACTCAGCTTTCTCCTCATGGTTACAAGATCATTAATGACTTGCACTCAAGATACCCAGAAGTCTACAAATAATTATTTTTCTCAGAGCTGCCCTGGTCATTCTAAATAAAGGGATACTACTACTTTAAGAAATCTTAGCTGAAGGCAACCTACAGGACTGCAACTATCATCAAAACTAATAAAGTAAAATTTTTAAATGTAGAGAGAAAATAAGGGAGATAGAGTCACAGGACAGTTAACCATGCTACCTAAAACATTTCTAAAAAGCACTCAGATGCCAGATTCTCAAGAAACTGAACAGAACAGCTGCTCATGCTAAGTTTTAACAAGTCCCACAGATTTCCTAAATTATAAAGCCATGTAACAGCTGTATTGTCAAACTGTGTAACCACATAGCTCACTGAGAAGCTCAGCAGCACAGAGCTTGCCACAAAACACAGACCTACAGCTTGCAGTCTGGAGAAGGAAGGACACCTGAACCAGGAGCAGCCCTGGGATGGGTAAGGCTGGGTAAGGGAAGGAGCCCTGCTTTGGTCACCTTGTCCAAGCCCCTGCTCAAGCAGGCTCACCCAGGGCAGACAGCCCAGGACTGGGCTCTGGCTCCTCAGTCCCATTCCTCCTCCTACCCATGTCTGTCACCTCTTCTGGACTAATACCCCAGGAGCTGCAGGAGCACAGGATCAAACAGGCAGCTTCCTCCATCTCCTGTGTGCAGGGGAGGGGAAGTCCACGGGAGCAGCTAGAGACCTGTTTCTCTCCCTTTTCTGTTCTGTGACTGCCAGCTTCGAGGTACCAGCTGGTGACAGCCCTGCAGCTCCCTGGTTGCCTTTTATGCCTGCTGCTTTGTGTTCAGAAAAGCAGACACCCAAACAACCTAATGGTGGAGGGGTTTTATTCCACTACTGATAATTAGCAGATAGCAAAGTGTTGCCCTTGTGCACAAAAAGCCCTTTGACACTGAAAAATAAAGACAACGACTGTAAATCATTTACATGACACTTCTGTTCAAACAGGTGAGACATTTGTGCTATTGGTTTTTATCACTCGCAGGAAGGTGACTTGCACATGTGTTGCTGCATCAGGCCCAATATAAAAGTGGAATAAAGAGACAGCCCAAAATCTTGTAACCCAGGAGACTGCAAACAGTAAGCAAAGAGCAGAAGCTGAACCACCAGGGAAAAAGATGACATGAGTCAACAGGACAACATAACAGGCACAGTTAGCCAGCTGCTCAGCTACTGACAGACCTCATTTCACCACCAGATTGTACAATCGCCTCTTCCTGTAACAGCACAACTGTATCTGAGAGACAGTAAACCCCACACAACAGCTTTCTGAAACTAGAAGCATACTTTTATCCCACAGCTGGTACAGGCCAGCTCCCCACAAACACAATCACTTCTGAGTCACAGATCAGGGCTATCAAAATTCCCCTCCTCAATTAAAAAAACAGCAGTCATCCTGCTTTCAAAACAGGTATGTTGATTTGTATTTTCTTGCTAACAAACCTATATATCCTTTTCTGACCTCCTGCAGAACCTACTCAGAAGCTAGACACAAACACAGCTTGAATGTATTTAGCACTTTAGAACACAAATACCTCCTTGAACGCTTGGCTTCCGTGGCACTTTGGGAATATCCTCAGGGTGT
Source organism: Luscinia luscinia (assembly GCA_034336685.1). NCBI lineage: Eukaryota > Metazoa > Chordata > Aves > Passeriformes > Muscicapidae > Luscinia > Luscinia luscinia. The sequence goes on from CM067609.1 coordinate 110,545,737, forward strand.
GGTTTACAGAGCCCATGGAAAGGCCCCAAGTCAAGACAATCTTGAAACAAAGAAGTGTTCACGTGAGAACACAAGCTCATGAATCCTACTGCAGTGCCACCAACCTGGAAGAGAAAAGCCAGGTCACACAAACCTGTCTAGGTTCTGGGTCAGGACAAAAAAACTGAGCAAAAAATTTCTGAAACATTAACTTTTATGTTCCATCTCTAACTGTACATAACGGAACATTTCAGCAAATGGAACTATTTCAGCAAAAGTTAAAAGATCCTCTTTTATTTTTTCCTTGTAACAAATGTATTAGGACATCTACAGTAGATGTTCTAATTCGTTTTTTTAGCTATGACTTGCAAGAGCATTAGGTTTATATATATGGGCCAAATAATGACCTGGAGTATTAGTAAAACATTTCTTATGGCAAATACACAACACACTTCCAAAAACATATAGTTTTGTTTAAAGTTACAGTGCAGCTGGAATAGAACCTGCATTCAGTTAGCTGTAATAGGTGACTCATTATTGGGCACTAATTTGGACCCAAATTGGGCTGAAACTGAAGAGTATATTTTATTCTCCTAAGAAATCAACAACTCAATAAATAAATTATGTATAAGGAGTACCTATTGCAGTATGCATTATCTGCAGCACGTGTACGCCCCAAATATTTCCATGTTCTGAAAAAATCCAAGAGCTAGTCTTCAAACCCAAATGCCCTGGCAAACATGAAAGTGATGGGAACTCTGGATGCTGAAGCCCTCAGCAAGACACACACTGGGGCCAGAGAGAAGTGGCATGCTGAAGAGCTGGCTTGAACCTGACACAAGAAGGAAGCTCTTAAATTTTTAGAGGTGTATGCAACTTTCTGGTGAAACACATTATCAAAACACATTTTCTTTCCTCCTCAATACACATAATGAAAGCCTTTATAAACCTAATGAAAACTCAAAGGCTGGATTTGTACAGCTGTTTTATCAGGCCATCAGCACTTCAATAAAGACTTGAAAAAAGTGTGACGTTTAATTTTTCTGCCCTCAAACAACAAGTGATTGTTTGTTTGCCTTGTTTGCGTAACCAACAAAGCCAGGGGCGCCGCAGTTGCCTGGCTGCTGTGTAATTTCGGGCCCAAGGCTCAGCAGAGGCTGATTAACCAATCCATCTACCATATGTGCAAGAAGAGGCTGCCAGCTTCCTTCTCCACAGGGAGAGCTGGCATCCATCACGGCCTGCGTGGAGCTGCCTCCCCAGCCCGCCATGGCGGCGGCAGCTCGGATCAGCCGGGCCCTGCAAGACCTCTTGGTGGTCTCACATGGAGCCTGGACGTGCCACTGCAATGGATCACTTACAGCAGCAGCCCTCTGCACTGTGCCCTCAACTAATGGGGCACTGCTTCCCATTTGGCTCCCAATGGCAGTGATTACATGTTGCAATCTTATCAAACCATTTGCTGCAAAAAGCAGACTTCAGGAATTAAGGAGGCTATATTGCCTATCAGCTTGCCCTACCATGCACAATTACCAACACATGAAAATCAAAACAGGAATTTTCAGCAGGATAACTATTACCACTCCTTTCTTGTTTAAATTAAATTCCTGGGTCTGCTTTGTTTCAGCAAAAATCCGTTCGAGCCAAGAGAAAGAAAGATTATCTACAGGACTTTAAACTGTGAAAGGATTACTGGCTACTCATTTTCACATGCAATATCAGCCTTCACTGGGAATGAAAACAGGTCACCTATAATGCAAATGTCTAAAATGACAACATGGCTTCATCAAGACGATCTGTCCAAATTACTCGAGATTAATCTGCACCAGAACTGGGAATTGCTGCTTCATTTCTGAACTGGAAACATCACTCCTGAGGACAGACACAAACTCCACTGAGAAGGGCACTGTGTGGGTATGGAGCATGAATTCTACCTTCCACAGGTGGGCTGCTGATTTTATTCCCTGAGCTAGAGTGAGCTGTCACCCAGGACATCACTAAGGCTAGGATTAGACAAAACCAGAGCTCATGGCAGACTGACCTCACAAACAGCTGCCTGTTTTTCTTCACCTTCACGTTCTATGAGATCAACAAGGACATGTTCACCATAGGTTTCCTTCAGAGTCTCACTTTGAGGTGTCCAGATTAGCATGAGATCATCATAATCTTCCAACCTACAAAAAAAGAGATCAGGTCATGTCCTAAGGCTCTGCCATTAATAGGCCCTGATACTTCTGTTCTACTCCATTAACATTTGGAAAAATATTACAAATACTTGTTCCAAAGCCTGCACCCACAAATCACTTCCCCTAGGACACATCCCCAAGGCATACTAAAGTGAGAGTCCCAGCACCAGAGAGACAATCAGACAAAAGCCAGCAAAACCCACCAAAATCTGCACTGTCTAGTGGAGATATTTCTCTTCCCCTAAGAAAAGACATGGAAATCCCAGTTGAAAATTCTCCTGCCTCACTCTCCTATGACTGTGGTGGAGCACTCCTACAGGTTCCAGCCTACATGGATTTTTATTTAAACAGGCAAGAGAGACTCTTTCCCACTAGACTGCTGTTCATAGATAGGATCAATGTAACTCTGAATAAGAAAATCCAGCACTTTTACCAGAACGGTGGTAGAATTCATCAATCAGCCATGCTGAGACTACAGCATGAAGGCAGGTGGCAAACCAGCTCTAACACTCAACTGCTATCAATAACACGAAACCACTTGCATTTATCTCTTGGAAAATTGCTGGAATTGAGTGGGGCAACCAAAAGCAGCAGAGAGGAAACTGGGGCTGTCTCGGGCTGCCAGAAGGAACAACTGCAACAAACTGCAGGGGAAACCCTCCCTGCTCCGGGCCGGGAGCAGCCGGCTCCTCGGCTATCATCACACCAACCAGCAGCCCGGCCCGGCTGCGGGACACCGGAGCTGGCGGAGCCCGCGCGGTCTCTGCCGCCACCTGGCGGCCCCGCCGGGCACGGGAACCGGGGCTCCTTCTGCTCGGGATGGGCAAACCTGCTCCTGCATGGGAACCGGGACTGACCCACGGCTCCTTCTGCTGCTCGGATGGGCAAACCTGCTCCTGCTGCACGGGAACCGGGGCTCCTTCTGCTCGGGATGGACAAACCTGCTCCTGCATGGGAACCGGGACTGACCCACGGCTCCTTCTCCTGCTCGGGATGGACAAACCTCCTCCTGCATGGGAACCGGGACTGACCCACGGCTCCTTCTCCTGCTCGGGATGGACAAACCTCCTCCTGCATGGGAACCGGGACTGACCCACGGCTCCTTCTCCTGCTCGGGATGGGCAAACCTCCTCCTGCTGCACGGGAACCGGGGGCTCCTTCTGCTCGGGATGGGCAAACCTCCTCCTGCATGGGAACCGGGACTGACCCACGGCTCCTTCTGCTGCTCGGGATGGACAAACCTCCTCCTGCTGCATGGGAACCGGGACTGACCCACGGCTCCTTCTGCTCGGGATGGGCAAACCTCCTCCTGCACGGGAACCGGGACTGACCCACGGCTCCTTCTGCTGCTCGGGATGGACAAACCTCCTCCTGCTGCACGGGAACCGGGACCGACCCGCGGCTCCTTCTCCTGCTCGGGATGGACAAACCTCCTCCTGCTGCACGGGAACCAGGACTGACCCACGGCTCCTTCTGCTGCTCGGGATGGGCAAACCTCCTCCTGCTGCACGGGAACCGGGACTGACCCGCGGCTCCTTCTCCTGCTCGGGATGGACAAACCTCCTCCTGCTGCACGGGAACCGGGACTGACCCACGGCTCCTTCTCCTGCTCGGGATGGACAAACCTCCTCCTGCTGCACGGGAACCAGGACTGACCCACGGCTCCTTCTGCTCGGGATGGGCAAACCTCCTCCTGCTGCACGGGAACCGGGACTGACCCACGGCTCCTTCTGCTGCTCGGGATGGGCAAACCTCCTCCTGCTGCACGGGAACCGGGACTGCCCGCGGCTCCTTCTCCTGCTCGGGATGGACAAACCTCCTCCTGCTGCACGGGAACCGGGACTGACCCACGGCTCCTTCTGCTCGGGATGGACAAACCTCCTCCTGCTGCACGGGAACCGGGACTGACCCACGGCTCCTTCTGCTCGGGATGGGCAAACCTCCTCCTGCTGCACGGGAACCGGGACTGCCCGCGGCTCCTTCTCCTGCTCGGGATGGACAAACCTCCTCCTGCTGCACGGGAACCGGGACCGACCCACGGCTCCTTCTCCTGCTCGGGATGGGCAAACCTGCTCCTGCTGCACGGGAACCGGGACTGCCCGGGGCTCCTTCTGCTCGGGATGGACAAACCTCCTCCTGCTGCACGGGAACCGACGAGGCTCCTTCTGCTCGGGATGGGCAAACCTCCTCCTGCTGCACGGGAACCGGGACCGGCCCGCAGCGCTTCCCTCCCTTGTCAGGGATGCACAAACCTGCTTCTGCAGGGAGAACCAGGAACTTCAGAGCTTCCCTGGGCTTTGGGGAAAGGTCCCTTTTTGTTCCAGGGTCCCACTGCTCAGGTAGGGAAGTGCCTGTATGGGATACCTGTAAGTTGGAGATCGTTGTTCTGCACAGGCAGGAACCAGAAACAATCAGTGCCACTCTACATGTTTCTGGATTTGGAAGGAGCTTTAAAGAAAGCACAGCTGGGCAAAAGAGGCTCTGTTTCTCATTGTATCAAACACTGTCCGAGTTCCCAAGCACCGCCTGACTCCAGGATGTAGAGGACTGACAGGAGATGTGATCAGGGGGTCTCTGGATGCTTTTGCTGCTCCTGTACACCAGAATGGATGTGACCTCTGGGTAGGACCACCTCTGTAACCAAGGCTGGAGACCCCTTGGATTCCTGACCTTGTTCCTGCTTTTTTTTCTCCTCAACTAAAATTTGGCTCCAGTAACAGTGAAAACTCTGTAAAAACTCACAGTAACTCCTTCTTTATCCCTCAGACCAAAAGGGTTATCCTCACCTCCTTCACAGGAAGCATCCCAAGGCAAAATCTGCAGAGAGGTTTTCTATTATCAGAACATCACCACCTCAGCACAACTCATTAGTACAGCAAATCTGTTAATAAGCTATCAAACCTCAAACGAAGAGGGGTAACAGAATGAGACCATACCCTAATTGAACCCTGTTATTTCGTGGGGCCCATAACAGACACACCCCTCCTCCAAATGGAAGGCTGTACCAAATGCTCCGAGTGCCCTATGTCACTCTGCTCTGTGGTACACAGGACAAGGCCACACACAAAGGTGCAGATGGCAGCTCCTGCAGGCTGACCCTGTGACAGTCAATGGGACTCTGCACACATCCACTCATCTCCCTGCACGCTACACTGTAGGAACACAACCATTTTAACTTCTTTATTCTGCTTTTAGTATCTTCCACCAGTACCATAGTCTTTTAGTAAGTAAAGAAACCCTCCAAACCCCAGTAAGCTTTCCAATGGAAAAATGCCACAAAATGCCTCTACTGTGAGCACAAGCACAGAGCTGCAAATTTGACTCTTGCCTACAGGGCACAAACTCAAGAACGGCAGGATCTAGACAAGACACAAAGTTTAGCAGGCTGCATTCTGGCACACTGCTGACATCTCACATTGTAGAGGCCAAAGGGATAGTTAAAGTATCAGTTCACAGCTGCTTTTCCCCTCTGTAAGCAGGGCAAGAGGCACACATTACCCTAATCTCCTCTGCTCCCCAGAACACGTTGCTAGGCAGGTGGCTGCAGACCACATCCACAGGGGAGTCTCCAAGGGCTCCTCACTGTTACTATGGATGCCACTGCAGCACAGAGGTGAATGCAGACTGAGGGGAAAGGCACAGCTCCTTCTGCAAACAGAAACTAGCCTCACCTGTTATCTACTGATGGACAACACTGAAGGATGGAAAGACTTTATATCTTCAGTCATTAACTCACCTACTGACACCTTCTCTGTATAAAAGTCCATTCACTTAATGATAGGTGGTAGACAACTCACAAGAAACACTCAAAAAGCCTAACAATTGTACCTCGAGCTAGTATGACAGAGTTCAAAATATTGAAATACCCAGAGCTACAGCAGGAGGATGTGAAGTGGCAAAGGTCACTCTCAGGCCTTTTCCTTAAAATGCTCAAAAGTTGAGCAAGAGGAGGAGCACAAGCTGCAGGTCCATGTCTGAAAGACTACTGGAAGTAAGGATTCTCTGGTCTTATTTACTTCTTTTTGGTAACAGGCCTTCCTACTCAAGCTTTGCTTGACTGTTCAGCATGAGATAATGAGAAAATTAAAAACAAGTTGGAAGAGGCTTCAAGAAACCTGCAAAGCACATGCACTCCCTAAAACACACAGTGGTCTAAATTCAGCCAGCAGAATAAACATCACTGACAAAAACCAGTCTTCCTACACAGCTAACTAAAAAAAACAATTACATCTTGTGATGAAACAGAACAAACCCAGCATAGTCCCAGAAGTACCAGCTTTGGTTGTCACAGAAAACCAGAGCAGTCAAGCCAAGCTAGTGATGCAAGGCCAGGAAGGAGCAGGCGTGCTCAGGGCAGCAGAAGCGGGGGCTGCGTTACCTGGCCTGGCGCACGTACAGCTGAGGGTGACACCGACGCCTGGGGCACGCCAGCAAGGAGAAACCCCTCTCCATGGCTGAGCCTGCAGCAGGCAGCATCCTTTCAAAGGCATCCCCCATGTCCAGCTCTGAATGGCTAAAACCTGTCAGGGCCAACACAGAAACTTCGTTATGCAAGTTTTAAATTAGCAGCAAAACTGTCTGAGGAAAATGCAGTTTCAAACTTAAACCAGATAGTAAAATGCTCCAAGTCTTTTAAGTTAGGCAATGAGGCTGAAAGGACAGCAGTATAAACATGTGAGAATCATCACCGAAGTCATTTAATTAATCTAGCATTCCAAATCTGAATAAGCTTCAAAGCAATCAGAAACTGGTAGAATCCAATCCCTATAAAAATAATACAGCCAATTCTCTATGCCTCTGGAGAAGCTCTGTCAGGACTCTCAATGCTGAAGGAAAGCTGAAGTTGGTTGCCAGGGTGGATTTGGCAAAACCCTTCATTCAGCCGTGTTTTTTGTAGTTGAGACACCACTACAGTCTTTCAGTGTGACTTGGAACCAATATTTCTAATAGCTAGCTGGCAGATAGAAAAGTTCCAGCTCCCTTCTCAGCTCAATTAAGTGCATGCTTGGTTTATTAGTCTGAGCTCAGGACCAAAATTCCAAGTCTGGTGCTGTTCTCTGATTAACATGTGTATTCTCCACCTTTGTACCTCTGCTCTAAAGGAAATAATCAGAGTTTGCTTCCATGTCTCCAGCAGCTCCTCTGAGTCTCACCCAAGTGTCCTCTTCCTATCTGTACTGGCTTGGCTACCTAAGAGAAAGTGCCCGATTTCAAATCTCTTGGCTCTATCCACTCAGTCATCTTCACAAAACTTGTAGGAATTGATTTTTGAGATCTTTACTCCTTTCTGATGTCCTGTTTCTGGCAAATTTAAAGATTGCAGGGAGTGGATAGACTGCTGAATGGCTGCTGGAGTGAGCATGGAACCACAGGTACCTCTTGCACATGGGATCTTCACAAGAAGATACTTTTAGATTATGTTTTCCACACGTCTAGAAACTGATACCTGTTCTCAGTATCAAAAAAAGAACACCACAATGAGCCTACAGTGCATATTAATTAGGTTTGCAATTGCTCTCACTGAATATTTTATTATGAATATTTTATTTTCACAGAATAAAACAGTATTAAATTCTTACCTAACCTCTCCTCAGGTGGGGGAATAAAGAGAAGTATATACTGCAGCTCTGGTAGTAAGATGAAAGCGCTCCTGGACAAACAACAAACATATTCAGTCTTTGATCATCACACCCAGCAATGACAGACAGCAGCTAGTTTTTTAACATAGACCTTTTTTTCTCTCCAGTGTCTCTAACCTTCCTTCATAAGTCCACATGGCTCAACAATTAAAACATTTCTGACAAACAATACCATGTGAAATTCATCTGGGTAATTTTGACTGATTTCTCCTACCTTACTTCTTTCAAATTTCCCAATCTTCACATTTCCAACATCCTCCTTTTTTATAGCAGTTTCCCAGTGGTGAAACATTTAAGATACCAGGCCTTTGCAGGCAGATCTGACATGGCATGTGGATAAGATGGCTTGACTCGACAAATGTGACCTGACAGCAGGAGAGGGCACACGCTTCACTACCCAAGGCTACACGGAGACTCACCTAACAATTTCTTGGGAACATCCAGCTGCATATTCTTCCTTTGCCACAAAGAGATGCATGAAGAGCGTGTTCAGAGGCTATAAAAGGAGGAGTCAAAGTCTACACACCATGCAGCTCACGTTTATTCCACCAGCCCAAGTATTAACCCATATACATTTCCAACATACATGATCTGCACTCAGGGAGCACCAAAATATACAAGAGTTCAAAGCACGTGTGGGTAAAAGTGAATAAAGTGCTTTGTATCGTTTGGTGCTTCTGCAACATTTTTTCTTTCTACTCAGTTTACTGTAGTTTGACTGCAATATACACTGTACATTTCAGAGTGAACAGTATTAACTCTCGACTAACAACATCCAACCATGTTAAGCATTCAATGTGTCTGACAAAGATACTCTTCTTAGGTTTAAAGAAAACCCTCATACCAAAAGCTCACATGCTTCTCATAATCCTAAAGTGTTTTTTCTTTAAAGGTAGTAAGAAAATTTACAAATTTTAAGATTACATCATTAGACAGACAAATACCAGGCAGAAACAGGGCAGACTAACAGACACCTTTATGTTGTGCACCTCCAGTGAGCATGGAAAACCCCTGGGCTGGAATGGCAAGGGCTATTAAATCAGCTGTTCCCTGGCATCCTAATTATAAGTGCTGGGGCAGTGAAGGTCTGCCTGTAGATAAAAATACTTGAAATGGAAAACCTGAGATCTTCTGAATAGTATTATAGTCTATTAAAACACCATAGCTAGAGGCACCAATACACTTCAGCAATTTAAGAGCAAGAATGATTTCAATAGAGGCTGCAGTACATGGACCAGCATCAGGATGACAACTTATTATAGCAAACATCAAAAGACACCCCTAAAAATCAGGCTGTTTGTTTGTTTTTTAGAAGCAAAGGGTAGAATTCTTTTTAAAAGTATATTACTGTTGAGGTCTGAGAGGACACCAAGTAAACCAGACTTGGACTGGAACTGTTTCTGAACAGTGCTGGCAACCAGCCAATCCAGTAAAGTGTCTTCACTTTTTCCCTTCTGCACAAGTCAATCCCACTCCAGACCCTGAAATTATTTCTGTGCTCTAGGAAAAAGAGAGTCAACTAGGCTTCACAGGAATCCTATGTTCAGTTTTTAAAAGCACAGCTGCGTGGATTTAACCTGCAGCTTACCAATGACATCTGATCAAGTTATGCCCCAGAAAAGGTTCAGAGCTTCTGCCAATGAAGAAGCATAAACCACTGAATCTTTAGCAAATAAACTGCATCCTACAAAAACAAGAGCTCTGCTGTCTGTTTCAAGGTATTTTTCTCTGCTGGTTCCGAGTAGTAATTTATTTTTCTTGTCTTTTCTCTGCAGGGCCCTGCAGCAGATCCTGCAGAGCCACCAGACAGCAGAGGGAGGCCAGAGCCCAGCAGCAGCCCCGGAGCAGCTGCAGCTGTACCCTGAACGAAGTGGCTGTGCCTGCCCACAAAGTGCTGCTCAAGGGACAAACAAAGGAAATCACAGGTGCTTTTTTACACTCCCTTTGGCTGTACTGATGGTTCTTCCCTTAGCACACATTTTCAACCTCTGTTTTTGTCAGTTTGCCTTCCATTGCTTCACATGGCAGAAGACCCTGGGAGCTGAGGAATAAAATGCCCAGAGATAACTGCAGCACTGCCAACACCTCATTATGGTGTGCTGCCCACCCCATGAGTGCTTGGGGTGTGACTTTTTCTCTATTTCCCAACAACCCCACGGTCTAGTTCCCAGCTGGAGCATCTGAGTGCTAAACTTGCAAGGACCTGTTTCTACTCTGTAGATCCTACCAGAAACTCACCAGCTCTCCCAAGCAGCCCGTGTGAAAGGCAGCAGCACACAAAGCAAAGGGCAGCAGTCTCCCCAGCAGCACCACACAAGCTTGCTGCAGGACTAAGACACTCATATCAGCACAGGGGTTTCACAGGGAATCCATCATCTTCTGCAACCTGAATGCCTCAAATTTCCCAGAAACAGTCTGTAGATGCCCACGTGCATTTCCCATACCTGAGCCTTAAGTGAGAGCTCAACCACAATCACACCATTTACTTACAGTGCACTTGTTGTCAGGGTAGTTTTTATGCAGGAATGGTTCCCATTCAGCCTGATCAGTGATATTCCAGTTTGGATAGTCCAGAAAGGCAGCATGGGCGAAAATCTCATTCTTCTCATTGCAGAGTGTCAAAGCAAGATTTGATAATTCTCTATGAAAACAATTTAAGGGTCCTCAGGATCAGGCCTCAATAAAACTTCATCATCCACATGCTAACTTGGTACTGTTGCTTCAGTCCCTCATATTTGTCTTCTAGCATTATAAAAATTTAGGTGGATTTTCAAATCCCCAATCATACCAGTAAGTTTGCAAGACTTAAACATTCCCTTCCCTTTGTATGTTTCTCCACACATCTCTTTTTTTCTCCCCAAACAGCTGTTATCTGAGATTTTTGCTATTGAGGGAAAAACGTAAGTGACCCACAAGTACCTGTCTGTCACACAGCCTGTCTGCTGACTTTTATCAGGTGCTATTCAACAGCATTTCTTCTCAGCTTTTACAAAAGGGAGCTAGTATAGAATTAAACCTTGTCCACCATGGCAGTGACCCAAGTTTGCAGAAACATGCATGTGACAGACATGAAAGTGAATTTTCCTTCCGTTTTTAGAAACAGCACAACAAGTCATTATGTCACATCACGTCTCAGAATGTTTCCTGCCATTTTAAGTGTAGTTGCCTGAAAGGTGATAAGCACCATTACTTACAAAAGGTAAGTGACATCAATCCTTCCGAAGAGGTCTTCTGTGTCAGGGCTGAAGAGGGCGACAATGCCTGGGACATCGCGTGGCTCCGTCCTTCTGGCAGTGACCACCTCCGTGACTCCCCTCCACGAGGTGAACGTGGCCATCCCAGCCCGCACTGAGAACCAAGGAAAACACCGTGTGGCTTTTCACAACAACCCCAAACTGGGGCAGCTCCCATGGATTTTGGTGCCTGGCTCCTGCATACCCCCACACAGAGAGGGACTGCCCGTACAGCACACACCTGAAATGCCTCCGCTGGATCCTACAGAGGAAATTAATTGTTTCAATAGGCTACAGCTGCTTTCCAATTTACTCATTTGCCTGCTAACCAGCTCACCATAACTTCAAACTCAAAGCCTTCAGTGGGAGGCTCAGCTGTGGGCAGTCAGGAGAAGCAGGCTGGAAGCTCAGCTGCAAACAACCAGGGCAAGGACGTCCCGATTAAACAGCAGCTTCAGCTGAATTAAATGTATTTTGTCCAAAACTGCTCCTCGAGTTTCTTTCGAGGTCAACAGCAGGGCTTAAATTTCAGAAGGAATTCAAAGTTCTGTGGCTATTCAAAGTTTTACTGCTTTCCTATGAGAAAAAAAATTTAAAAATAAAAAAGTTAAAAAGGGGTTTTTTTTTGTGGTTCCGCATTGACAAAATGTGCCAGGCACAACTCGGGAACACACGGGGCAGCAGCTCCTCAAAGCTCCCGTGCCCAGCCCCTCGGCTCTGACACCTTTCAGCTGTGCGTGTCTGCTCACTACTGCAGCCTGCTGCGACCCAGCCAACAAGCACGTGAAATAAAGCGACGTTTTCTTAAAGTTATGTGCAAAACATAGCAGCACTATTAAAAAATAATAACAATAAAAAAAAGTCTAAAAAAAAAAAACCCACCCTCATCTCCTCCCAGCCCCGCTAAACACTCCGGTAGCCTGCAGGGAGCGAAAGCAGCACTTATGCAGTAAAAACGTACCATTGTCGTGAGGAAATGCGCTGTTACTGCAATAACTCCCGCATTCGTCCCACAGAGCAGCACCCCAGAGACACCCCGAATAAACAGAACAGAACAAGGCGCTCCCTCCCAAACCTGGAGCAGCTCCCGCCGCCTCCTCACACAAACGCTCTCTTAAAGCACAAGTCAGGTTCCACGCGGGTTTTTTTTGCCGTTTGTGGCCCGAAACGCAGCGAGCGCGTACGTACCGAGCCGGGAGCGCTGTGAGGAGCTGCGGGCCGCTCCTGAGGGGCAACGCCGGTGGGCTGGGGCCGGGGGCGGTACCGGGGCGGGGGTGGGACACCGGGACTGGATACCGGGCTGGATACCGGGACTGGATACCGGGGCTGGACACCGGGCTGGACACCGGGCTGGACACCGGGACTGGACACCGGACTGGACACAGGGCTGGACACCGGGCTGGACACCGGGCTGGACACCGGGCTGGATACAGGGCTGGACACCGGGCTGGACACCCGCGCTGTCCCACGGCCACCCTCGGGCGCGAGCGACCCCCCCTCAGGTGCGCGGGCCACGCCCCCGCGCGCGGACGGACCCGCGCCGCCCCAGCCGCCAGGGGGCGCCCCGCGCGGGGCGCTCGCGCGCTCTCACCTGCCCCGGCCCGCTCTGCCCACCAAGGACCGGGCGGACCGCCCCGAGGACCGGGCAGACCGACGGGCAGATGGAGCCGATGAGCGCACGGACGAGGCAGAGCGGACGGACGGTGCCGCGGACGGAACGGACGGTGCCAGCGCCGCCGCCGAGGGGACGCGTCGCCGTTGCCGCGGCAGCGACGCTGGGGCGGGGCTGCGTGAGGGGAGGGGTGAGGGGGCGGGGCCTGCGGCGCGCGGCGGCGGCGGCAAGATGGCGTCTACGGCGGCCGGGAAGCAGCGCATCCCCAAAGTGGCGAAGGTGGGCGGCGGGCACCCCCCGGGAGCACCCCTCGATCCCCTCAATCGCCTCCCGGTGCCCCCTCGGCCCGGCCCGGCGGGTCCCGGCCCGCCCCGGCCCTGCGGGGGAACGGGGCCGTGCCCCTTGCCCTCAGGGAACGGAGCGAGCCCCCCCCGCGCTTGCCTTGCAGGTGAAGAACAAGGCGCCCGCCGAGGTTCAGATCACTGCGGAGCAGCTGCTGAGAGAGGCGAAGGAGAGGGAGCTCGAGCTTCTCCCGCCGCCTCCGCAGCAGAAGATCACAGATGTTGAGGAGTTAAACGACTATAAACTCCGAAAGAGGAAGGTACAGTAAAAAATAAATAAAAACAACCTGATTTAATCTTGACACTCTCATAAAGCATAAAATTCCACCGTTTTTAACTTAAACAAGATGTAGTCCGTGTTCTTTGTGGACTTTCCAGGTCCTTTAAACCCCCTTTTTCTTGCTACCCTGTAAGAGAACCCTGTAATTTACAAATGGAGTTGCTTGACAAAATCTGGTAGCAAGCAACATCTCCCCCATGCCCACATTCAGAACACTGAAAGGGTGATTATTTACTCAATTAATAGGTGTTTTTTTCCATTACCACCAGTAATGCCAGCCACTATAAGAACGTGAGCAAAGAAAGTAAATAATGTTCCAGCAATGCTAAGTTATAAATCTTTTAAAAAATTGGTTGTGCAGATTTACCCATGGTTTTGCCTGGCTTTTTGCTTTGAAAATGCCAAAGTGAAGCAAGCATGTTCTCATGGTTATATTGTAATAATACCCCATAAGTTTTGATGTGGATGGTCTCAGAAGGATTTCTGGCTCACAGCTGTGATTTTCCCCTCAGACTTTTGAAGATAACATAAGGAAGAACAGGACTGTTATCAGTAACTGGATAAAGTACGCACAATGGGAGGAAAGCCTGAAGGAAATCCAGAGGTGAGGGCGTCTCTCAGGAGCCTCTTTAGGCATTCCCCGAGGTCAGGGGGGCACAGCTGACCCTGCCCATGCTTTGCAGAGCCCGTTCCATCTACGAGCGTGCCCTGGATGTGGACTACAGGAATGTCACCCTGTGGCTCAAGTACGCCGAGATGGAGATGAAGAACCGCCAGGTCAACCACGCCCGCAACATCTGGGACCGGGCCATCACCACCCTGCCCAGGGTCAACCAGTTCTGGTAGGCTGGCACAGCAGGGAGCACCAAGCTGCTCTGGGGCTGTGCACATCGTCCTGTTTGTCCAAACCTTCAGGCTGGTCTGAGAAGGAAAGGAGGAAGGATGAAGTTTTGGAAAGGTTTTGTGCTTTTTGAGTGGCAAGAGCCTTGGCAGGGAAAGGTGTTTGTGTGCCTGGGTGCTGCCAGTCACTGCTGTGCCCACAGGCATTTCTGGGGTGGGAGGAAATAGGGGGATGCTCCTAGGGAGCACTCCAGAAATCCCTGGATGTGTTCACCGTGTGGTTGCAGAAACTCAGCCTGCTCTCCCCAGGTACAAGTACACGTACATGGAGGAGATGCTGGGGAACGTGGCCGGGTCACGCCAGGTGTTTGAACGCTGGATGGAGTGGCAGCCCGAGGAGCAAGCCTGGCATTCCTACATCAACTTTGAGCTCAGATACAAGGAGGTGGACAGAGCACGGAGCATTTATGAGAGATATATCCTTTTCAGAGCTTTGTGGTTCCTGCCTGGGTTAAAGGCTCCATTCTTTATTTCCTTCCCGAGTATTCATGTCCAGCCGTGTCCCTGTGCTCCTTTTCTCTGGGAGCCAGCAGGAGCATGTTTAGGGAAAGCCTCCTGCTACAGCAGTGCCTGTTTAACAGCACTGCTCATGCACCCAGCTCTTTGGTAGCCACCGTTTGTTTCAGGTTTCTCCTCAGACTGTCCCTGGCCCTCGTCCCTTTTCTGAGCTCTCGGTGGGGCACTAAGCCCTTGCATGCCTAGAGCCATCGTGCCTCCCTCCCAGCTGCAGGCGCTGCCCCCTGCTGGAGCGTTGGGCGCTGTTGTTTCCTTAGCAGAGGCGCACTCGTGCTGGTTCACCCCGACGTGAAGAACTGGATCAAGTACGCGCGCTTCGAGGAGAAGCACAGCTACTTCGCCCACGCCAGGAAGGTGTACGAGAGGGCTGTGGAGTTCTTCGGGGAGGAGCACATGGACGAGCACCTCTACGTGGCCTTTGCCAAGTTTGAGGAGAACCAGAAAGAGGTGAGACCTTCTGGAGTGTGCATCCGAGTGGTGCCGAGGCTTCTCCTGGAATATCAAAGCCTAAAGCGTTTAATCTCCACTGCAATACTTGTGGTTGTAGTCTGAGACAGCTTTTTGCTCACCTCTAGTTGACTTTTGGTGACATCAATAAAATGTGCTCCAGGGGAGATCTGCCAAGACCAGCAGCATTGGCTCAAACCTGTGTCCTCAGACTGGAGAGGTTATAGGCCTGCATGATAAAAATCTGGATTGGTCCAGATGTTTTTCACACTCCCTAAGGTTCCCAGGCCGTTAAGGTATTGAAGACATTCTGTGAACCCCAAACCACAACATCTTAAATTGGTTTAAATATTCTAAAGCTGTAAATGAATAAGAGACGATGGGGCATGGCATTTTCAGGTTTAATTTCTCCCCCTCAAAGTTTGTTCTTCAGGGAAATCTGGTTTAGTCCTTTTCTAAAATAGTCCCTAACACTGGGATGTCCCACAATTCTATATTCTATTAAATATTGCCAAAAGCTCATTGAAGAAACTGCTTTGTAAATATTTTTTAAATTATGTTTAATATTTTCAGTTTGAAAGGGTGAGAGTTATCTACAAGTATGCCTTGGATAGAATTCCAAAGCAGGATGCCCAGAATCTCTTCAAGAATTACACCATCTTTGAGAAGAAGTTTGGAGACAGGAGGGGAATCGAGGACATCATTGTCAGCAAGAGGAGATT
Organism: Luscinia luscinia; assembly: GCA_034336685.1. Taxonomy (NCBI): domain Eukaryota; kingdom Metazoa; phylum Chordata; class Aves; order Passeriformes; family Muscicapidae; genus Luscinia; species Luscinia luscinia. The sequence goes on from CM067609.1 coordinate 110,561,592, forward strand.
CCAGTATGAGGAGGAGGTGAAGGTAAGTGGGACAGGTGCCCTCCAGGCTCACTGTGCAGCCAGCTGGTGCTTAAGGGACACAAGTACTTTGTGATTACAAGGCTGGTGAGTTTCACATTACCCTTGGAAGTCAGTCCAAGAAAACACCGAGGGAATGTTCATTTTAGAGCCAGAACTGCATCCCTGGGGAAGAGAATGATACCTGCATTCACTGCTTTTTTTGTTTCTGCTTTCTAATCTACATTGTGCAGGCGAGGGTTTTGGATTGAACTCAGGGATAATGCAATTTAGCTTGTAGTAAGTACTTAAGTTAGGGAATAGCCACTACAGGACACCTCACCTGGTGAGGAAACAGCTGTGCCACAGCTGCCTGCTGTTGAGCCCACACTGCACAAAGTCACTTCTCACCCAGAAGCTCTGCCATAAGCATCCCCAAGCCTGCCAAGGTTGTACTCCAGTGGAGTGTTTCAGAGGAGGGGTCCTGCCCGAGCAGAGGGCGAGGCCGTGCTGGTGCAGTGCCTGCAGTGTTGGCTGTCGCGGCAGGCAAACCCCCACAACTACGACGCGTGGTTCGACTACCTGCGGCTGGTGGAGAGCGACGCGGGCGCCGAGAGCGTGCGCGAGGTGTACGAGAGAGCCATCGCCAACGTGCCCCCCCTGCAGGAGAAGCGCCACTGGAAGAGGTACATCTACCTCTGGATCAACTACGCCCTCTATGAGGAGCTGGAGGCAAAGGCAAGTCCCTCTGGATGGCAGACAGCTGCTGGTGCTCCCCGGGAAAAGCAAGAGCTGGCTGTTCTCTGTGGTTTTAGTTTTGTGTAACGTGCGGCAGGATTTGCTGCTCGAACATGGAGGATTTTTGCTCCTGTGCATAAGGGAGGGGAAAAGCCAAACTTGTTTTACTCCATTAATTCATTCAGAAACACACGGGTAACAAAAGCAGGAGTGGATATTCCTGGTGGCCCCGGCTGAACTGCCCGCAGCAGACTGTTGCCTGAGCTCGTGAAATAGTTTTATAAGTAACAAAAACAGTTTGTGAAGCAGCCACGTTGTTGCTGTAGTGCCTTCGAGGCTGTGCAAGTATTCATTCTGTTTCCAGTTGTGAGTACGTATCACCTGTTCAGTGTCTGTTAAAGGAAAAGACATATTTTTCCTCCCACAACTGGGACACTCCTTGTTTTATTGCTTCCTAGCACTGCACCTTGCTTTGAAAAGATGAGTCTTGCTGATTCAGGAGCTACCACCTTTGAATTGTGCACACTAAGTAGATAAGCATTCCTGATTCTAACCAGCTTGACTTAGATACTGCTCTGCAGTTTTGCAGTCACTGCAGATTCAAACAAAGTGTTTAACGCTGCCTGTTCTTACAGGATGCAGAGCGAACCAGGCAGGTGTACCAGGCATGCCTTGAGCTCCTGCCCCACAAGAAGGTATGGCTCCTCCTGCAGTTTGCCTTGAGTTTTGGGTTAAAGTGCCCTAGATAAGATCCTTTAGTTCTCTTCCTCAATATTCCGGGGTGTGAGCACCTCCAAACACCTGCTAGGGGTTCATGAAGGCTTTGCTTAAAACTTCAAGTATCCCTTCCAGTTTCTCCAAACGTCCACCTTCCAAAATGCATGGGGGAGGCTTTCAAGCCAGAGTGCAAGATGTCTGTAATTTGCATTACAGAAGAAAACTGCTGGGCTGGCCTGTCAGGGTTCCCTCATACACACCAGACACAAGGGTTTTTCCAGTGTTTGCAAATTACTAAGTAGTTGCTAAGAGGACTGTAAGAAGATGGAGTTACACAGTCAGAAAATAAGGAAGGCCACTTAGTTTTTGGTTGCTTGCATTCCTCCTCAGGCAGGATCATTCACAGCTGCTCACAGCTCAGTTTCTGGGTTAACACCTTTTATAGCATCCACTGGCCTCCATGGTCACCCCTGGGGCAGCTGCGTTTGACAAAACAGCTTTCAGTCCTGTTCTTCCCCATTGCAATCCTCTTCAAGGCTGATTGGCTGGGGTTTTGTGGGGATTTTCTTCTGTGATGAGCTTTAACTAAAATATCCCTGGGGCCAAAGCCTTACAACTGCATTGCCTTGGAATGTCAGAAAATTCTTGTCCATGTTCTTTGTCATCTATTGTGTCATCTGAGTGTCAGATTAATCTCTAGTTGTTAAGAGCTGATTCAGCAGTAGCTGATGTTTTTCCAACTGAGGATTGGTTAAAAAAACTATTTTCTCCTATTTAAAAGACTTCTGTCCTGGCCATTTTTCCTTTCACCCCAATATATTGTCCTGTCCTAGAGGTCGTTCCAGATAATGAACTCAAAGCTTTCAGCAGGAAAACACTGAAATCAAATGAGATTACCTGCAGTAGCAGTCATGTATAGACAGAATACTTACGTTTTTAAGCAGTGTGTGCAGTATGACCTACTGACTTTTCAGCCTAAACAGCACTTTGTTCTTTTTCTTCCAGTTTACATTTGCCAAAATGTGGCTGCTGTATGCACAGTTTGAAATTCGTCAGAAAAACCTCCCCCTTGCCAGAAGGGCTTTGGTAAGCTTTTGTCAGAGCCATAATTGACTTCACTAACTAATAGGAACACAGGAATGGCATTAAAAGATCTTAAATTGTCCTTTTCAAATTGCTGATTTAATCCACTTAAAATAAAGCATCAGGAGAAGTCTGCAGGGGCCAGCATTTACTGTCATGTATGATTTAGAAAGAAATGCAGCTTGTTCTGATGAATTAGCCCCGGGCAGGAGAGACAAAGCTCTGCTCTGAATGCAGGGCACCCACATCAGCTCAGTGCTCTTACAAGTTCTTAGCTGCTGCTGATGGCTTACAGTGATACTTGTTCTAACAATAGCGTTTTAACAAGCGTTGTAGATGAAGGGGAGGTTTGGCTCTGGGAAATTAGGACCTGCCAAGCTGTGTGCCAGTCCCAGCTGCTGACAGAAGCAGTCACAGGGACTTGAGGCAGGCTCAGGAGCTGCCCAGCAGGTTCACTCTGTGGGTGTCAGCACATCAGGGGACAGCAGGGTTTGATGGGGCAGCAAGGAATGGCACCTTTTGAAATGCAAAACTTCCTTTCCTTTCAATTCAGATATTCTTAGTAAGCTCTGGGATAGCATCTGGCATTTGGGGAGAAAGCCAGTGTTGGTAGCAGTTGAGGTGGTTTGACTTTCAGGAGCAACTGATGGGGTTTCCACCCAAACAGTGAAGGCATGTGGAGAAGGACTGAGCATATTCTGAAATACCAGTGGCATCTGCAGAGCTGGAGGGCCTTGGTGATGACCAAGCTGATAATCCCAAGTGGTGGTCTCCTCCATTTTTCATAAATTCCAAGGTACTGAACATACAGGAACATTGTGCAGGAGAACCGTGGTGAGGGAATTCCATCTCAAATTGCCTCTCATTGGCTTGAGGGAGCAGAAGCCACATTGCTTAGAAACAGTACTAAAAGGTGACTCCAGGGCCAAGTTCACTACAGCCTGCCTCATGTATGCCCATTCTTAACTCTTATTCTAAGAGATTCCCAAACTAAGAATCCAGAATTGCCTCTCACAGCTTGGCTCAGGGCAGTTTTCTTCAGAGACTGAGGCATATCAGAAAGAAAATACTTTGTAAAGACATGATTCTCCACCAGTCCGTTGCTGCCAGCAGCAGGCAGGGGTGGGCAACCCTTCCCTGTGCCAGGAGGGGCAGTGTGGTTTGTTTGGTATCATTTGTTCCATGAGATGCTTGGGAGCTGCTTGCCTGGCAGGCTGGCCCAGACTGGTACTGTGCTTCCTTCAGGGGCTCACTGATGAGCCAGGCTAGGCTTCACTCCACTCACACTCCATGGGGAGCCCACATTATGTAAAGGAATGACAAGTGAGGGATGTTTTCTGCTTCCCAGGCTCTCGGTGTTTATGGGTGCACATTTGTTCTGCAAACACTGGTTGAACAAGCTAAATAAACGGTGCAAAAAACGAGTTGTAGTTTAAACACGTAGAAAATCAAGTGAGGGTTTTATTTCCCTGCAATATCACTAAGGGTTTGTTTTTTGTTGTGTTTTTTCAATACCAGGGGACATCCATAGGCAAATGTCCCAAAAACAAGCTGTTCAAAGGGTACATCGAGCTGGAGCTGCAGCTGCGCGAGTTTGACCGCTGCCGGAAGCTGTACGAGAAGTTCCTGGAGTTCGCCCCGGAGAACTGCACGTCCTGGATCAAGTTTGCTGAGCTGGAGACCATCCTGGGGGACATCGACCGCGCCCGGACCATCTACGAGCTGGCCATCGGCCAGCCCCGGCTGGACATGCCCGAGGTGAGGGCGTGCCCTGGGGTGCTGCCGCAGGCTGTGCAAGCTGAGTGCGTGACAGGCACCAGCCTTGGTGTGCTCGCTGATCCCTGAACCTTTCTCGGGGGAATGTCACCTCTGCCCGTTCCCTCTGTGCTCAGGATGAGCATGGCGAGAGGCCTCTCTGTTGCAGGTGCTTTGGAAATCCTACATTGACTTTGAGATCGAGCAGGAGGAGTACGAGAAGACCAGGAGCCTTTACCGGCGGCTGCTGCAGCGCACCCAGCACGTCAAGGTGTGTGTGGCACACAGAGCCAGCCCTGGGCCTGTGCTCTGCAGGGGAGGGAAGCTCCTGAGTTCCTACAGCAGGCCTGTCTCAGGTGGAGGTGTTTCCAAGCAGCTTTGGGATCTTGCTTGCTGAAACACTGCAGGGAAAACTGTGATTTTTCATTGGCTAAATTCACACAGATTTCTCATGGCTTGAAGCAGCCACAAGACTCCACGTGCCTTACACTGTGTCCTGCTGAAGCAGGGCAAATCTCACTCCTGTGAAACCAGCAGGTTTTCTGGGCACCTGCTGGTGCTGCCATGTGCTGGTTCTTTGCTGCTCCGTTGTTCTCACCCCGTGCCCTGTCTATGGTGGCAGCAGCAGAGGCTGGAGCAGGGCTGGGTGCTGTGTTTGTTCTGCTCTGTTGTTTCCATGGTGGCACAGGCTGGAGCAGGCTGGGTTCTGTTCCTGCAGGTGTGGATCAGCCTGGCACAGTTTGAGCTCTCAGCTGGCCAGGAGGAGCGGCTGCCCCGCTGCCGCCAGGTCTATGAGGAGGCCAACAAGGCCATGCGCAGCTGCGAGGAGAAGGAGGAGAGGGTGATGCTGCTCGAGTCCTGGAGGAGCTTCGAGGAGGAGTTTGGCACTGATGCCACCAAGGAGAGGATAGACAAGCTGATGCCTGAGAAAATCAAGAAGAGGAGGAAGCTGCAGGCTGAAGATGGGGTAAGGAGGGATGGAGGCAGCTGCTGGGCAGGGGATAGAACATGGCCTTTGATTTTCTATTATTTTCTATTATTTTTCTATTATTTTCATTGTTTTTCTAATTTTCCGTTATTTCTCTTAATTTTCTCTTCTTTATTAGAAGGATTTCTCTTCCTTCCTTCCACCTCCTAATAGGCAGCGTTAACATGCAAATTAAACTGGCTCTGTGGTGTTTTTCTCTCTAGTCTGATGCTGGATGGGAGGAGTACTACGATTATATTTTCCCAGAAGACACTGCCAATCAGCCCAACCTCAAACTCCTGGCTATGGCCAAGCTCTGGAAGAAGCAGCAGCAGGAGAGCGAAGCTGCAGCCGTGGATCCTGACAAGGACATTGATGAAAGCCAGACCTAATTCCTTGCCTTTTCCCACCCCTTTCCTGGGCCACTGTACAGTATTTTCATTATTGATAAATAAATGTCTTTGGAGAGTTTTAGTACTGCTGGCTTTGGATGGGTTTTGTGTGGAAGGCCAGCACCATCTGGGGTTGATTGCCTGTAGCAGTCCTGTGGGTGCCCATCAGCTGGGTGGGTCCTGGGAGCAGTGCAGGGGTCTGCAGCTGTCACCAGCGACAGGAGAGCTGGGAGAGCTGGGCACTGACTTCTCCCTTAGCACAAGCCCTGTCCAAGGCTCCCACAGCCTATCCCAGCACTGCTCGGGGACATAAATGTGCAGGGCAGCAGGCCTACTGTCTTGAGTGAGAGGTCTCCAGCCATCATCCCTGATGAGTTTTCCAGCCATTCCATGATTCCAGCTGTTCCCCTTTGGAGCACTGCTGAGGCTCAGGGGTTTCATGGATTTCTCCTTCCACAGCCCTGTTCCCACCTCATCCCTCTCCCTCCACCCTCCTGTTGCAAGCCCACCTTGCAAAGGCCAAACAGGAGGTTTTCATTCCACAAGAAGCAAAGCAGAGCATGTCTGCTGGTGTGGTTCCTGGGCAGTGAATGGCTCCATGGCTGAAGCACTACTCCAGGAGTGATAACAGACACAGGTTTTTGCTCTCTTTTCCTTTGGAATGTGAGAGGCACCCATGAAGTTTTGTGCCAGACACCCCACACTCTCCAGGAGCACTTGCCCAGACTCATGCCTCTGCTACACCAAGCTCACTTCCAAAACAGGGAAGCCAAGCTCAGCAGTGGGGCTGTTTTCCAGGGATCTGCAGCAACAGTTTGCCCTCAGTCAGACTTTACATTGCAGACCTGGAAAAGGAAGGAATTGCTCCCTGGGAAGGAACAGCCCCTGGATCCCTGGCAGTGCCCAAGGCCAGGCTGGACATTGGGCTTGGAGCAGCTGGGACGGTGGGAGGTGTCCCTGCCATGGCAGGGGTGGTGCTGGATGAGTTTTAAGGTCCCTTCCCACCCAAACCATCCTGGGGCTCTCAGTGCTTTGTGCCCTGCTGTCTGACTCCTCTCCAGAGTCGGGGTTGGTGCTGAGATATCCCTGCCCATGTGGTTTTTGTCCCTTTGCCCTGCTCCTGCAGGTTCTCACACCTAGGTTATGGAGCCCCAGTGCCCTCCCAGCTCGTGCCTGGATTTGCCACCAGGCTGGCTGGAAGAGAAACACTCCTGCTGGAAAGGCTCCTGGCGGTGGAGAGGAGGAGGGGACACCTGGAGAAACCCTCTGATCAGGCAGCCTGATCCCTGAGGGGCTTTGGGAGTATGGCAGGCTTTTGGATCAGGCCAAAAGCAGCTTTTCATGAGCAGGAGGGAGCAGGGAGGTGGATTTGTGCAGTGGAAGGTGATCAGCTCGCTGCTGCCTGGCAGAGGAGGGTCCACGGGGTGGGCAAGGGGAAGGGTTGCTTGGGGTTTAGGATGCATTTATCCTGGGACAGCTATTTCAGACCAGATTTGTTCATGGAGCTGTTTAAGAGAGGGCTGGCTCCACCACTAAGGAGCAAACAGATTTTATGCTCTGGAGCTCGTGTGGCACAGCTTAGACCATATTGGGGTCTGGAAATCAGCGAGTTCACAGGCTGCCCTGGGGTTTTAGGGAGCACATTTTTGATTTCCTGACTCTGTTCTGCACACTCTCTTTTGTGAAGCTGCCTGTTCACCCGTTTTGACAAAAATTACCCTCCCTCGTGAAGGAGTTGAAGTGTTTGTGCTTTCCACTTCTGTAGATACCATCAGTCAATAAGATGCTGCACTTGAAAGAAGATAAACGCTTGTCTGTGCTTGGAAGTTGTGTTCCATTAGTGGGTGGTTTATCTGCTGCTACAAGGGCTCAGAAGGGAGATAAATCCCAGGAGCATGTGTGGAAAATGTCCTTCCTCAGTGGGAGCTGAGTGGTGTGGGTGGGAGCCCAGGGCTTCTGTGCCTCTGGAGCCCTGGCTGGTGGCCAGAGGGCAACTTGGGTTGTTTTTTTCCTACCTGTGCCACTGAACGTGCAGCATTTGATGAGGCAAACTCAGGGTAGCATGGGTTGGAGTAGTGCCCTTGTTGTGGGTGGGAGAGAATTCCCAAGAAGCCATCCTTGGGTGGGTCAGGGATTCCTCTTTGCTCCTGGCTGTGACACAGAAAATGTCACATCTCCACGTGTCTCTGCAGCTCCCTCTGTGCAGAGGGGTCAGAGAATGCCTTTGGGAGTTAGGTGTATCCACTTGGATGAGGATGGAAAACACTGATTTTCATGGAGAAATAAGGAGCTGTGGGATGGCATCTGAGGTTTCTCAGGACAGTGATATGGTGATGTCCTAAAAGAACAGAAACCTTTGAGGGCATTATGGATAATTATGGAATTCAAATGGGGAATGTTCTGAGCATTTTTCATGTCCCTACCAGAAGGAGTACAGCAGCTCTAATGTTTAATGCATGTTCAGTAATAGAAGGCTGAACTGATCTCCACTGGTCCATTTGTTCCATTGCTGTCCAGAAGGAAATAAATTAAATTCTATCAAATTCTAAATTCTATTCTATTCGGATCCAGATGCTGCAGAGAGAGAAGTCAGGAGAAGGAAAGCTGGGTTCCAGAGGGCTGAGGTTTGGGTGGCATCAACCCAAGATGCAGCTTAGTTAAAGCCAGCACCAGTGAGTGCTGCTCTCCCTCAGGAGCGTGCTCAGGACCCTTAGGTGGGCTCAAAGTCTAAAGGCTCTCCAGAGGAGCCAATTCTATTCACCAGAAGATTTCACATTTGGTTGGACTGACATGCCCAGCATGCTCCAAGTCCCAGAATTGAACTGTGGGAACATTTTGGAGATGGGTGATTGTGCTGCTCCATCTTTAGAGAGGTTGGAAGAACAAACCTGGGTTTTCTTGTTGGGTGCTGTGGAGTTCTGATCTCTGAATGGCCATCAGCTTGCATGAAGGAACCAGATTTTGTACAGCTTGGAGTATTTTAAAGCATCAGCTTCTGTGCCAGTCTCTCTGGGCAGACAGAGGATCTTGTCCAAGATAAGCAAATCACCCTTTTATACACACTTGTCTGCCCCATTTTAATCTTTCTTTCCCAGTTATGTAAATAGCACCAGACTAATATTCCCTGTGTTCCACTGGTAAGCTGATTCACTCACTCCACATTATCAGACACAAAAGCACTGCAGGGCTGGGTTGAAAATTGAGTTGGATTTTTTTTTTTTTTTTTTTTTTTTTTACATCTGTGTTATTCCAAGCTCTTATGTAAACACTTGGGAAGCAATTTCTATATATACTGGGTTTGTTATGCAACTACCCTGTGCAGTGATGCCAAAGGGATTTAATTTTCTTATCGGTGCTTTTTAGAAGAAGTGATCAAGCATTCTTTCTGTGGAAGGCTCAGGGAATCACAAAGTGAAAACCAATAATAAATGCCAGGAAACAAGGGCAACTACAAAATTAAAAAGAGGGAAAAAAATTAAAGTGTTCCTGAGTTACAGAACTATTGGGGGGGAATTTCACTGAGTGCCTGATTATGGCTCCAGTGTGAGCTGGCCACGTTTGATCTTTATGGAAATTATTGGATGGATCAATCCATACATCTGTGTTTCACCCCTGTGTGTGTGCTATTGATGAGTGGGGGTAGCTGGGGGGTGCTCTGGGGTTGTTATGGCTTTTATGGTCTTTATGGTTTTTATGGGTTTTATGGTTTTTTATGGGTTTTATGGTTTATGGCCGTGCAGAACCCAACCAGCTCGTTTCCTGGCTTGCACAGTGTTTCAGAGTCCCAGGACAATCTCTGCGGACTCAGATGTTGAGGTTGCCACAGGTTGTGGCCAGGAAATAAATGTGCTTGTTCCTTCTCAGGGCTTATGTGGGTTTCATTTAAAGGAGAGCTAAAATGATTTATTTTTAGTTTCATTGCTCTATGGTCTTCCACGTCTTTTCCCATTTAAGTGGTTCCCTAACTCAATAATTTTCTGTATTTGAAGAAGGAATACATTGCCCTTTTATCATTTAAAAATGCTGCCCCTTCTGCATTTTGCTCCATTTCAGTAATACAAATAATGGCATTAATTTAATTTCGTATTAATTTTCTCATGCATGTAATGAAATCCAGTTCCCTTGTTAATCCAGCAATCTAAGCAAACACAGCATAGGAGCATTACAGGAGAACACTTAATCCCCCCTCCTGTTTCTCTCTAATGTGCATTTGACATTTTTTAGGGTGAAATGAGAGCGTTTCTGTGCAGACCAGGCCAGGCATTGCCTTTCCAACCCGATCTAAGTTGTTCCTGTGCTGCTGATACACGGGTGATGCAGGTGTTGGTGGTTTCTGTCCCTTCAATTTTTGTGTTTGGGAAGCCAAGCCCCTGCAAAGGGGCTGGCACGTGAGAGTTTCAGGCTGGGGAAAGAAACTGCATCCAAATCCAAATTCAATCTCTTTTCAAAGTCTGTCAGCCCCCAGAAGTGGGTGAAAGCAAACCATCCTCCTTTCCCCCGTTTTTGGGGTTTTTTTTGCTAATGATGTATTTTCACTTATTGGTTTCCCCATTTGGCTTCAGTTCTGCCAGATGACTCATGTCAGGAGCTCACCAAGCCTGCAGTAAACAGCCTCCTGCTCATCAGAGCAATTTGGGAGCTCCTGGGAATGTCCATGCTCATGTTCCAGCCCCGGGGGTGTTCCAGTGCTGCTGCTTTCAGAACCATTGGAAATCCTTGGGTGCCTGCATTTTTGTTCCTCGGGTGCCTGGGTGTGGCGTTTGGCAATTGATAACTGCACCCCTTTCCTTTTGGAAGCAATTCCTGCCCCTGAGCCTGGCATCCTTTGGGCCTGAACTGCTCCTCATGTGCTTTGCACAGCCCAGCATCAAACCCTGCCTGCAGAGCTGCTGGGAGTTTCATCCTTTATTCCCTTTTAAACCCTCCCTGGTGCTCAGAGATGGGTTTCCTGGTTTTACACTGTGGGATTCCTGGTTTTACACTGGGGGAGTTTCATCCTTTATTCCCTTTTAAACCCTCCCTGGCACTCAGAGATGGGTTTCCTGGTTTTACACTGGGGGAGTTTCATCCTTTATTCCCTTTTAAACCCTCCCTGGCACTCAGAGATGGGTTTCCTGGTTTTACACAGGAGATTCCTGGTTTTACACTGGGGGATTCCTGGTTTTACACAGGGTCATTGGTAGGAGGCAGGAGGGTTCACAGCCACACTGACCCAGCTTTTTAATGCACTGAAATGCAGGCAAAGCTTTGGGAGCCTGCAGTGGGTTGTGGAGGGTTCATTTCATCTTGGTTTTGACCACTGACAGCATCTCAAACCTGCCCCAGTGCCTGCAGCTCAGCTTGTGTGAAGTCACATCCCTGCTGCAGCTGATGGAATTTCACCTCCTGGCACAAGGGGTGTCTTTGGGAAAGAAGGGAGCAGAGAACAGTCCTTGCTGTGGTGCCTGTAGGAGCATCCCTGCCTGGGCACCAGCTGGGGACTGCTGCTGGGTCCTGGGCACACCTTTAATTGCCCTCTCCCAGCGCTGCAGTGTGTTTGGAATACTGTCTGTTTCCCAGGCTGCTCCTGTTTGTTACTCCCTCCTAATGCTGCCCATGCTGTTATTTAGAGAACAAGCACGAGTGAGGGTTTGCTGATGTGTTATAAACTTCCAGGGGGGAAATTCACAGTAGCTGGGTCCTCAAGAGAGGTGGTGTGCTCCCAGTGAACACGTTCCCAAAACCCCAGTGAACATGTTCCCAAAACTCCTGAGAACACATTCCCAAAACTCCAGTGAACATGTTCCCAAAACTCCAGTGAACACATTCCCAAACTCCAGTGAACACATTCCCAAAACCCCAGTGAACACATTCCCAAAACCCCAATGAACACATTCCCAAAACCCCAGTGAACACATTCCCAAAACTCCAGTGAACACATTCCCAAACTCCAGTGAACACATTCCCAAAACCCCAGTGAACACATTCCCAAAACTCCAGTGAACACATTCCCAAAACTCCAGTGAACACATTCCCAAAACCCCAGTGAACACATTCCCAAAACCCCAGTGAACACATTCCCAAACTCCAGTGAACACATTCCCAAATTTCAGTGAACATGTTCCCAAACCCCAGTGAACACATTCCCAAACTCCAGTGATCACATTCCCAAAATTCCAGTGAACTCATGTAGTGGCTGCCAATTCCTGCTACTGAAATTCCCATTCTGTGCTGGAGCAATTTGCTGTAGCTTTCTCTAAAAACTGTTTTTATTTTCTCAATAGAAAACTCTCTGAGGAAATCTCCCTGGTAACCAGAGATTATGTTGGGGTCCTGTAAAAATGTGCTGCAGGTTTTCATGGGCTCTTGGATTAGAAAATAACCTTACCAGTAAAAAATCCTGGTCAGTGGGTATCTCACAAATGTTTTGGTCCAGGTGCTGAATTAGGGCCCCTTTGCCCCAAAAGCAGGATTTTAAAGGTGGAACAGCATGAAGAAATGATGCTGCTCTGACAGGCCACAGGCACTGGTAAAAAGGATTGGAGGGTTTAATTTGATGCATAAACACGGATGGATTTCAGGACTTTTTGTTTTTGGGATTCTGGTTGGGGTTTCCATTTCCTTTTCTTCCCCCTCCTGCTTTGCCCTTGTGTGGAACAGCTGTCTGAAATCACTGCTGCTGGTGGAACCCTTTTGGTTGGCCAGAGCAGCTTTAGAAGCAGCTTTGGGTTTATTGTAGGCAACCCCCTCTTTGAAGGGCTCCATGCCGTGTTCCCTTGCAGCACGAGGAGCTCCTGGTGCCCCAGTTATTCCTCTTGCCACACTCTGGAGAGACCCAGCTGGTTGTTGCCTTGCCAAATTCCAGGCTGCCTCCTCTCCCTCCCTCCCTCCTTCCCATTTCCCTGCCCTGGGAACAAGGGCTGGTCCATGCAGAAATCCAGCTGGGTTGCAGTGGCTCTGTTTGCTTGTGAGGAGGGAGCAAACCCTGCTCAAGCACAGCGCTGGGAGCAGGGCTGGGGGAGCAGAGCCCCTCGGAGCAGCCCTGGGCAGCAATCCATCAACTCCCTGCACTGATGGGCAGCTCTGGAGCTGTGACTCACTGGACCACCAGCACTGCTGGCTAAAAATACCTCGCTTCAGATGGGCAGTGCGAGTGAGTCACCCCTCCCGAGGAAAGGGCTGCAGGGACAGTTTGTGTGCTGGTGGTGGAGGTGGCTCTCATCTCCTGGGCAGAGGTTTCCAGGGAGAATCTAACCCCACTGCACCCATCCCAGCTTTCCTCTGAGAAGCTGATTGGCATCAAAGCAAAGGGATCAAACCACAGGAAACCCAGCAGCGAGCACTGTGTAGCTTGGGACCAGTGAGCACTGAACCAATGAATTTCTCTGGGTTCAGGCTGTGTAAGGATGGGGAGCATCCAGCAAAAACATTCTGTGTGATGGAATGATTTTCCCTGCACGGCCAGGGCAATGTGTGGGTGAACAGGTTCCTGGCCAGAACAAAGCAATTCCTGAATTCTCTAGCACTAAAGATTGTCAGTGGAGAGGTTTTGGTTTTGGCAGAGTTTCAGTGACATCCTCGGAGCAGAGGGATGGTCCTTGCAGTCCCAGCCTCTCCCACTGGGTTTTTCCTGAGGGCTTTCCAGAGCTGATGCCTCTCAGTGTGGGCAGCTTGGAGATCTGCTCATGGAATGGTAAAATCTGCACTTGGAGTGTTAAAATGGGCACTTGGAGTGTTAGAATCTGATATTGGAATGCTAAAATCTGATATTGGAATGTTAAAATCTGCTCCTGGAATGGTGAAATCTGCACTTGGAGTGTTAAAATCTCCTCTTGGAGTGTTAAAATCTGCACATGGAGTGTTAAAATCTGCTCCTGGAAAGTTAAAATTTGCTATTGGAAAATTAAAATCTGATATTGGAGTTTTAAAATCCGATATTGAAGTGCTAAACTCTGCTCCTAGAAAGTTCAAATCTGCTCTTGGAATGTTCAAATCTGCTATTGGAGTGTTAAAATCTGCTATTGGAATATTAAAATCTGATATTGGAGCGTTAAAATCTGCTCTTGGAGTGTTAAAATCTGCTCCTGGAATGCTAAAATCTGTATTTGGAGTGTTAAAATCTGCTGTTCTAATGTTAAAATCTGTTCTTGGAGTGTTAAAATATGTACTTGGAATGTTAAAATCTGCTCTTGGAGTGCTAAAATCTGCTCCCGGGGTGTTAAAATCTGATATTGGAATGTCAAAATCTGCTCATGGAATATTAAAATCTGATATTGGAATGTTAAAATCTGCTCCTGGAAAGTTAAAATCTGCTCCTGGAACGTAAAATCTGCTCCTGGAGTGTTAAAATCTGCTCCTGGAATGTTAAAATCTGATATTGGAATGTTAAAATCTGCTCTTGAAATGTTAAACTCTGTTCCTGGAGTGTTAAAATCTGATATTGGAATGTCAAAATCTGACATTGGCATGTTAAAATCTGCTCCTGGAAAGTTAAACTCTGCTCCTGGAATGTCAAAATCTGCTCTTGGAGTGTTAAAATCTGATATTGGTATGTCAAAATCTGCTCATGGAATATTAAAATCTGATATTGGAATGTTAAAATCTGCTCCTGGAAAGTTAAAATCTGCTCCTGGAACGTAAAATCTACTCCTGGAGTGTTAAAATCTGCTCCTGGAATGTTAAACTCTGCTCTTAGAATGTTAAAATCTGATATTGGAATGTTAAAATCTGCTCCTGGAAAGTTAAACTCTGCTCTTAGAATGTTAAAATCTGATATTGGAATGTTAAAATCTGCTCTTGAAATGTTAAACTCTGTTCCTGGAGTGTTAAAATCTGATATTGGAATGTCAAAATCTGACATTGGCATGTTAAAATCTGCTCCTGGAAAGTTAAACTCTGCTCCTGGAATGTCAAAATCTGCTCTTGGAGTGTTAAAATCTGATATTGGTATGTCAAAATCTGCTCCTGGAATGTTAAAATCTGTATTTGGAATGTTAAAATCTGCTCTTGGAGTGTTAAAATCCGCTCTTGGAATGTTCTGGAGCTCCAAGCTCGGGGTGCTGCGTTGTTCGCTCTCTTTCTGACATGACTCTGCTCCTCGGGGATCGCGTTCCTCCTCAGCACAGCCCCGAAACGAGACGCTGCTGTTTCTGCGAGCTGCTGTTGTGGGCAGAGCGGGATGGGCTGGGACCGCGCCTGGGGCAGTTCGTGCAGCGCAAGGAGAGGCTGACAAACAAAAGGACAGCGAGCGGCTGGAACAAGGCTTGTGGGGGATTCAAGAGCACATCCCCCAGTTTTTTCCCAGCATTGGGAGACCTTCTCCATCTCTGCAGCCGCCTGAGCCCAGGTGGGGCTCACACATAATAACAAGTGGCAGGGAAAGAGGAGATGTGTCAAGCCCTGGGACACGGCCAGGAGGGATCACTGGGATTTGGGGGGCTTGAGTCATCATTTCTGCATAGCTGGGGCTGGCAGCTCAGCGTTTAGTAGCTGTGTGCCTGGAGGAGTGACTATAAAAAGTCATGTTTAGATTTCTGCAGAGCTCATCATTTATTTGGGAAAATACAGCAGCAAGCGGTTCGGTCAGACCCAAATTTGGTAATTGCTCCATCTTCTCTGCCCCAGACAAAGGAACGATCTGGGTTCCAGTTCCTCCTGCTCAGAGCCACCATGAACTGCTGAACTCACAGAAAAGCAGCCCCAGCAACTAGCAGGTTCCTGCCTGGAGCTTGGGAATGTTTTCTTGCTTTGTTTTGGTCTTTGTTTAGTTCTGTTTCTCTTGTCTGTGTAAGTGGATTGCTTAAACTGAATTTAACATGCACGGGGTCAGTCCTCTCTGATTGAAAGCTGAGTTAATATTATTTAAGTTTGGAAATGACTGGAGGTAAATCAAATTTAGGTCATTTTGCTTCTGAAGAAGGACTTGCATTGAGGGATTGAATGCATTTTAACTAATCCACTTAAAGGCAAGCAGTGACTTAATTTAGATTATTTTTCCTGAGCAAGTCTGTCTAGGTAAGACCTGGCACTGCTTTCCAACCCATTCCACTTCACTCAGCTGGAGCAGAGTGCCACCAGCAGAATTAAATCCACATACACAGTTCACAGTGCTGGCTTCCAAAGTGTGAAATTAAACACAAAATGTGTATTTGGGAGCATGAGGTCGTGGTCTGGGCGAGGTTTTATTTCCCTCCTTTCTGAACAGGCAGTAGAAACACAGCATGTGTCTATTTGGGGAATGTCCTGGTTTGAAGGACAAGTGTCTACCAGTAAAGGCAGGAGCTTCTCTTTGAAATGGAGAATGTAAACCCCCTCCCTCCAAATTATTATAATTTTGAAATTAAGGGGCTCTCAGGCAACGATATGGGAATTAGGAATAACAGCTCTTTACTAGGAACATTAAAATAGAAATGCAGTGTTACACAGAACAATCCCAAACCCTGCCAGAGTCAGAATCCAAGCTGACACCCGTCAGTCAGTCAGGGTGGTGGCAGCAGTCCCATTCCATGGTGGCTGCATCCTCCTGCAGTGGCACATGTGGTTCAGCTGGAGCAGTGCTCCTGGAGAAGGTGCAGTTTCCTCTGAAGCTCCAGGGATGATGTGGAAAGCTCTGGCTTTCCTCTGGAATCCAGTGGAAAGATGGATAACTTGCTGTCCAAAATCTCAGTTTTTATCTGGGTAGGAAAGGCTTGGCTCCTCCCCTGGCTGGAGCATCTCCCAGTGGGATGATGGAATTTTATCAGTCATGCCCTGGGACTCACTGGCCATGAACAGGAGATATCTCCTCCCTCCCACGAGCAGAAAATGTGTGCCACAGAGCTAGGGGTCACTGCCCCAGCTGGTTTAACAGATGGGGACAGAATTCACATTCTGGCCACATCCTGCATGCAGCCCAAGACCCAGCAGAGCTCCCAGCTCGGGCTGGGCGTGCTGGCTGCTTCCTGCCAGCCCTGATAGCGTGTGGGGAATTGGCATTATCAGCTCCTGCAGGGCTCAAAGAGCCAGGGGCTGTGCTGAAACCGTGCTGGCCACAGGCACTCCTGAGAACAGAGCAGAACTTCTGCACTTGGACATTCACTCCTGAGACACGTTGGAAATGTCACTGAATTTGACGATGAAGGTTTGAAATAAGTGTGGCTAAATTACATTTATGCCTGAGAACTGGCATCAATCCAGTTAAGCAGAGCAGGGATGTGTGTCAGGCTGTGGGGTTTCTGTCACTGTTTAATGTAGGCCAGGCCATGCCATCTCAAAGTGACAAAGGGCTGCTCCAAGGTGTCACCTGCCGACATCTGAAGCACATGGTGTGTCAGAACCTGGGCAAATATTCTGGCTACATGAGGTGTCATTGATGAGACAGCAAGGAGCTTCTCTTTCTTTCTTTCTTTCTTTCTTTCTTTCTTTCTTTCTTTCTTTCTTTCTTTCTTTCTTTCTTTCTTTCTTTCTTTCTTTCTTTCTTTCTTTCTTTCTTTCTTTCTTTCTTTCTTTCTTTCTTTCCTTCTTTCTTTCTTTCTTTCCTTCTTTCTTTCTTTCTTCCTTCCTTCCTTCCTTTCTTCCTTCCTTTCTTCCTTCCTTTCTTCCTTCCTTTCTTCCTTCCTTTCTTCCTTCCTTTCTTCCTTCCTTTCTTCCTTTCTTCCTTTCTTCCTTTCTTCCTTTCTTCCTTTCTTCCTTTCTTCCTTTCTTCCTTTCTTCCTTTCTTCCTTTCTTCCTTTCTTTCTTTTTCTTTCTTCCTTTCTTTCCTTTCTTTCTCTCTCTCTTCCTCTCTCCCTCTCTTTCTTTCTCTCTCTCTTTCTTTCTTTCTCTCTCTATTTCTCTCTCTTTCTTCCTCTCTCTTTCTTTCTTTCTTTCTTTTTCTCTTTCTCTCTCTCTTTCTCTCTCTCTCTTTCTTTCTCTCTCTCTTCCTCTCTCCCTCTCTTTCTTTCTCTCTCTCTTTCTTTCTTTCTCTCTCTCTTTCTCTCTCTTTCTTCCTCTCTCTTTCTTTCTTTCTTTCTTTTTCTCTTTCTCTCTCTCTTTCTCTCTTTCTCTTTCTTTCTCTCTCTCTTCCTCTCTCCCTCTCTTTCCTTTCTCTCTCTCTTTCCTTTCTCTTTCCTTTCTCTCTTTCCTTTCCTTTCCTCTCTCTTTCTTTCCTTTCCTTTCCTTTCCTCTCTTTCTTTCTTTCTCTCTTTCTTTCTCTCTCTCTTTCTTCCTTTCCTTTTCTTTCTCTCTTTCTTTCTCTCTTTCTTTCTCTCTCTTTCTCTCTTTCTTTCTCTCTCTCTGTCTTTTTCTTTCTTTCTCTCTTTCTTTCTCTCTTTCCCTCTCTCTCTTTTCTTTATTTTCTTTCTCCTTCTCTTTCTTCCCTTTCTCTCTCTGCCGTCTGGAGAGCCGTTCCCAGCGAGCAGAAGCGGTGGAGCTGTCTCCCCAGCGCTGGGCAGGATCTCTCCCGCAGCAGCTCCCTCCCCACGGGATGTTTTTGGAGGCTGGGCTGGTTTGCATTTCGCTGACGCCTCACTAGATGTCTCCAGGAGCAGGTGCTGCCAGATTCAGGGCTGATAAACCCGGGTTTGGGCAGGAGCTGCCCCGTTCGAGCTGTCCCTGCCTCTCCTGGGGCTGGGAGCCGATCTCTCAGCGTGCTCTGCTGCTCACAAACTCTGCCACATCCACAGGCAGGGAAGTGAGGGCTGCTGCTGGAAACAGCAATCCCAAAATCCCAACGATCTCTCTGGGTCTTCTGTCAGCCCAGGGAGCTTTCACCCACGGTTTGGGATGCCAGCAAAACTTCCCACATAAACAACTCCCTCCTGCATCTGGAATCGGGGGAAAGACATGGTAAGCAACAAACCATATCTCTGCTCACAGGAAGGATGATCACAGCTTCCTTCCAGCGGCTTTAATTAAGCTGCTGCGGCTGGGCCAGCAAGTTCGGCTCACTCAGCCGAGCGGCAGCAGCAGCGCTTCTGCCCCTGGTGATTGTGAATTACCTGGCGGGGCTGCAGCCCTGCAGATCGCATCAGCTCTGTGAAGTGCTGATGAGCTGCTTTCGGATGGGGACCCAGAGACAGCGCAGGGATCTCAGGGCGGGGGGAACAGCAGCTCCTGCACCTCGTGTGCTCCTCCCCGCTCTCTCCTGCTGGATCGCCCTTCCCAGCCCAGGGCAATGGAGCTTTTTGGGGAGGGGTCCAGCAGTAAAGCATTGGTGGTGAGCCAAGATTTATATTACATTTCGCAGTCTTTTTCTTTGTTTTCTCAGACTTCTCCGAGCTGTAAACTGTCGAACTCTGGATATACCAATGTTAGGATTCATTCTGACACTGCTACTCTCAATATTTACACAGTTGCCCATCCTTCTGCACTTCTGAATCCTTCTTGGTTTCAGAAACATCTTCCCGTGGCAAAGGGTTCTCCAGGGCAATTTCACAGCAAGTAACAAGGTTTCATTTGCATTTGTTTTGAATTGTCTGCCCTTTAATTTTATTAAATGTTGCTGTTTTCCAGTGCCATCAGGCAGGTAGAAGGGCTGCTCTTTCCTCTGGAGCAGTTGTTATTCCCTGGACTGTCCCCAAGGTGGGATGCACACACACACACCCACCAGCAGCCCTCCCTGTGCCCATAAGGGGACACAGAATCACCCTGTTTGTAAACCTGATCGCTGATTTGAGAGCAAACAAGCTGCTGCTGAAATAAAAAAAAAAAAAAGGAAAGAGTCATCCCGAGGCATTCAGCAACGAGCTATGCGAGGCACAGCCTCAAACCACAGGAAGCCCTGATATCCCATGAAGCAATAAATATTTTTCTATAAATACCAGCGTTTTTATTGCCTCTTTCATCCAGAAAGAACCCTGGTTGGCTTTTACGCACTGCGTGCTCGGTTTGGAAATTGCCTCTCGCGGCCACCGGAACACGAGATATTCCCAGGGACTGAGCAGCAGCAGAGGGTTAACTGGCAGGACAGGCAGCTCCAGCAGGGAAGGGCTGTCCTGCCCCATCCTGCCTCCCTGCTCCCACCCCCACTGCCCCCAGAAAAAGGGACAAATGCACAAGTGCAGTGCGTCCTGCTCCTCTGGTCTGTCTGCTCGTGTGTGCGAATCTGTGAACCAAGAAGGGAAGTTGTGTCCAGGAAAGGGTGCAGACCAGAAAAACAGCGAGGAAGCTGGATGCTGCTGCCTTCCTTTAGCCACCAAAGACCCCAAAGCCTGTGGCAGAGGCCGAGCCAGAAGCCAGCCCTGTGCCAGCCCAGCTTGTTTTCCCAAGCTGGAACACGGACACCGTGTCCCCTCTGCTCCTCCTGCCCAACAGGCCTCCCCAGAACCCTGAGCTCACCTCAAGCCCGGGAGTGCAGCCACTTTTCTCAGCTTTTCAGGGAGAGGAGAGAGCTGCCAGCCCTCAGGAGGAGGACACCCAGCTTTATCCAAGGCTGCCACCTTAAGCTGCTCTACCTCAGCAGATGCAAACTTATTTAAGTGCTCTTAAATAAAATGGGGACAGGCGTCTCCTAAACTGCTGCAAACTGCTTTTGCATGAAAACCACATCAGCTGGGCAGCCTTGTGAGCCACCCTGCCCCTGGTGTGTGACCCAGAGGAGGAGGTTGTCACTGCCGGGGGCTGGCCAAAAGCATCCCTCCTTCAGCAGAGACACATCCCGGTGTGCACACTGCTCCTGCCCCCCTCGGGGCTCGGGGACTGCTGAAACCAGCTCCTTCCATGGGCAGCCCTTCCCGGAGCAGGGCACTGGGGCAGGATTCAGCCCTTGGAACGGGCTTGGGGGCTCTGCCTGGCTGATGTGCATCAACTGAGCTCTGCCTGAATCCCAAACACTTTTCTCCAGAGCGAACCCCAGCACCGTGTTAGTCACATCTGGCCCCCAGCAGGTGGTTTTTTGGTGCAGAAGACTCCTGTAGAAGACAAATACAGAGCGTTTCTTTCAGCAGGGTGGCATCCAGGGCGATTCCCTCCCTTCTGCTTCCTCCGGCAGCCGCTCTGAGCCTGTCCCGCCCACACCCCGGTTTGTCGTGGGAGGGAAGGGGGATTCTCCTGGCTCACGCTCCCCAGAAGCTGAGATGGCTCAGGAGCTCGTTCTCACCACACTAGCAAGGCATTCCCTAACCTGCCTTGTGACTCTGGATTCAGGATTCCCACGCAGCCCCACTCCCTGTTTCCAAGACAGTGAGCTCCCGCCTGGTATTTACAGCAGCCCTGCAACGGGGCCAGAGCAGGCTTGTGATGGAGGTGGGAGTAATGATCCTGCAGTGACTCTCAGGGCCACATTTTCAACAAGTCACGGGCTTCCAAGGGGCGTTTAAATTTAAAGGGAGTACCTCCGACCCAGCGCTCTGTGGTGTCAGCCGCAGGGGCTTTCAGCCCACGCCCCTCTCAGCCCTCAGCGGGTGGGTTGCTCTCCCACGGCATCGGCCCGAGCCAGCGGTGGGACAGCCAGGCTCTCAGGACCTCTTCCCTCAGCTGCAGTGACTCGCCGTCGTGTTTGACAGCACCAGAGTTGTTTACCATGGATAAAACCTGCCCTGCCAGGGGGAAGGGAGTGTGCCCTACCCGGAAAAAACACGAACCAAAACAAAACACCTCTTCCATAGTTACATCCTAGGCCAGCTGTCAACTCCAGTTACCGGCTCTGCCTACCCCAGGCCAGCATTGCTAAAGTCGTGTGCAGGAGCACAACAGTAAATGTGTAAGAGCAGGGCTGGAAACGGGAATGCTGGAAACATCCTGGTCAAGTTCAGAAGCGGCAGAAACGCTTTCGGGAGAGGGTGGGTGCACATTGCTGCCCCAAACGAGACTGTATTTATTGAGAAATTTTGTAACCAACCACGAACACCGACAATGATGTTTCCTTTCACTTGTCTGTGTCCAGCGAGCCATGGCAGCTCTTGGGGAACAGCTGGGCCTTAGGAGAGAGGAATTCCTTCTGCTCCCTACTCACCTGACTGGGGCTGCTCGGCACAGCGCAGGTGAGGGGCAGAGATGGCTGGGGCTGCTCAGTACTGCACAGGTGAGGGGCAGAGCTGGCTGGGGCTGCTCGGTACAGCGCAGGTGAGGGGCAGAGCTGGCTGGGGCTGCTCAGCACAGCGCAGGTGAGGGGCAGAGCTGGCTGGGGCTGCTCAGTACTGCACAGGTGAGGGGCAGAGCTGGCTGGGGCTGCTCAGTACTGCACAGGTGAGGGGCAGAGCTGGCTGGGGCTGCTCAGTACTGCACAGGTGAGGGGCAGAGCTGGCTGGGGCTGCTCGGCACAGCACAGGTGAGGGTCAGAGCTGGCTGGGGCTGCTCAGCACAGCGCAGGGAGGTACCCAGCGAGGATGATGCCCAGCCCGGACGATGCCCAGCGATGGCGATGCCCAGCCCGGACGATGCCCAGCAGCCCGGTGACACCGTGCAGGGCCGGTTCCATGCCCGCTCGTCGTGCCGGGCGAGGAGGGGCCGCTCCCGGTGTCCCCCCCGGTCCCGCCCGGTCCCGCCCGGTGCCGCCCCGCGGGGCGGGCGGAGGCGGCGCTGCGGGCTCGGCGGGGCTCGGCGCGGCGCGGGGAGCGGTCGGAGCGCAGCGCAGCGGCCGCGATGGGCGCCCCGGGCTCGGCGGCGGAGCGGCGGCGGCCGCGGCGGCGGCGGGGGCAGGTGCTGCGGGCGCAGCTGTGCGCGCTGGCCGCGCTGGCCCTGCTGCTGGCCGCCTGCGCGGCGGGGCGCGGCGGTGAGTGCGGGCCAGGGGCGGCGGGGCCGGCACAGCGGCGGGGAGGAGCGGGGCCCGCACGGCACGGGGGTCCCGCGGGTGCGGGGCCGCAGGGCGGAGCAGGGAGCTCGGAGCGCGGAGTGTGGAGCTGGGAATATGGAGCACGGAGCTCGGAGAATGGAGCTCGGAGCTCAGAGCAGGGAGATCGGAGCACGGAGAATGGAGCTGGGAATATGGAGCAGGGAGCTCGGAGAATGGAGCTCGGAGCTCAGAGCATGGGGAATGGAGCCCGGAGCTCGGAGCAGGGAGATCAGAGCACGGAGCTGGGAATATGGAGCAGGGAGCTCGGAGAATGGAGCTCGGAGCTCGGAGCATGGAGAATGGAGCCCGGAGCTCGGAGCAGGGAGCTCGGAGAATGGAGCTGGGAATATGGAGCAGGGAGCTCGGAGAATGGAGGTCGGAGCTCAGAGCGTGGAGAATGGAGCCCGGAGCTCGGAGCAGGGAGCTCGGAGCACGGAGTATGGAGCTCGGAATATGGAGCTCGGAGCTCGGAGCAGGGAGCTTGGAGAATGGAGGTCGGAGCCCGCAGCCCCGAACACGGAGCTCGCAGCACGGAGCTCGGTGTACGGAGCTCGGAGCTCCGAGAATGGAACTCGGAGAATGGAGCTCCGAGCTCAGAGCGTGGAGAATGGAGCCCGGAGCCCGCAGCCCCGAACACGGAGCTCGGAGCCCGCAGCTCGCAGCATGGAGCTCGGGGTTCGGAGCTCGGGGCACGGAGAATGGAGCTCGGAGCTCGGGGCACGGAGCTCGGAGCCGAGCCGTGCTGCGGGGCCGCGGCGCTCGGTCGGGAGCGGTTCGGGTTGTGGGTTCGGGTTTTTGGTTCGGGTTTTTGGTTCGGGTTGTGGGTTCGGGTTTTTGGTTCGGGTTGTGGGTTCGCGCT
The DNA here is from genome assembly GCA_034336685.1 of Luscinia luscinia. Lineage (NCBI taxonomy): Eukaryota > Metazoa > Chordata > Aves > Passeriformes > Muscicapidae > Luscinia > Luscinia luscinia. The sequence continues at coordinate 110,584,808 of CM067609.1, forward strand.
GCGGGTTCGCGGAGCCGCGGATGTAAGCAGGGTCTAGGCCAGGCTTATTCGCCTTTAAGAGCAGAGCAGCGTACGCCTCCGTGACTCGAATTTGCTTTTTGAATAAACAGACGTGTCTGAAGGGTTTCACGGTGTCCAGCATGGTGTGAGGAATGCTCTCATGTTCGGGGAAGAGCACAAACACCAGCTTCGGCTTGAACGCGGGGTTTCTTGTGGAGTGTAACCATGTTGGGATGCGTTTTTAGGATTCGGGACTTTCGCGCCTTCGATTTGATCGAATTGTCTTTTTTTTTGGGTTTAGTTTTTTTTTTTTAATTATTCATGTCTCGTAAAACTTACGGTTTTTTTCTCACAAACGTGGTGGTTTCTTTTTGTCACAAACGTGGTGACTGCTTTTTGTCACAAACGTGGTGATTGCTTCCAGGAAAAACCTGCAAGTAAACAGGAGTTTATGCATAGTGAGGTGTGTTCAAGCCTGCCCGCATGGAAGGTGCGGTGTGTGACCCCAACATCCATCCTTCGTGCACCTGAGCTGCAGGGGCTGTGCTGCTGGACCTGTGCTCTGCTCCCATGGCCGGAGGGTGATCCCTGTCCATCCGAGCAGACTGGCTGCATGCTGCTGCCTTTGCACACAAAATATTAGCAGATGATGTGCCAGGGGTGGTTTTCACAGCTATTTGAGAAGGGCACGGGGTGTGCTGGTTCCACGGCAGGTTTTGGGGTGCCTGCCTGTGCAGAGGAGCTCCATCTGCTGTAAAGGCTGCTGCCACAGGTGTGCTGGTGCTCCCCAGCAGCAGAACCGTGTCTGTGGAGCTGCTGTGCTTCAGTCGGGGAGCCTGTCTGGCTGTGCTGTGATCAGAGTTCATTTCGGAGGTGAGGAGTGTGCCAGAGTCGGGTCACAGGTGGGGATTGTCCACAGCGGGTGGGCTCCGTGGGGCTGCAGCCTGCTGCTCTCCAGCATCACTTGGTGCTGTGCCCAGGAGCTGGGGAGGTGCATTTCTGTGGGGCTGCTGCAGTGTTTTTTCCCGTATAAAACTGAAATTCAGGATCCCGCACAAACTTTTGACTGGGCTGAAGGGTTTTTGTGTCACCTCCGGGGTGGTTTTCACTCGGTGCTCTCTGGAGTTTTCACTCGGTGCTCTCTGGAGTTTTCCCTCTGTGCTCTCTGGAGTTTTCCCTCCGTGCTCTGGAGTGCAGGTGGCACCTGCAGCTGCTGGCATCCTGCATGGCAGAGGGGCCCCTCAGTGTGATGCCATGCACAGGATGCCGCTGGGTGTGAGCCCTGAGCCCCCCTTGGCGTGACACGCTGGCTCGGAGTGCTGCAGGTTTCTGTGCCATCCCCTTCCCCTCAGGCACCGTTTCAGCCTGGCCTGGATCTGGAGGGGCTGGGCTCTTCGGGTCACTGCTGGCCTGGGTGTCGGTGCCAGATTCTCGGTGTGAGGTGTGTGTGCTGGCACGTCCCGCGGGGAACAGGCTGGAGCCACCTGGAGCAGGCTAGGGGACAGGGCAGCAGTCCGGGGCTCTGCCCTGCTGGCTCTCCCTGCTTTTCTGAGGGCCTTGATCAGATCCCTCCCTGTCTCTTTTGGCTGGGTCTCAGCACAAGGCCACTTCCTGAAGCGAGTTTGGGATCTCCTGACGCTGAGTGATGTGTGATAACAAAGTGTTAAAGCTCTGTGCTGTTCTGTGAGGCTCCCTCCTGTGATCTCTGTATTCCACAAGGGCCAAGCTCTGGGAAATAGGTGCAGTGCTAGGGAGAAATCCAAGTTCACAGGGTTTGTCTGGGCGGTGATCACTCGGCTGGGGTGCCCCTGTCTCACTGTGCTTGTGCCCTGGCCTTAGGGAGGTCACCCTGGTGAGTGAGAGGTGTAGCTGAGCCCAAACACAGCCCTGCAGACCCCAGACCCAGCTGCCCACCCGTGCAGAAAGGCTCAACCAAAGCATGAAGTCAGATTTATTTTTTTCACCTCTTCTTTATCCTCCCATCAGTCTGACTCGAATTCCCTATTCTGAGGAGAGGGAGGAGTGGAGACTTCATTATATGAGACTGTCCTCTAAATTGTAATGATTCAGGTTTTTCAAGGGAGGCTTCTGAGTCAGGCCTTGTACCAGATTGCTGTCACGGACAGCAGAAATAGCAGGGGCATCAATCAGTGGGGTTTTTCTCTTCTTCTTCGTGTCTGTCTTGGGCAGGGTGGTGAGGAAAAGCTGGCTCTGATTCTGCAGCCCTTACTCACGGGGATGGGCGCACCCGAGCACGAGGTGATTCAGGTGGGAAGCCTGGGGTTAGTTTTGGGTCCTGTTTTAACTTGAATGGCAGTGGAGTGTTCAGGGTGATGGAGCAGGGCCTGTCGGAGGAGCTCAGGCTGGAACGAGCCGGGCAGGCTGCTCGCCCCGACCGCCCTGTCACCTCACAGGGCTTTTCCTTGCAGCTCTCCTTCCTGCCCAAACAGCCCTCAGGAGCCGTGGTGGGACAGATCCCCGTCCTCCAGCTGGGAGTTAAAGCCAAAACTCCCTCCTTCCCCGGGATGTTTTGGTTTGTGCGGGCTCTGGAGGTCACGCAATCCAAGCACAAGAGCGCTTGTTTTCCTCACCTCTGCAGCAGAGCGTGATCCCGCTCCAGCGTGAGCCATCCCAGCCCAGATGTACTGCTGGAGCCCTGGATGTGGGAATTTACCCTCACAGACTCGGGAGAGGCGCCCGGCCAGAGCGTGGTATGCGACCTCTGTGGCAGGGAGCGTGTTTGGCCTTGCAGGAAGAGACTCGCGCGTTGATTTAGCGCCCGCTCAAGGTCCTGCACCCGCGGCTGGCTGAGCCCCAGCCCTGTGCGGGCAGCGCGGGCAGCAGCAGGGCTGGGGCGCCCTGGCAGGGCTGAGGATGTGCGTGCTCGGGATCAGGACACGCAGGGTGCTCGGGATGGGGATGTGGGGTGCTCGGGGTGCTCGGGATCAGGACGCGCAGGGCGCTCGGGATGGGGATGTGGGGTGCTCGGGATGAGGATTTGGGGTGCTCGGGATGAGGATGCTCACAGTGCTCGGGATGGGGATGTGGGGTGCTCGGGATGGGGATTTGGGGTGCTCAGGGTGCTCAGGATGAGGATGCTCAGGGTGCTCGGGATGAGGATTTGGGGTGCTCGAGATGAGGACGCTCAGGGTGCTCGGGATGGGGATGTGGCGTGCTCGGGATGAGGATTTGGGGTGCTCGGGACCAAGATGCTCAGGGTGCTCGGGATGGGGATTTGGGGTGCTTGGGATGGGGATTTGGGGTGCTCAGGGTGCTCGGGATGGGGATGTGGGGTGCTCGGGATGAGGATTTGGGGTGCTCGAGATGAGGATGCTCAGGGTGCTCGGGATGGGGATTTGGGGTGCTCGGGGTGCTCGGGATCAGGATGCGCAGGGTGCTTGGGATGAGGGTGCTCAGGGTGCTCAGGATGAGGATTTGGGGTGCTTGAAGTGAGGATTTGGGGTCCTCAGGATGAGGATGCTCAGGATGCTCAGGGTGCTCGGGATGAGGATTTGGGGTGCTCAGGATGAGGATTTGGGATTCTCGGGATGAGGGTGCTCGGGATGAGGATGGTCAGGATGCTCTGGATGAGGATTTGGGTGCTCGGGATGAGGATTTGGGGTGCTCAGGATGAGGATGCTCAGGGTTCTCGGGATCAGGATGCTCGGGATAAGGACGCAGGATGCTTATGATCAGGATGCAGGATGCTCAGGATCAGGGTGCTCTGGATGCTTGGAATGAAGATTTGGGATGCTCGGGATGAGAATTTGGGATGCTCGGGATGCAGGATGCTTGGGATGCTTGGGATGAGGATGCTCAGGGTGCTCGGGATGGGGATGTGGGGTGCTCAGGGTGCTCGGGATCAGGATGCTCAGGGTGCTCGGGATGAGGATTTGGGGTGCTCGGGATGAGGATTTGGGGTGCTCGGGATGAGGATGCTCAGGGTGCTCGGGATGGGGATGCAGGATGCTTGAAATGAAGATTTGGGGTGCTCGGGATGAGGATGTTCAGGGTGCTCGGGATGAGGATTTGGGGTGCTCGGGATGAGGATGCTCAGGGTGCTCGGGATGAGGATTTGGGGTGCTCGGGATGAGGATGCTCACAGTGCTCGGGATGGGGATGTGGGGTGCTCAGGGTGCTCAGGATGAGGATGCTCAGGGTGCTCAGGATCAGGATACTCAGGGTGCTGGGGATGGGGATGCTCAGGGTGCTCGGGATGAGGATGCTCAGGATGCTCGAGATGAGGATTTGGGATGCTTGAAATGAGGATTTGGGATGCTCAGGATGAGGATGCACAGGGTGCTTGGGATCAGGATGCTCTGGATGCTTGGAATGAGGATTTGGGATGCTCGGGATGCAGGATGCTTGGGATGCTTGGGATGAAGATGCTCAGGGTGCTCGGGATGAGAATTTGGGATGCTCCAAATGAGGATTTGGGGTGCTTTGGATGAGGATGTTCAGGATGCTCAGGATGCTTGGGATGAGGATTTGGGATGCTCAAGATGCTTGGGATGAGGATGCTCTGGGTGCTTGGAACGAGGATTTGGGATGCTTGGGATGAGGACTTGGGATGTTCAAGATGAGGATGCTCAGGATGCTCTGGATGAGGATGCTCAGGATGCTTGAAATGAGGATTTGGGGTGCTCAGGATGAGGATGCTCGGGGTTCTCAGGATCAAGATGCTTGGGATGAGGATGCTCAGGATGCTTATGATCAGGATGCAGGATGCTCAGGGTGCTCGGGATGAGGATTTGGGGTGCTCAGGATGAGGATGCTCAGGGTGCTCGGGATGAGGATGCAGGATGCTTGAAATGAGGATTTGGGGTACTTTGGATGAGGATGCTCAGGATGCTCAGGATGAGGATTTGGGGTGCTCTGGATGAGGATTTGGGGTGCTCTGGATGAGGATGCTCGGGATGAGGATGCTCTGGATGCTCTGGATGAGGATTTGAGTTGCTCGGGATGAGGATGTTCAGGATGAGGATGCTCAGGATGCTCAGGAGAGTGTAGCAGGACCCAGCAGTTCAGAAGCATCCTCAGGCTGTTCCTTTGGCCCAGCAGAGCCCTTGGGTGGTGGCTGTGGTCAGGGCAGCAGAGCTCATGGGGAGGTGACATGGCTGGTTCTAGCACTTCCCTCCTGCAGCTAATCTCCAATAATCCATACTTAGAAAAGGCAGGCTGGTCACACTGTCCATTTTTGGGCAGAGTTCCTCAAAAGACTCAGCTGAACCTGCCAGATATCCATGTGGCAGGTATTTGTGCCTGCCTCCTCTGGTGGGGATGGGGACATCAATAAAATCTGTGTCCATTATTTATAACATAATGTATTCATCATGCATTTTATCCCATGCTCCTATCTACTGATCTCATAGCAGGCCCTTAAACACAATTTTAAGGTATTGGGCAGGCTCATTTAGGAGATCAGCATCCAGCCCTGCAGTTGGAAAGCTCCCCTCACCCTGGACCTGACCTGCTCCTAGGTGTGTTAGCCTGTCCCCTCTGTTTTGTCTCTGTTCCTTGAATCGGTGGGTAGGAAGATCACTGGGGTTTTTCTGGTTTCTGTTCCTTTGGAGAGGTTCAAGTCACCCCTTCTGGATTTCCTGTCTACGAGCACAGAAAATTCAGTTTTTATAAAGCCTTCCCTGATATGAAACTTGAAGAAAACAGCCAGGTTTCTGTGCCTGAAGACTTGCCTGCTGCCTTTCACAGCCCACAGCCAGGCAGCTGTGCAGTTAAATAAATAATTAGAGAGTTTAAAGATTTTATTCTTTTTCTAGACTTGCCTTCCTCGCCCTTCTCTGGAGCGGTCCCTGGGGCTTTGGAGAGCACTGGGGATGTTCAGAAGCTTTGTTTGCCCTGGGTTTTATCAGCTCAGAACCATGCCAAGAGCCCCTGGTAGCCTCATCCCAGGAGCAGCTGTACCTGCGTGAGGCAGGGAAAAGGTGCAGTCCCTGTGTCCATATTGAGCATGGCTGGGTCTCAGTTAAAAGGTTTAAAAATAAAGTGGGAACCGTCTCTAGGTGCTGAGCTTTTCTGTAGAAGACTCTGTAAATAACTGGGTTTCTCAGTGTGTTTGATTATTGGGGGAAAAGAAGGGAAGGGAGTGGGACAGGATGTGGCATCCAGCAGAAAGGACTGGACTCCAGGCTGGATTAAAAACTGAGGCTTGATGTGAACTGGAGATGTTTAAACCGGGTTTTTCTTGCTGTGTTTCTTTTTTAGGTTTGTTTGTGGGGTTTTGTTTTGTTTTTCTTTTTTAGGTTTGGTGTTCTGTTTTGTTATGGGTTTTTTTTTGTGGGTGGGGTTGGTTTTTTTGTGTTCTTGGGACTAGGAGCATTGTAGCAAGGACTCCAGGGAAAGGTCCTGGGTCTTGTTCTTCTGGAAAAAGGGAGGCAGTGAAGAGGAGTCCAGATGTGGTGTCCAGGGAGAAAGCTGTGTGAGACAGCACTTGCTGGGACTTTATTTGCCTTTTATGGGCCTTTTTGGCTAGCATGGAATGTCATCTGCCTGTAAGCCTTGCCTGTGGGAAGCAGAGGGTCCCCAGGTCCTGGCTGGGAGCTGGGAATGGCTGGAGTGTCACAGGGCACAGCCAAAGTTCCCAAAGGAGCCCTGAAGGGAGCATTGCTGTGCCAGGGCTCATCTCAGTGCCTGCCCCAGCAGCAGGCACCACCCCAACAAGAACTGCAAGCAGGTTTTAGAGCCTCCCTTGGGAAGGAGCCTGCTGAAGTCCAGGAGGAGAATCTTTTTGATATGCAAGCCAAAAGCATGATAACTGAGCTGCAAACCACTGGAGGGTCTGCTGCTGAAATCATCCTCATTCAGGGATAGACTCAGCTGGCTTTTTCCCTAAGAAGGCCAGAACATCCTGCAGCATAAAGCAGGAGGGGAAACGAGCCTTACATGGACATTGCCTTTTCCTCTGCCAGGACCTGCTCTGCAATTCTCAGTGCACCTCTGCCTGGTAGGTGATCTGTGTGTTGCTGAGAGGACAGGGGCAGAAAGAAGCTGCTGTAAAGGAGCGTGTCCTGCCCTGAGACAGTGCAGAAATTCTCTTCAGGGGAGCTGGTGCAAGGCAGGGCTGCCATGCCCTTGCTGGGCAGGTTCCATCAGCTGTGCTCACAAGGTGCTGCTGGCTCTGCACTCTGGCTGGGACAGCAGGGGCGTGCAGGGCAGCAGGCAGCACTTTACAGCACCCTCATGTGGGTCAGCTCTGCTGCTGGCTGGTGACAGAGCAAAACAAATTTGGTTTCACATTCCTTGGATTTGTTCTTGCACCAAATCAGAGGAACGAGCAAATGAAGCTTGTTCAGAGGTGGAGGAGTTGTCCAAAGAAGTGAGTGATGTAAAAGCCTCTTGGGTGAAGAAATGATCCCAAGGGGAGGTTGCAGGGTGCCTGTCTACATAGCAGAAGTGCTCCAGCCCTCTGAGCATCTTTGTGGCCTCCTCTGGACTTGTTCCCATCCATCCATCATCCATCATCCATCCATCCATCCATCATCCATCATCCATCCATCCATCCATCATCCATCCATCATCCATCCATCATCCATCCATCATCCATCCATCATCCATCCATCATCCATCCATCATCCATCCATCCATCATCCATCATCCATCCATCCATCCATCCATCATCCATCCATCCATCCATCCATCCATCCATCCATCCATCCATCCATCCATCATCCATCCATCCATCATCCATCCATCCATCATCCATCCATCCATCATCCATCATCCATCCATCCATCCATCCATCATCCATCATCCATCCATCCATCATCCATCCATCCATCATCCATCCATCCATCATCCATCCATCCATCCATCCATCATCCATCATCCATCCATCCATCATCCATCATCCATCCATCATCCATCCATCATCCATCATCCATCCATCCATCCATCATCCATCATCCATCCATCCATCAATCATCCATCATCCATCCATCATCCATCCATCCATCCATCCATCCATCCATCCATCCATCATCCATCCATCATCCATCCATCATCCATCCATCCATCATCCATCCATCCATCATCCATCCATCCATCCATCCATCATCCATCATCCATCCATCCATCATCCATCCATCCATCCATCATTCATCCATCCATCATTCATCCATCCATCCATCATCCATCATCCATCCATCATCCATCCATCCATCATCCATCCATCCATCCATCCATCATCCATCATCCATCCATCCATCATCCATCCATCCATCATCCATCCATCCATCATTCATCCATCCATCCATCATCATCCATCCATGCATCCATCCATCCATCATCCATCCATCCATCCATCATCCATCCATCCATCCATCCATCATCCATCCATCATCCATCCATCATCCATCCATCCATCCATCCATCCATCATCCATCCATCATCCATCCATCATCCATCCATCCATCCATCCATCCATCCATCCATCCATCCATCATCCATCCATCCATCATCCATCCATCATCCATCCATCATCCATCCATCATCCATCCATCATCCATCCATCCATCATCCATCCATCCATCATCCATCCATCCATCCATCATCCATCCATCATCCATCCATCCATCCATCATCCATCATCCATCCATCCATCCATCCATCCATCCATCCATCATCCATCCATCCATCATCCATCCATCCATCATCCATCCATCACATCCATCCATCATCCATCCATCCATCCATCATCCATCCATCATCCATCCATCTATCCATCATCCATCCATCCATCCATCCATCCATCCATCCATCCATCCATCATCCATCCATCCATCCATCCATCCATCATCCATCCATCATCCATCCATCCATCCATCCATCATCCATCCATCCATCCATCATCCATCATCCATCATCCATCCATCATCCATCCATCATCCATCCATCCATCCATCCATACATCCATCCATCCATCATCCATCCATCCATCCATCATCCATCCATCCATCATCCATCATCCATCATCCATCCATCATCATCCGTCATCCATCATCCATCCATCTCGTCCATCGTCCATCCATCCATCCGCATCCATCCATCATCCATCCATCCATCCATCATCCATCCATCATCCATCCATCATCCATCATCCATCCATCCATCCATCATCCATCATCCATCCCTCCATCCATCCATCATCCATCCATCCATCATCCATCCATCCATCCATCCATCATCCATCCATCCATCCATCCATCCATCCATCCATCCATCCATCATCCATTCATCCATCATCCATCCATCCATCCATCCATCCATCATCCATCATCCATCCATCCATCATCCATCCATCCATCCATCCATCCATCCATCCATCCATCCATCCATCATCCATCCATCCATCATCCATCCATCCATCCATCCATCCATCCATCCATCCATCCATCCATCATCCATCCATCATCCATCCATCCATCATCCATCCATCCATCATCCATCATCCGTCATCCATCCATCCATCCATCATCCATCCATCATCCATCCATCATCCATCCATCCATCATCCATCCATCCATCCATCCGTCGTCCATCCATCATCGTCAATCCATCCGTCATCCATCCATCATCCATCCGTCATCCATCCGTCCATCCATCCATCCATCCGTCCATCCATCATCATCCATCCATCCATCATCCATCCATCATCCATCCATCATCCATCCATCATCCATCCATCCATCATCCATCCATCCATCCATCCATCCATCATCCATCCATCATCCATCCATCATCCATCCATCCATCCATCATCCATCCATCCATCATCCATCCATCATCCATCCATCATCCATCCATCCATCATCCATCCATCCATCCATCCATCATCCATCCATCCATCCATCATCCATCCATCATCCATCCATCATCCATCCATTCATCCATCCGTCATCCATCCATCCATCATCCATCCATCCATCCATCCATCCATCATCCATCCATCCATCCATCCATCCATCCATCCATCCATCCATCATCCATCCATCCATCCATCCATCCATCATGCATCCATCATCCATCCATCCATCCATCATCCATCCATCCATCATCCATCCATCCATCCATCCATCCATCCATCATCCATCCATCCCTCCATCCATCCATCCATCCATCCATCCATCCATCCATCATGCATCCATCATCCATCCATCCATCCTCTGGTTCAAAATAGATGGATTTTTTTCCTCTTTAATATTATTTATTTCCTAGAAGCTCTGTGGAGCATTCCAGGCTGGCTTCACCCATCAGGTGAAGCACCTGCTGTCTCTGTGCCCCTTTTCCAGCGGGTAGGGAACGTTCCCCAGGTCAGAGAAGGCAGTCCAGGTGCCACTCTGGGCAGGGATTGCATCCACAGCTCCTGCTCTCTGATTCCCAGGCTGCCTGGCCACGTCCCTCTCTTCTCTGACTACCAGATTGATTCCTAGATTTGTTTGCTAGCCTCTAATAAATACACAGAAGAGATGTCCTGAGGCTTCTATATATATATATTTGTCTGTAATTAAGGTGGGATTAATTGCTCTAAAATTGTGTTTAAGGGCCTGTTGTGAGATCAGCAGATTGGAGCATGGGGTAAAATGCATAATAAATACATTATGTTATAAATAATGGACACAGCCAGTGCACTGGCATCCCTGAAAGGTAATAGCTCTTTCAATATTTAATTAAGTGGGTACCTGAGGGAAATCGCTGTGAGCTGTCACTCAGCACTGACAAAAACCACCTCAGGGGCTTTCTGAGCAGGAAAAGGGGAATTCCTGCTGTAATTCCCTGTGCCAGGCCTGGGCTCACACCCCTGTCCCAGCTCTCCACACTCCTGTCCCACTGTGTTTTATCCCACTCCTGTCCCACTGTATTTTATCCCACTCCTGTCCCACTGTATTTTATCCCATCCCTGTCCCACTGTGTTTATCCCATCCCTGTCCCACTGTGTTTTATCCCTGTCCCACTGTATTCTTGTTACCTTGAAAAACATGTTAGTATTGAAATTTGGCACAGGAGCTCCCTTTTCCCTCGTGCTTGTTCACTTTTTTTTGCAAGACCCAGTTTTTTTTCTTCATCTTTTGTGGAGAAAAGCATTACAAAAAAATTTTCTCTTGTGTGATGTTTCTATCATCAGAGATACCAGAGTGGGAGCCAGGCCTTATGGCAGGCTTTTTTTCCTTTCCTTTCTTTTCCTGTGCCTTGTTTTTAGTGCTCCTTCCATGGTTCCCTTCCTTTTTTTTTCCTCCTTTTTTTTTTTTTTTTTTTTTTTGAGGGGTGGAAGAGCTGCTGTGTCTCTTTCCCCAGCACATTTTTATGGTATTTTTCAGACTAAATTTAATTCTGCAGAATTACATTTTAGCTAGAAGAGTAAGAGAGAGCAAACCAACATAAAGTATTTCATTCCACTAAAACATTTCCTCTGACCCAAAACCATCTCCCCTCCCACTGTGTCAGCTCAAAATCAGGAGAGCAATACACAAATTCTGTATTTATGGGGGCAGAGCAGGGGGCTGGATGTGCTGTAGGATTCTGTGAGCAGCCCTGTCTGGTGAAATGTGGGACAGGGGGGTTTTGGGGCTGGTTTTGGGACAGAAGGCAGCCCTGAATTTGGGCAGGTATGGCCCTGGTGAAAGTGGGGAATTTGTAGAGATTGTCAGAGGAAAAACCCTGCTTGCTTTAGGGAGAGGTAAAAAGTGATATTTTTAACTGTTCCTTTTGCACTTAGGTGTAGATCAAGAAGAACAGAATGGTCAATTTAATGGTCAGGCTGATACAAATAATAAAGAAACCCCAATTTTCTGCACAAGCTGGTAATGAGCAATGATTGGAACACCCAAAAGCAGCGCAGGAGTGAACACAAGGCAGAATTTATTCCTCACTGAGCTAAGCCTAGCCCAGCAGCCTGCTGAGAGCTGGGAGGGGCAGCAGCTCCGTGGGGCCCTTCTGCACCTCTCCCTGGTGCTCAGGATGCATCAAGCACAGCTCTGGAATCACAGGGCTGGGGAGCAGGCTGCCTGCCACAGCCAGGTGCGGGATTTCTGTGGCTTGTGTGGGATTTTTTCCCCCCTGAGGATGCTCCATTTATGGTTTTGAAGGAAAGCATCTCCCAGCTCAGCCTAGGCAAAGCACTAATCCATTTATGCCTGGCTCCTGGGGCAGCTCCTGCTTGCTCCAGCTCCTTTTCTCCCCCAGAATATTCCCCCTGTTGTCTTAAGTGCAGGAAGGTTTCAGGGAGACAGAGATAATTCAGCTGGTTGTGAAAGCAGCCCTCCAAAACCCAGAGCCACTGAAAACAATGGATGAAAGGGGCAGACCAGAGAGGAGGAAGGGCAGGCATCTTTGGGAAAAGCTGTGCTGTTTTTGGCTCCAGCCAGCAGTTTGCATAGAAAGTAGTTTATTGTCAGTGAGAGCCGTGGATACCTGCCAGCCCTCAGAGCCCTGCCTGTGCAGCAGAGCCTTGTGCCAGGCACAGGCAGTGGGGACAGAGCTGTCCCTTCTTCTGGGCCAGCCCCTGCCCTTCAGCTCTTCCCTGCTCCATCCCCTGCCCTTCAGCTCTTCCCTGCTCCATCCCCTGCCCACCAGATCTTCCCTGCTCCATCCCCTGCCCTTTATCTCTTCCCTGCTCCATCCCCTGCCCTTTATCTCTTCCCTGCTCCATCCCCTGCCCTTTATCTCTTCCCTGCTCCATCCCCTGCCCTTTATCTCTTCCCTGCTCCATCCCCTGCCCACCAGATCTTCCCTGCTCCATCCCCTGCCCTTTATCTCTTCCCTGCTCCATCCCCTGCCCACCAGCTCTTCCCTGCTCCATCCTCTGCCCTTTATCTCTTCCCTGCTCCATTCCCTGCCCTTTATCTCTTCCCTGCTCCATCCCCTGCCCTTTATCTCTTCCCTGCTCCATCCCCTGCCCATCAGCTCTTCCCTGCTCCATTCCCTGCCCTTCAGCTCTTCCCTGCTCCATCCCCTGCTCATCATTTCTTCCCTGCTCCGTTCCCTGCCCTTTATCTCTTCCCTGCTCCATCCCCTGCCCTTTATCTCTTCCCTGCTCCATTCCCTGCCCTTTATCTCTTCCCTGCTCCATTCCCTGCCCTTCATCTCTTCCCTGCTCCATCCCCTGCCCATCATTTTTCCCCTGCTCCCTCCCCTGCCCATGAACACCTTCCATCTTTGCTGCCTTTCCCCACCCCAGCATTGTTGGGCTGAGCCCTGCAGTGCAGTGGGTGAGTTTCTTCTCCTCCCCAGCGCTGGGTTTGGGTGCTCTTGTCTCATTGTGGGAATGCTCCCATGGGACCCCATCTGCACACCAGCCTGCTCTGGCCCTGGGTTCTGAGTGTGTAATGTAAAACTGGTGCTGGGTAGCTGGGGCTGTGGGAAATGCCTCGTGGTGACGGCCGGTGCTTGGAGAAATAATCCACTCATGGTGCAGGACTTTGGGGAAACTCTTCATTGTACCAGGGGCTCCAGAGGATGTCACAGTGTTGTTTTAGTGTAAAGCCAGCAGCTAGACCATTAATAAGAAAAGTGTTCTGTCTGGTTTGTCCAAAATGGCACTGCAGCTGAGGAGGGATGTTTAGCAGCCTTTACCTCTGCTGAGAAAATGAAAAAAAAAAACTCTTTTGTCGTGGCTCCCATTAAAAATCATCCTATCCTGAATAACTACAGTTGAGAAAGGAAAATGTTAGCTCTGTTTTTGGTAGGTTTTCCTGCTTTTCCTTGGGCAGAAGAGCTTGGCCATGGTGGTGGTGGCGTGGCAGCCCCTGTGTCCTCCCTCCCTCGTGCCACAGAGAAGCCTTGCCTGCTTGGGGGAGAGCTCCTCTGTGTGGAACTGGAGCTGCTCTGCTCAGGCTACCAGAGGGTCTGCTGTCAGGGGAGATCCCTGATGCTGCATTCCTGCTTGTGGGAATCCAGTCTGCCTCCACCAGCTTAACCTCGCAGGTGCCCACAGGCTGAACTGACAGCAAATCCCATTCTCTGCCGTTTGCAAACATGCATGTGCCAGGGAGCCCAGCAAAAGGGTTGGGACTGCAGGGAACCTTTTCCTCTGTCCTCAGTCACCCTCTGAGGCACTGGCCCAAGGTTTGAATCTCTGTCCCGCTGCTCTTTTGCCTGTGATCTGTTTCCAGGAATAATTCAGAAGTCCTTGTGAGAGAGAGCCCATGCTCTGCTTGGTGGGAAGGAGATGGGTGGAAATCCCTCCCAAGTGCTGTTTTCTCACTGGAGGGCTGCAAGGTCTCCATTGCAGGAGGGCTGATTCGGTGCCTCAAAACCAAAACAGGACGAGTTTTCTCTTCCTCCCCCGAGTCTGAAGCAGCGTGGGAGGCGGGGGGCTGACACAGGGGCATGTGTGCCCAGCTGATTAGGCAGCCGTGGCACGTCCAGCCTCGTGCCAGGAGTGCTGCGGGAGTCAGCCAGCTGTCCCTGCTGACACGCCGAGCCTCGCCGGGCAGCCGGGGCGCGGCTGAAGGGCAGGGCGCAGCCAGGACAGGCGACACACAGCAGAGCCCCCGTGTCGGGGGGCGTTCCTTGCTGCCGGGGTGTGGCAGGGAGTCAGCGGCGTGCTCTGGCTCGGGCAGGTGGTGCTGGCTGGCGAACAGGGCTGCGCTTGCGGGATGAGCTTGGGGAGCCGTGCAGGGCGCGCAGGGGCTGGGGAGCTGCTCCAGGGGCTGAGGAGCACGGAGATTCTGAATGTGGGGTTTGGGAAATGCTGTTTTGGCTGTGCCAGGGGCTGGGATGGCCTCTCACGTGGCTGCTGCTGTTTTCCCCCAGGTGAGGATGCCCTGAGCTCTCCCGCGGGGGACGGCGAGCGGAGCGGGCGGCGGCTGCTGCAGGCGCACGGGCAGAACGGGAGCGGCGTGCCAGGGGGGCAGCTCTTCGTCAGGAACTGCACCGAGCCAGGTACGAGCGAATTAATTAATGAATCAATGAATTAATGAATGAACAGTGCCCCCAGCTCCTCGTCCTGCTCCCTCACACCTGTGCTGTGAGCAGAACAGACACAGCGTGCCAGAGGGGCAGCTCTTCGTCAGGAACTGCACCGAGCCAGGTATGAGCCCAGGAAATAATGAATTAATTAATGAATCAATGAATTAATTAATGAACAGTGCCCCCAGCTCCTCATCCTGCTCCCTCACACCTGTACTCGCTCATTTTTAAGCCCACAAACGCTGCTCTTCCCAGCAGAGCCTGGGTATCATTTCCTCGAGGTTTGGGCAGAGGAGGGGAAGGGTTTTTCTCTGTTCTTCAGGCAAAAACTGGTACAAAAGTTCTCCTCACTCACTTTTCCCTCGTCTGCATGACTCTGGCCCAGTCTCACAGCCTCAGTCAGCCCTGGCAGTAATATTTCCAGATCTGCTGTCTCACCATTGCAGCTGTTCCAGCTGTTCCTGCTGCCCTCACCAAACAGAGTGGTCTGTGGGAAGCGTGGGGGATTTTATCTGTGGCGTGTGCCTTTTTCCAGAAAGAAAAACAATAACTGCCTTGTGTTTTCTCACGAGAGAGAAAGCAGAAACACCTCGATGTGTGGAATTACTGTTTCCTCCTGAAGCTGTGACGTTCCCTGGCAGAAACTGGTGCAGAAAGGAAGTGAAAGTAGCAGAATTAAGGACCTGCGAGTGGTTTGGTGGGTTTTGTTTGGGTTTGTAGCAGTGTGAGTGCAAATAAAGTTCAGTGGTGCTGTGTTGGTGAGGCCAGGAGTGTCTGGGACAGTCCCAAACTGCAGTGTATAAATTCACCTGTTGAGCTCACCTGGCAGGAGTGGCAGAGACCATTGTGAGGGTTTTTTGTTGGGTTGGGTTTTGCTTTGTTGACCTTTTTCTGTGTCGGGAGGGTCAGCTCTGAGGAGCTCCTTCCTCAGAAAGGCTGAGAATAAACCAGCAGCCCTGCTTAAGTGTGCTGTTTTAAAGTCATTATCAGTAATGGCAGGAAACACGAGATTGCTGCAGGAACAAAAAGATCTCCCTGTGTATTCATTTAGATCCTGAGGCACAAAAGTGCTTAAATTAAACAGCCAAAGAGGTTTAGAAAAGCCTCCTCCCCAAGCACACTGTGCTTCCAGATGCAGCATGCTATGTGAAGAGTGATTTTGTGTTTTGTTCTTCTTTTTTCCCCCTTTTCCTCTTTGAACCTCGATCCAGTTGAAAAAACAAAGTCGCCTTCCCTCAAGCGAAATTAATTTTATCCCAGCAAAATGAAAAGTAGAAATTTGTTCCTGCCTTGCAGGTTGCCAAGCCTTGCTTTCACTTGGGGGAGCGTTAGAGAAAGAAATTGCTGCAAGTTTGGTAGGAAAATGTCCTCGAGGAATATGAGTTTGGTGAATTTGACAGGGATTTGAACTTGTGCTGCCACACTCTGCTTCTGCTTGTGAAGCTCAGACCCAAAGGGTGAGGAAAGCAGAGTGCTGGTGATGCTGCATCCGTGGAGCAGGAGGGGGATGCTGGGGAGTGTGCCAGAGGTGCAGCCCCACCTGCACGGTAGCTCTCCAGTGCTGGAGTGGGGAAAGCCCTCTGGCCTCTTCTATGGTTGTTTCTTCCCCTCTGGAGTAACTTTAAAACGCCCAGAAATTTTCCTGGGCTTTGGATTTGTTTTGGCTTTTTGCCCCCATTGCTCTTTTGTTTGTTCTTCCTATCTAGAGGAATGAGGCTTGCTTCCTTGACCTTTCAGCCAGCTTGGGTTCCTCCTTTGCTTTATTGTGCCTCGTGGAGGAGGCAGCAGAGAGGCTTAAAATACTGAAAAGGGACCCTTGCCTCCACATCCTCAAATACCTTTGCATTTAGAAGGTGTTAAGCAGCAAAGCGTGGCTTGAGAGGTGAATAAACATTCCACTGTACCTCCCTGAACTGGGTTTTACTCCTCTGACACCCGAGGATGCCAGGCTGCTGCTGTGCATCACTCTGGTAATCTGAGAAGTCTTCCATGAAGCCTGTGACCTGAATTTCTAAGCAGGCAGTGAAAAAAAAATAAAATTGTCGAGTCAGGCTTGCTCCTTTCTCTGGGAAGGAAGCCCACTTGTGTTTTCACATGCTGAGCATGGGAGGCAGTGCCAGGGCAGGGTTTGGGCTGGCAGCTGGGGAGGGTCAGCAGAATAGGTTTTTCTTTTGTTGATTTTTTTTTGTTGTTGTTGGTTTGTTTTTTGTTTTTTTGTTTTGTTTTTTTTTTGTTTTTGTTTTTGTTTTTGCACACCTGAATTATTCACGTGGCAAACGCAGATTGTCCACTTAGAGTTTACAAATATATTGCTGGGTTTTTGTAAAAGGTCCTGATTCTCCCCAGGAAAATCTGTGCTGCTGTAAGTTTTTGGTTGTTCATAATTTTGGGCTTGCCAGTACCAAGAAATCTGGGAATGAAGTCATTGGCCTCAGTGCCTGTTGACCCCCAGGGCATGTAAAATTTGTGGTTTGTTTCTGTTGGGACAGAGTGTGAGGCTCCTGGTCAGATCTCAGGAATGGCTGTGTCCTTCCTGAGCTGTTTTGGAAGCTTCTCTGAGATGCTGGAGCATCAGTGTGTGAACAGGGGCCTCAAGCATTAATTGGAGTTTCAGGGCTGAAAAGCTGCTCTAAGATCCAGGACAGCCCTTTCTTAGAGTGCTGTTTTAAATTTGGTATTTTGGAGCTAGTACTGCAAAGGAAGAAAAAGAACATCTGGCCCCATGTTGCAAACTGTGCTTTTGCTGCTTGTTTTTTGGTTCTTGCCAGTAGTGAGTAGTTAAAAATCAAAAGGTCCAGATTTTCCACGAGTGTAAATTATTACTGGCCTCATTGACTCCGCTGCGTTTACTCGAAATTTAAACCACCAGGAATCAAGTACAGCATCCCAAGTCAGGGTTTAATGCAGCCAGGATGGAGTTTTATCATCTGCCATCTGCATTTTAAGCAGTGCTTAATTGTATAGTTTTTACATTCAGACCTGTGCGTAAATTCACTCCTGCATGCACAGAATAATCTATTAATGCTGCAGCAGTTTGATCTAGCGAGCAGCAGTGGGCAAAATAAAAGTATTTAATTAAAATGCCCTTTTCCTGTGGGCTGCATTAGAAGCAATCCCAGATTAGATGCTGGGTGCCCAGATGTGCAGGCCCTTTGTCATCTCCCTGTGCTGCTGTCAGGAAATGGAGGGGTGAGGGATGTTCCTTCCCCAGGGATGCTTCCCAGAGGGAACCCTTTCCTTGGTTTCATTCGTGTGTGATAGAGAAAAAGAGAGGTGGGATGAAAGGAGCAGTCCTGAGCAGAGTGTCTGTAGCCCAGGGCTCAGAGGGATCCCGTGTTCCCAGCTCTTAATTGTTGGTGGGAGAGGAGGAAAGGAGGAGGTGGCGATTGTTTTGTGTTAAAGCAGAGATAATTACTGCTATAGAGTTTCAGCAGAGAACAAAAAATGAATTATTCGTTGTCAGAAGCCCAGAGCTGGGGTTCACATGTCCTGTGGGCACAGGGAGCCCTGTCCCCCTGAGGGATGGATCCCCAGCAGGGATCCCGGTGTGCTTAGGAACAGGGAAGGAGGGGATGGGTTTTCTGTGCCTCTCCTGAAGGCAGCAGGGAGTTTTGGGCGTCCTGCAGGGCCCTGGGGAGGCAGGCTGCTGCGAGCAGGGATGCAGCAGCTGTCCTGTAGCCATGGCAGCAGTGGGATGTGCTGTGAGTGCAGGCATCCCTGGGCTGCAGGGCCAGGCTGTGCAGTGACCCTGCACTGGGGCAGCAGGCAGGCACTGTCCAGCTGTGTCCAGCTGTGCTGCCAGATCCTCCCTGGCCACCCCTGCAGCCCCCAGGGACAGGGCAATTCTTGGAGCCAGTGCTGAGCCCCCATCCCTGCTCACCAGGACTGCAGATTTAATCAGGATGCAGGAGCTGACAAGTGCTGGGGCTGGGGGATGGAAAGTTCCACTGAGGCACCCCTGCTGGTGTGCTTGGGGGCAGCTGGCAGGGGGGGAGCAGAGCTGCTGGTGCTCGAGTTCATTTTGTGCTCTGCTTGCACTTGGGCTCCTTCTTTTGACATGTCTTCCCAAACCCACTTTAAAAAAAAACAACCAAAAGCAAAGGGAAAGCTCACAGGGATGTTTAACCTGGCTTCAGGGTGGAGAAGGTGAGCACACAGGGAGCTGAGAGGAGCCCACAGCTGAGCTAGGTGACATGTCCTCACCCTTGGAGCTCTGGCTGGTGTTTGGGGGAGAGCTTGGTGTGTGCTCATGGAGTGCTCTGCCCAGCCAGCAGCAGCAGCTGCAGACAGGATTGATGTTCCCCCTGGCAGCTCCTTCCATGTAGGAAGCTCCCTGCTGCTCCAAGCCTGTAAATCAGGATGGGATGGCCTTTTAAGGGTGTGTGCCATCAGCTCCCCATCCTATCTTCACTCTGCAGATGCAGGACCCGTTCCCAGGGGGGCTGGAGCAAGTCCTGCTGCTCCTGCTCCTTCTCCCAGCCCTGGGGCAGCTGGGGTGCCACTCTGGGGACAGGGGCCCCATCCCCTTCTCCCCAGAGGGGTGCTGCCAGCCCTGCTGGAGCTGGGGCTGAGCCAGCTGCCCACTCCAGAGGGAGGTTTGCCAGCAGACCAGGCTGAATCTGCTGTGTCTGTGCTCCCCCAGGAGCAGCACATGCAGTTTATCTGCACAACTCCAAGAGCTGAGCTCCAGGGCTGCTGCTGTGATGAGTGGAGGGCTGGAAGGAGCTGGGAAGGTGGCAGGCTGTGTGCTGGGCACAGGAGGGATCTCAGCCTGCAGGGAGGCAGTTCCTGACGTGCCTGGCAGCAGGCACAGAGGGACAGAGTGCTGCAAACACGCCCTGCCATGGCTGGGCACTGCTCCTGTGGGGCTGAGATTGCTCACAGGAGGGTCAGAACACACTAGCAATAAATAATAAATAATAACAAAATAATAAAAAATGGCCTTTATCCTTCTCTTTTTAAAAAAAACATTTCCTGTCTCTTCTGTGCAATACAGAACAGCTTCACCTGCTTTTCAGTTTTTGGGTGAAAACACTTGAGGCCCCTCATGTTCTCATTTCAGCCTGTGTGTGTGCATCCCCTGGCCAGCCTGGAGTGTCTCACCTGCTCCAGGACCCTGGGCAGGCTGGAAGGAGACTGCACTGTGTCCTCAGCTGGGAGATGGGGTTGCAGTTTTTGGAGAGAAACACTTGTGTTTCTAACTTTGGCTGCAGCAAACAAGTCTGGAGAAGCATTAAATCCTGAGGCAATTAAATGTGTTGGCAAAGTGGGATTTTTCTTTCCCCCCCCCTTTTGTGAGATACTTTGCCAGCTGTTTCTGGAAAAAAAAATCTCAAATCTTTTTTTTTTTTTTTTTATGAGAACTGTTTCTAGGTTTCATTGTGTTTGGGGCTGATTTATACATTATGCATCAGCTCGGGAAGGCAAAACATTGATTTACCAGCCTGAATGTTTGGAGGAGGAAATGATGCTCTGTGAGAGCAGGGCTGTCCTGGGAACAAATGGAGTAAGTGCCTCGGAGCTTGGGAGAAAATAAGTGTGGGGAAAACGCATCCTTGTGGTCGAGAACAAGTTTGAGAACAAGTCAGAGGGGGCTTGCCTGGGAGCAGGAATGCAAACAGAATGCCAAGAAAAAGGGAGCTGTGAGGCAGAGGGGGTTGCAGCTGCCCAGGGCTATTCCCTGTCCCTGGAAGGGTTCCTTTGCCCCACAGCACCTCCTGAAATAGTCACGTTTGCAGAGTGCTGTGGGGGGGACTAAGCTGGAACGTGTGCCTGGCTGCTCAAAGTCCGGATTGCCAAAAAAGGGAATCCGTGCTAAGCTCGGGGAGAGGGGCTCACACTTCATCAGGAGCGTGCTGCACTTGCAGCTGGGGTCTGTGGAGCTGTGGCTCTGTGGCAGGGATGTCCTGGGAGGTGGGGGAACAGCAGCTCCTCCAGCTTTTTTAGGACTGTTCTCTGTTGTACCAAAATGCACGTGATGCATTCTTATAGGAAAAAAACCCAGAATTGTCCCTGGGCACACGGAATTGTCCCTGGACACACAGAATTGTCCCCAGGCACACAGAATTGTCCCTGAGCACACAGAATTGTCCCCAGACACACAGAATTGTCCCCAGGACACACAGAATTGTCCCCAGGCACACAGAATTGTCCCTGAGCACACAGAATTGTCCCTGGGCACACAGAATTGTCCCAGACACACAGAATTGTCCCAGGCACACAGAATTGTCCCAGGCACACAGAATTGTCCCCAGACACACAGAATTGTCCCTGACACACAGAATTGTCCCAGACACACAGAATTGTCCCTGAGCACACAGAATTGTCCCTGGGCACACAGAATTGTCCCAGGCACACAGAATTGTCCCTGAGCACACAGAATTGTCCCTAGGCACACAGAATTGTCCCTGAGCACACAGAATTGTCCCTGACACACAGAATTGTCCCAGGGCACACAGAATTGTCCCTGAGCACACAGAATTGTCCCTGACACACAGAATTGTCCCTGAGCAGACAGAATTGTCCCCAGACACACAGAATTGTCCCCAGACACACAGAATTGTCCCAGACACACAGAATTGTCCCCAGACACACAGAATTGTCCCAGACACAGAATTGTCCCCACACAGAATTGTCCCAGGCACACAGAATTGTCCCTGGGCACACAGAATTGTCCCAGACACACAGAATTGTCCCAGACACACAGAATTGTCCCCAGGGCACACAGAATTGTCCCTGAGCACACAGAATTGTCCCAGACACACAGAATTGTCCCAGACACACAGAATTGTCCCCAGACACACAGAATTGTCCCTGAGCACACAGAATTGTCCCCAGGCACACAGAATTGTCCCTGACACAGAATTGTCCCAGACACACAGAATTGTCCCCAGACACACAGAATTGTCCCCAGGCACACAGAATTGTCCCTGAGCACACAGAATTGTCCCCAGACACACAGAATTGTCCCCAGACACACAGAATTGTCCCTGAGCACACAGAATTGTCCCCAGGACACACAGAATTGTCCCTGACACACAGAATTGTCCCAGACACACAGAATTGTCCCCAGACACACAGAATTGTCCCCAGACACACAGAATTGTCCCCAGACACACAGAATTGTCCCGAATACACACAGAATTGTCCCAGACACACAGAATTGTCCCCAGACACACAGAATTGTCCCTGAGCACACAGAATTGTCCCAGACACACAGAATTGTCCCTGAGCACACAGAATTGTCCCTGACACACAGAATTGTCCCCAGACACACAGAATTGTCCCAGACACACAGAATTGTCCCCAGACACACAGAATTGTCCCTGAGCACACAGAATTGTCCCTGAGCACACAGAATTGTCCCCAGACACACAGAATTGTCCCCAGACACACAGAATTGTCCCAGGCACACAGAATTGTCCCCAGACACACAGAATTGTCCCTGAGCACACAGAATTGTCCTGAGCACACAGAATTGTCCCCAGACACACAGAATTGTCCCTGAGCACACAGAATTGTCCCTGGGCACACAGAATTGTCCCCAGACACACAGAATTGTCCCTGAGCACACAGAATTGTCCCAGACACACAGAATTGTCCCCAGGGCACACAGAATTGTCCCAGGGCACACAGAATTGTCCCTAGACACACAGAATTGTCCCCGGGCACACAGAATTGTCCCTGGCACACAGAATTGTCCCCAGACACACAGAATTGTCCCAGACACACAGAATTGTCCCTAGGCACACAGAATTGTCCCAGGCACACAGAATTGTCCCCAGGCACACAGAATTGTCCCAGACACACAGAATTGTCCCTGAGCACACAGAATTGTCCCTAGGACACACAGAATTGTCCCAGGGCACACAGAATTGTCCCAGACACACAGAATTGTCCCCAGGCACACAGAATTGTCCCTGAGCACACAGAATTGTCCCTAGGCACACAGAATTGTCCCAGACACACAGAATTGTCCCTGGGCACACAGAATTGTCCCCAGACACACAGAATTGTCCCTGAGCACACAGAATTGTCCCTGAGCACACAGAATTGTCCCCAGGCACACAGAATTGTCCCTGAGCACAGAATTGTCCCTGAGCACACAGAATTGTCCCTGAGCACACAGAATTGTCCCCAGACACACAGAATTGTCCCCAGACACACAGAATTGTCCCCGGGGCACACAGAATTGTCCCCAGACACACAGAATTGTCCCAGAGCACACAGAATTGTCCCCAGAGCACACAGAATTGTCCCAGAGCACACAGAATTGTCCCTAGGCACACAGAATTGTCCCAGACACACAGAATTGTCCCAGGCACACAGAATTGTCCCTGAGCACACAGAATTGTCCCCAGACACACAGAATTGTCCCAGACACACAGAATTGTCCCTGAGCACACAGAATTGTCCCAGACACACAGAATTGTCCTGACACAGAATTGTCCCAGACACACAGAATTGTCCCTGAGCACACAGAATTGTCCCCAGACACACAGAATTGTCCCTGAGCACACAGAATTGTCCCAGACACACAGAATTGTCCCAGGCACACAGAATTGTCCCCAGACACACAGAATTGTCCCCAGACACACAGAATTGTCCCAGACACACAGAATTGTCCCTGAGCACACAGAATTGTCCCAGACACACAGAATTGTCCCCAGGACACACAGAATTGTCCCTGACACACAGAATTGTCCCAGAGCACACAGAATTGTCCCTGAGCACACAGAATTGTCCCTGACACACAGAATTGTCCCCAGACACACAGAATTGTCCCAGACACACAGAATTGTCCCCAGACACACAGAATTGTCCCTGAGCACACAGAATTGTCCCAGGCACACAGAATTGTCCCTGAGCACACAGAATTGTCCCTGACACACAGAATTGTCCCCAGACACACAGAATTGTCCCCAGGGCACACAGAATTGTCCCCAGACACACAGAATTGTCCCTGAGCACACAGAATTGTCCCTGGGCACACAGAATTGTCCCTGACACACAGAATTGTCCCCAGACACACAGAATTGTCCCCAGACACACAGAATTGTCCCAGAGCACACAGAATTGTCCCCAGGGCACACAGAATTGTCCCAGACACACAGAATTGTCCCCAGACACACAGAATTGTCCCTGAGCACACAGAATTGTCCCTGAGCACACAGAATTGTCCCAGACACACAGAATTGTCCCAGGCACACAGAATTGTCCCTGACACACAGAATTGTCCCAGGCACACAGAATTGTCCCAGACACACAGAATTGTCCCAGACACACAGAATTGTCCCTGAGCACACAGAATTGTCCCAGACACACAGAATTGTCCCAGGCACACAGAATTGTCCCTGACACACAGAATTGTCCCTGAGCACACAGAATTGTCCCCAGGACACACAGAATTGTCCCAGACACACAGAATTGTCCCTGAGCACACAGAATTGTCCCTAGACACACAGAATTGTCCCTGAGCACACAGAATTGTCCCAGACACACAGAATTGTCCCCAGACACACAGAATTGTCCCAGACACACAGAATTGTCCCAGAGCACACAGAATTGTCCCAGACACAGAATTGTCCCAGACACACAGAATTGTCCCTGAGCACACAGAATTGTCCCAGACACACAGAATTGTCCCAGACACACAGAATTGTCCCCAGGAGCACACAGAATTGTCCCTGAGCACACAGAATTGTCCCTGAGCACACAGAATTGTCCCCTAGAGCACACAGAATTGTCCCAGACACACAGAATTGTCCCTGAGCACACAGAATTGTCCCTGGGCACACAGAATTGTCCCAGACACACAGAATTGTCCCTGAGCGTCCAGACACAGAATTGTCCCTAGACACACAGAATTGTCCCTGACACACAGAATTGTCCCAGAGCACACAGAATTGTCCCAGAGCACACAGAATTGTCCCTGAGCACACAGAATTGTCCCTAGACACACAGAATTGTCCCAGACACACAGAATTGTCCCTGAGCACACAGAATTGTCCCCAGACACACAGAATTGTCCCCAGGGCACACAGAATTGTCCCTGAGCACACAGAATTGTCCCAGACACACAGAATTGTCCCCAGGGCACACAGAATTGTCCCCAGACACACAGAATTGTCCCCAGACACACAGAATTGTCCCCAGACACACAGAATTGTCCCCAGACACACAGAATTGTCCCCAGGGCACACAGAATTGTCCCTGAGAACATGGGGATGGGATGGGATCGGATGGGGATGGGATGGGATGGGATGGGATGGGATGGGATGGGATGGGATGGGATGGGATGGGATGGGATGGGATGGGATGGGATGGGATGGTTACGGGGACATCTCTTAGGGACTGTATTTGGGGACTCTGTGTGATGGGGACATCTCTTGGGGCTGGATTTGGGGGCTCTGATGGGGACATCTCCTGGGCAGTGGTGGCTTTTGGCAGCTGCAGCCTGGCAGGGTGGGGAGCTGGGGGGCACCTGTGGGCATTTCCTCCCAGCTGTGCCCAGCTGTGGTGCAGGGGATGCTGCTGCTGTCCCAGGCATCTGGCAGAGGCAGGAGGGGTTTCCATGGAAACCTTTCAGCACTGACATCACCAGCACTGTCACACTGAAGCTTTGCAAGGCTTTTTGGATTTCAGGGGTTGCATAACTTGTAGGGGTGAGGCTGGGCTTGGATCTAATCAGCACTCAGGGTCTTAGCTGAATTGAATTTTTAGAGAAGCCGAGCACCCCAATCCAGAAGTGGCTGGCAGTGGTTTCCTGGTGGTCTTGGAGGGGCTCTGGGGGGAGCAGAGCAGCCACTCACACCCACCTCCATAAATGTTTGTGTGGCTGAGCATGGCGTTTTTGCTTGGGGCAAGAGAAGGGGCTTCATCTTGCTTCCAGGCACCTGTGATCACTTCCTAGCAGCTGTTTGTGCCAGTGGCTCTGCCCAGGAGCTTCTCCTGGGTGTGAGCTTGAGGAGGATGCCCTGTGGTGCTCTGCTCAGCCTGGCTTGGTGGTTCTGTGGGACATTCACCACCGGAGCGCCCTGTGGGAAATTTGGAAATGACATAATAACATCTAAAACCCTGCAGATAACGCAGAGGGAGCCTTGGAGGGTGATGGGTCTGTTTTTAACCACAGGGCAGCTGCTCCAGGCTCGGGGCTCCTGACTCAGCATTGCTGCTGGGAGCAATTCACAGCCAGGAGAGGAGAGCCAGCTCCAGGATTCCCTGGAACAGAGGATTCCCTGGGCTGGAAAGCAATCCTGGCCTTGCTGAGGGGAGGTGCAGCATGGACAGTGGGGCAAAGGCTGGAACCTGGAGGGCTCTGTTGCAGCCCTGGGGGTTTATGGAGTGTCACCTGAGGGAAGGCAGCTTTTAAGCATTGCTTATGTCTATTTATTTGTTTGTTTGCTGCAGCAAAACACGTTTGTGTACGTCAAAAGGTGCATCATCTGCCAGGAGAGTATCATACCTAGAATATGATTCATAAACCAGATGGCATTTGTGTGCCTCTGGAGAGTTAATCTCCTAATCTGTTTGCTTTTTTACCTGTAATTGTGTATGAAAGACAATGATCATTTTAAGGAAAAACGATCAAACCTCCCCTTTTTTTTCACCTGGCTGATGTCATTAGAGTCCACGTTGAGAATTCTGCTTGGCCAAGGAGTGCCTTGCTGAGGAGCCAGGTGGGTTTTATTGCAGCCTGTGCATCCTCAGTGCTGCTGGAGGGATGCACAGGGTCAGTCCAGGCCAGAGGGAGCAAATCAATCCCCCAGGCAGGGTCTGTATAGAGAGTTCTGTAATGATTTTAGCAACTAGCTAAAGGCAAGTGAAATGGGGGTGAACTTAGTTACAAGGTTTTTTGAACAGTTTAATAGAGAATTAACACTTATTCACACTTTTGATTTAATAATTTAGCTTTTGTGATTGTTTAACTAGAAACCACTACTTGAAATTATGAAGGAGGAGGAAGAGCACAGAAAGGAAGCAACACTTAAAATCCTTTTTATCTTGCTTTATGCTGGTCGTTAACTTGTAAAAACCAAATTTAAAATTCTTCACTGCGTGAAACTAGAGGCTCTTCTGTGTGATGGGCTGCCAAAAAGCTGAGCACAGCCCCTGGCTGTGCAGGCTGGTACCTCTGTGTGCTGGAAAAAACACGACGTGCTCCCCCACGTGCTGGGAACAGCTTGCAGATCCTTATCTGGCTGGCACCCAGCCACTAAACTCCCAGTGACCTGCCTGCTGGTGCTGCCCTGTGTGCTGCCTTCTCCTGGCACGTCCTGGTTGTTGTTGGAGTGAGCACCAGGGCGAGCAGGGAGAGCTGCTGGCAGCTGCCAGGGATGGAGGTGGAGCACCAGCTTGGTGCTGGGAGCAGGATCTTGGGAGGCACTGACAGCACCTGTCCCCCAGGAGTTAGTCTGATGTGCCTTCTGAAGGAATCCAAACCTTTTGGTTTAAGCAGTCTGCTGAAGCCCAGCACCAGCGTGATGAGTGTCAGCATCTCTGGAATCCCAGGGAGCTGGGGTGGCTCCTGTGTCACACAGGGCTCATCACAAGTGGGGCTGGCAGCCAAAATCAGCCAGCAGAGCAGGAGTTGTGGAGCTTTTCCTTCCAGCTCCGTGCTGCCCTGGCAGGTGGGGCTGGCCAGGCACTAGAGGTAAAACTGGGGATTGCACAGTAGGCAGGAAAGGGCCCGGGAGAGTCCAGATTTGGGAGTGCTTTTGTGTTCCTGGTGTTTCCCAGAGTCCATGAGCTGCTGGTTTGAGTGGTGGGACCCAGCAAAGAGCCTGGGGATTCCCTCCCTGGCCTGGAGCCAGGGAGATCAGCAGGGCCAGCTCGGGTAAAGCCTCCTGGAGAGGCACTGGAGCTCTGCAAATGGCAATTTCAGCGTTGGGGAGCTTGGTTCTCCTGTTTGAAACACGCCTGGAGCTGTCAGAGACCCCTCAGCCAGACCTGCTCGCTCCTGTCCCAGCTAAAGCTCCACAGATCCCTTGCAGACCTCCCCACTTCCACTTTAAATGAACTCATCACGTTCCAGCTTGGCAGCAATGACAGCAGCAACGGGGAAGAGGGGGAAAAAAAAATCTCAGAGTTAAAAAGAGATCTCCAAAACACTTTAGGAGATGTTCCCAGGCAGCCACATCATCCCCCTGGGGATCCCATCCACGGGTCAGAGCTCCAGCTCCCAAACCAGGGAGGGAAGCTTGGCCTCTGCAGGGCTGGGCTGGGCTGCCAGAGCCTGTCCTGTGCAGGAGAAGCACCAGCCTTTCAGCAAACCACGGGTTTGGCTTGCTCTGGCTGAGCCAAATCACAGTGGGGGAATTCTCAGCACAGAGCTGGGTAGAATCAGGGCTTTGCAGGCAGGCACTTAACAAGAATCACTCATTTTTCCATAAAAGCTGCGTGGATCGAGTCCCATAAAATCTGGCTGGAAGGGTTTTGTTGGGCTTTGGGAGGGGTGGGGTGGTTCCTGCAGGGATGCTGAGCCCGGGGAAATAGAGGAGGTGTTTCAGTGAGTGTGGAGGGCAGGCCCTCCACCTGGGCTGCCTGGGCATCTCCTGAGCCTCCTCAGCGCCCCAGTGCTGCTCAGAGAGCATTGCTCAGCCAGCCCCCCACGGCAGCTTCGGGAAACCTCGTGGCAGGGAGCCTCACGAGTGGCACACACAGATCTGACATGCACTGCCCTTCTGGCTGAACCCCCCCGAGCTCTCTGGAAGGGGCTGGGGTGTGTGCTGCCAGCCTGGCTGGCTCTGGATGTCCCCTCCGCGTCCCCTGCGTGTCCCTGGGCGTTCACAAGTTTCCGGAGTGGGTCACAGGAGCCGGCACTGCTGCAGCAGGGGATGGCCCCAGGGTAGTGAGCAGCCCTGCTAAGCTGGGGATGGGATTGCTCAGCAGAGGAGGGGCTGGAGGCATTGCCTCTAAATTGCTTCTCATTTGTTGCCTGGTAAATGTGGGCTCTTGCAGAGTAATGAAGTTTAAGTGTATCCTCTGGAATTGATTGAAAGACTGGTTTGCTGTTGTAAGGTATAATCCCACTTTAGAGGCTCTCTCATCTGAAAACATAATCTTGTTTTAAGACTCTGGATATTACCAAGGCAATGCTTCCATTTAGGGAGGGAGGGGAGGGAAAGAATATAATTGGGATGGAAAAGAAAATGAAACAAGAGCCTGGTAGTACCTTCATAAAACAGATGGTCCTTTCTGCAGCCACATGTGAGCGAGTCCTGCCTGTGTGGGGATTTAGATGTAATTACAGCTCCCTCTGATTGATGGGACAACAAATTCTGGGGGATCCACTGAAATCAAACCACCCCCTTTCTGTGTCCAGCTTCCTCCTGCCACGTGAGGGAGCTGAGGGGATTCCTCCTTCCTTTTTGCTTCTCCTGTCTCCCAGCAGACAGCAACGAACGCTTTTTCCACGTCAGCACAGGAAGCTATGAAAGTTTGCATGTATAAAACACGTTAAAAACTTGGGCCATGGCAGAGAGGGGCTGTCCCTTCAGCTGTGCATTGGGATTGACCCTGGTGGGCGTGAGGCAGGTGGAGCAGGGGTGTGTGTGCTGGGCAGGGCTGGTGCCAGGCTGGGGATGCTGCTCTCCTCGGGTGCCAGCAGAGATGCTCTGCTCCAGAATGGCAATGAAGGGCACTTTTGCTTATTAGCAATGAATGTCAATTCATTCACCATCATGAAAATATCCCATTTCCACGACTTTGATAAATAGCTGCTGAGGCTCATGAATTTTTAACAGGAGTCCTATATTTAGGGGCTTTCAGTTCCTGGGTGAGATGAAAGGAGATGGAGCTCTGCAAGTGCCTTGTCTTCTGGGAGCCCTGCTGCCTATTTAGAGCCAGTGTTGCCTTTCTGATGCATGAGCAGTGTGCTGACATTGATTGATGTGATTTTTGTGCTGGAGACTGGGCTCTAAGCCTGCCTGTCACCATGAAGCAGAATGCATAACTGCAGAGGGACCCGAGCTTCATCTGCATGTGCTGGCTGCTCCCTTCTCCCCACGGTCACAGAACAAGCTGGGGGGAAGCAGGAGAGCAAAGCTGGGACCTGTCAGTGGGAAGGGAGCTCTGCCTTGTGGCACAGGGCAGAGCAGGGCCTGGGGATGGGTTTTCCAGAGATCTGGACCTGGTGGTGCTTGTTCTCTGGCTGAATTAGTTTGTTTAGACAGGGCTGTGGTGGTTCCAGGACCTTGCTTGCTGCATCCTCTTCTTTCCACAGCCATCCCCAGTGCCCAGCTGACTCTTCCCAGCACAGTGGGGTGCAGTTGCCCTGGCTGTTTTTAGACATCCATCCCGTTTCTGGGGACAGCACACCTCTCAGTTTCTTGGAGAGGGTCGTTGCCAAGTGTGTGAGGCATGCATGTAACACTGGGTCCATTGGTGAAATCTCAGCCTGGAGTCTGGGAATTGCTGGTGGCAGGGCTGAGAAACCTCACCTGAGCCAGGACACGATGGACTTCCCAGCTGCAAAGCTGGGCTCAGGGATGGCCAGCCCATTAGCAGGCAGCTCTGGGGAGCTGGGCAGAGGAGCAGAGGGTGCCCAGGAATCCCAGTGAGCTGAAAAAGGGGCTCGAGGAGGTGTGAGGGTGCTCACAGGGTGAGTGCTCTGTGCTGGGGGCTCCAGCTGACTGCAGCTTTGGCTGATCCCGAGCCAGGGCTGTTGGGGTGCCTTGGCAAAGGCTGGCTGTCACCCTGAGAGCCCTGCTGCTTTGTCACCTGGAAACCCCTCCCGTGCTCATGTTTGCACCCCCAAGAGTTCCCCCCAATGGGCTTTCACTGCCCCATCAAAGTAAAGGATTGCTCTCATTTCCCTTTTACAGATGCTGCAGGTCGGTGCAGCATTTTAACCTTGCAGTCTTGGAGTGGAAATTTTCCCTGCCAGTTTTAGATGCAGAGAGGAAAATGACAGATGTCTGAAGTGTGGAACTCTCTCTGATTTGTTAAACATAATTTGCATAAGATTTAAGTGCCTGAGCACTTTAAGCACCGTGTGTTGGGATGGGAATGGGAAAGGAAAGGATTTCTTTGCTCTGTTGTGGCTGAGAGGGGAAGGGGCCAGATCCTCTGTGTGTCAGGTAAGGTTAAATGGAAAATGCTGACAGGCTCTGGGGTCCTGTCCTGTGCTCCCCAGGGTGTCAGGACAGGCTCCCTGGCATGGCAGGGCTGCCCTGCCTTTCCAGCCAGCCCTCAGCCTCCAGAGGAGACAGCCCGTGTGCCCTCATTATCCAGAATTAATCTCCAAATGATGGTAAACACTGATTATATCCAAGAAAGAAAATAGTTAATGGGATGCCTAACGTAGAATAACAAAGAGATTGTAATAGCTTTAAGCATTTAAACGTTCAGGGGAGCTTACCGAGTATTAGAGCTGCTCTGCAGATGAGCCTGGGCAGTGCAAATGCTGGGATTCATTTGCAGGCACTAAATCCCTGCCCTGCTGCTGGGAGGCAGAGCCCAGGGCACGCTCTGGGCTGGGAGCAGAGTACTTGGGATGCTGCTGAGGGATGGAAAAGTCCCTCCCTTTTCCCCCCAGGAAAAGAAGAGAGGTGACAGCAGCATCTCTTCCTTTTCAGGTGGCTTTATGGAAGTGCTTCTTGTAAAGTTGCCTTTTTTGGTTAGTCTGCCCGTGGATGTGAACACAATATAAATATTTGTTCCCCAAAATAAAGCTAGTGAAAGAGGGACTGTGTTCCCTTCCAAATCAAAAGAAGTCTGGGAACTGCAGAACAGCTGTAATTAAGCCAGTAAATTATTAGGAATTTCTGGCAGTCGGTGTAAGGACAGGAGCCAGCCAGGGATTTGTTCTCTTCTTGCTGTGGTTTTGCTGAGAGCCTTCCTTGTGCCAGCTATTTCTGACCCCAGTGTGTGCCTGGTAATGGATCACTTTGCAGAGGCTTTGCGTTTGTCAGGGGAGAGTCTTGATGCTGGTTCTGTGGGAGCTGTGGCCCTGGGGACACCCTGCTGCAGAGCCCCAGCAAGGCTGGGGCTGGAAGGGGGACCCTAAAGCCCCCAGTGCCACCCTGCCACGGGCAGGACACCTTGCACTACCCCAGGGTGCTCCAAGCTCTGTTTAACCTGGCCTTGGGCGCTTCCAGGGATGGAGCAGCCACAGCTGCTCTGGGCAGCCTGTGCCTGGCCACCCTCACAGGGAAGAGCTTCTTCCTAATGTCCAATCTACCCCTGCCCTCTGCCAGTTTAAGCATACATACATATAGTTAAGCAGTGGTCAAGTGAAACACGGGAATATAAAAGCTCAAAGATCCTGGGGAGCAATTGCCAGATTCGTGCTGTGACAGAAATTAGTTCTTGTCCTGAACAAAAGAAAGTATAACCTTCTCTTTAAAGGTCACTTGCCGCTGTTATTTGACTTAAACTCTCTCTGAACCATATGCTGCTGCACATTATTTATTATTTCTGATTTCTCCCCCGTTTATGTTGAGATATATTTGCTTGTTGTCCTTGGATCTCGGCGCGCCTCTGATCTCGCAGGCGACTCGTTTGCACTGGAGCCAAGGCAGGGCCCTTTTGCCTTCACAAGGGCTCTGCTTGTGCTCAGGGGTTTGTTCCTCCAAGGCTTTGCTTCCTGCAGTCAGGAGAGTGTGTGTGCAGCTGGCACAGAGCCAGAGCCCCAGGAGGGGCAGGACGTGGGGCTGGGGGCACAGAGCCAGAGGGAAGGGGGAGCACAGGCTCTGTGTGCACCTCACCTGCCTCTCCCAGAGCAAATACTGCATTCTGCAGTCTGTGCAGCCCTGGCCACCTGCCTAAAGGTGTGTAAAAAACCATCAGCATGGAGGCAGAAGATGCTGTCTGGGTTCACATCACAAGGTCTGCTCCACCAACACCTGTCCCTCATAGGTGAAAACAGCAGAAAGAATTGTGGGGACAGAATGAGAAATGAGCCTGGGCTGTGAATTTGTGAGTTTTCTGTGCTGGTAACTCATTGGCCAGGCTGAGCATCTTTTGTCTCTTAAAGCTGTGGGAGAATTCCCAAGGGGTTTCTTGTCCCCAGAGTAGATGCACTGGCCAGCAATATAAAGACTTCTTAAAAAATCAGTGGGTGTTGCAGCATTTAGAACTACTGCTCCAGTGCAGTGCTGGGTTTTTTGGAAAGTAGTCCTTTTGGAGAGGTGGGAACATTAACTGTGATAGGGAAAGGAGTGGCTGGGAAGAGGAGTGGGCGAGCAGCAGCTTCCCTGCACTCCTGGCCTGGCACAGACAGGTTTGTGTTGTGCCAGCCAATCCTCTGGGTGCAGTGTGATGCAGAACCCTCTGTAAGGCACCTGTGGCCAGGGCTGAATGGGCTAATTCCTCTAATTTTACACAACTGCACACTGATTGAGAACAACAGGGCAAGGATTCATCCCAGCTCATTGTGTTACAACTGAAATAATTTTCTCTTGGCGGGTGTGGATCCAGACTTCTCCCCTGAACCTTGTGATGGTGTTTCCAGAAGGTGTGGGCTCCTGTGCCAGGCAGGAGGTGATGGGGGGATGCTGAGCTCCGTGTACATCCTGCCCTTCTGCTGCTCTGCAGGGCCAGGGTGGATTTTATCAGCAGAAGTCTTTTTATTCTTTGAGTTTAGGTTCATTGGCAGGGTGGCTGCGGTTTTTTCTGTGCAATCAAAACAAACCTGGCAAAATCTGCACCTACTTTCTGTACAAAGGCTGGGGACTCTGTTAGCAAAACAACAAACTGTCTGAGCTTTTATAACCCACTAAATAGGGCAGCTGTTGTTGGAGTGGTGTTCCAGCAGCACCCTTTATTCCTTCTTAGAAAGGAGCTCCTGTGTTTTGCAAAGCTCCCCTCTTATCTGCACTCATCTGCACCTGATGCAGCTAATAAAAATGCAGCAGATTTCAGATTTGCATACATTAGTTGTGACTGCATGCCCCAAGTGTAACCCACTGAACGTGTTTGAATGGGGAATGGTCAGGAATGCTTCTCAAAGCTGAGGGAAACACTGGCTTCTGCCTCAGAAGGAAGTCCTGGAAATAGTCACAGCTGCTGGCAGGTGAGTCCTGGCTGGTGATAAAAAGTCACAGATATCACTGGTTCTCATAAATGAGAAGGGTATTGCTGTGTTCCTCCATTATGGGGGTTTTCAAGATGCCATCTGTACTGCTTCAGTAGGTCCTGCTGGTTTGTTAGGATTCATTGTAGAATTTACCAATCCATAGGAGTACAATTAACAGTAATAGCCTGAGCCTTTGGGCGAAAGACTGTGTGTAAAAAAGAATGTTTTCCTCCTCAGGTGCAGTGCCTGGGTAGAGCTGTTGCTTGCATGAGGAACAAAATGAAAATGCAGCTGCCTTTTGCTCAGTTATTGCTCCAGAGACAGCAAAACTGGGAGAGTGAGCTGATTGTTTTCCATTTAACCTTCTGTGCAATTGCTAATTAAGTTCCTATTGCTGGAGCTTTATTAATGCTAAAGATGTGAAAGGCAGAAAGAACCTGCAAAAGATGTGAAAGGCAGGTTGGTTTTTTCCCAGCTGATGACTGAATGTGAAGAACTGGCCATTAGCAGAAAGCTGCTGTTTCAAAATCTGGAATTGCTGAGAAGCACTTGGGTGCTGGAGCATCATCTTCACACTGGCTCTGCGGTCTACAACCCAAAGCCATTCCTAATTGGCAGGCTGTCCTTAAGAGCTTTATAACCCAATTAGCATCCAGAGCAGTAATGAAGCATTTGAGCAAAGGGAGGGACTTGAGGCAGTGTGTGAAGTGCCTGGCAGGGCTGGGTGGGCAGCTGTGCTCCTGAGCAGCACTGGGCTGGCTGTGAGGAGCTGAACAAACATCTGAGCTTTCTCTCCTTGCTTTTTGCAGCTCTCCACGAGTTCCCCAATGACATCTTCACCAACCAGGACAGGAGACATGGAGCTGTGGTCCTGCACGTCCTCTGTGTAAGTGCTGAGGCTTTGCCTTTCTTCTCCTGGTGTGCTCCAGAGCTCCTTCTCTCTTCTTTCCATCTCCTGTGTGGACTGCCAAGTCAGGGATGGGACAGGTTTTTGTCCTTGGGATCTTCTGCTAAAGAGGAGTCAATAATGGAGGATGGTTTAAACTCATTTCATGTTTTCTTTTCTGTAGAAGCCATTAGCATGTCAGGCCATAAAAAAGAGAAAGACATCTCTGAAAAAGGGAGTTTGGCATCTTCAAGATGAAAACTAAACGTCAGAGAGTTAGAAGATACAAGAGTTCTGCAAGAAGTAACTCTGGAACTCTCTGAAGTGTGTGGGGTAGAACATTTGGCATGGAAATATCCCTGGGATTACATGGTTTGGAAAGTTTGCTTTACCAGCTCTATGGATTACATTAGAGGCATTCTTAGGTGGCCAAGAAAATACCTGCTCCTAATGAATGTTTAGAAGCTTTTAACAATTTTTGGTCAGCTTAAATGAGCAGTCACCATTAGCTGTGAGAAGTGATTCATGATTTCTTCTTGAGTATAAACTAGATTGCATTGTGTATTCTAATGTGAGCCCTCTGTGCTAGGACTTCATTTTGGCTAAACAGCCACAGAAATTTGTTGAGTAACGTTGCTATTGGCCATGCCTGGCAAGTTCAAGAATCCCAAGTTTCCATGGGAACGTTGAGCTTTGAAATGTTTTGGAAACTGAGCACTGGACCCGAGCTGGATTTTGTGTCACCAGCAAGAATACTCCTAAAAATTAATGTATGAATTCGGCTCTGAATGTGCCTTTAGCATGTGACAAAAGGAAGTCTGGGGGACTGAACTTCAGAGCAGAGAGAAAAATCTGTTTTTAATGAGGAGCAGAAAAGCATGCACTGTCCCAGCAGAAATGTGCTCAGTTTCTTCCCTGCTGGCAAACACAGGGCAGCTCCCTCAATCCCTCCATGTTCTCCCCAGCAGTTTTGTGGACTTTGGAAGATTTGCTGGTCACTCTTTGTCCTGTGGGGTGCAGGGGTGGCTGGGTCCAGCCTCTCTGGTGCTGGGATAAGGATACAAGGGAAAACAGGGAGCTGTCAGCATTTAGCAGCCTGGGTTGGAAGGGCTGCTCTTCCCACTGGGGTAATGAACCTCCAGTTCTGTTTTTTACCTCCCAGAAAAGCAGTTACCAAACGAGTGATGAAATCAGAGCAGAAGCAGAAATGCTCTTTTTTGGGGGGGGAAGAGGATACACAGAGTTTCATTGTCTTCTTAGAGGTGTTTTCATGGGTTTGGGGAAGCTGGCCTGTCAAAGGGGCTCTGTAATGGAAGGGAGAACAATGCAGTGATGATGAGAGGTCATCACCGTGCTTCTCATGCTAGTGACCTCCCCTTAAACAGTTTCTATTCATTTCAGTAAAAATGTTGTTCTCTCCTCCACCCCTTTGCCCGTACTTTCATGTTTATTTCTGAAAGGTGTGATGGTTTACCAGAAGCCAGAGGAGCAGGACAAAAGCTGTCACTGGGACCTTGGGGGAGTGCAGGAGGCTGCCCAGGGCATCTCCTCCCTATTGCATAATTAAAAGAGGAAAAAGACCCCAGCAAATCTTCGCAGTGGGGCTGTGTGAGTTACTAAACACGACCTGATGCTTCACAAAGATCAAAGTTAATCCCTAAACACTTGAAAAATCTGGGGAAAACTGGGCAGGTCAGCAATAGTTTTAGGTCTGAGCTGAAAATACTTTGGTTTGAAGGGAAAGTGGGCCACTGAGGGCATATTACAGGTTGGAGTCATGGTGTTTAATTTCTCTTGGTTACTTTTTTTGGAGCTCAGCAGCTGACTGCTTCACTGCCATCCATTATTTCCATGTCCCCTCTGAGAAGAGGCTGAGCTGCTGAGTAACTCTCCTCTAAATCACTAGTTTGAGATGTTGAGTTTTGAGGGGCCAGGATCTGGATTTTAAGTCTGGTGCTGTTCCTGCAGCCTGGGAGTTCCCCAGCACCCAAGGACTCCTTTTTGCTATCTTAACATTTTGTTAAGAGTCATAAGCTGGGTTGGATTGGAAGGAGCCTTAGACATTATCCAGTTCCATCTCCCCTGCCATCCATCCCTCCTGCTCCAGGCTGCAGGAGCAGTGTGTGTGCTCATCCCTCCAGCTCCAGGCTGCAGGAGCAGTGTGTGTGCTCATCCATCCCTCCTGCTCCAGGCTGCAGGAGCAGTGTGTGTGCTCATCCATCCCTCCTGCTCCAGGCTGCAGGAGCAGTGTGTGTACTCATCCCTCCTGCTCCAGGCTGCAGGAGCAGTGTGTGTGTTCATCTATCCCTCCTGCTCCAGGCTGCAGGAGCAGTGTGTGTGCTCATCCATCCCGCCTGCTCCAGGCTGCAGGAGCAGTGTGTGTGCTCATCCCTCCTGCTCCAGGCTGCAGGAGCAGTGTGTGTGCTCAGCCATCCATCCTGCTCCAGGCTGCAGGAGCAGTGTGTGTGCTCATCCATCCCTCCTGCTCCAGGCTGCAGGAGCAGTGTGTGTGCTCATCCATCCAGATCCAGGCTGCAGGAGCAGTGTGTGTGCTCAGCCATCCCTCCTGCTCCAGGCTGCAGGAGCAGTGTGTGTGCTCATCCCTCCTGCTCCAGGCTGCAGGAGCAGTGTGTGTGCTCATCCATCCCTCCTGCTCCAGGCTGCAGGAGCAGTCTGTGCTCATCCCTCCTGCTCCAGGCTGCAGGAGCAGTGTGTGCTCATCCATCCATCCTGCTCCAGGCTGCAGGAGCAGTGTGTGTGCTCATCCATCCCTCCTGCTCCAGGCTGCAGGAGCAGTGTGTGCACTCATCCCTCCTGCTCCAGGCTGCAGGAGCAGTGTGTGTGCTCATCCCTCCTGCTCCAGGCTGCAGGAGCAGTGTGTGTGCTCATCCATCCCTCCTGCTCCAGGCTGCAGGAGCAGTCTGTGCTCAGCCATCCCTCCTGCTCCAGGCTGCAGGAGCAGTGTGTGTGCTCATCCCTCCTGCTCCGGGCTGCAGGAGCAGTGTGTGTGCTCATCCATCCCTCCTGCTCCAGGCTGCAGGAGCAGTGTGTGTGCTCATCCATCCCTCCTGCTCCAGGCTGCAGGAGCAGTGTGTGTGCTCATCCCTCCTGCTCCAGGCTGCAGGAGCAGTGTGTGTGCTCAGCCATCCCTCCTGCTCCAGGCTGCAGGAGCAGTGTGTGTGCTCATCCATCCCTCCTGCTCCAGGCTGCAGGAGCAGTGTGTGTGCTCATCCATCCCTCCTGCTCCAGGCTGCAGGAGCAGTCTGTGCTCATCCATCCCTCCTGCTCCAGGCTGCAGGAGCAGTGTGTGTGCTCATCCATCCTGCTCCAGGCTGCAGGAGCAGTGTGTGTGCTCATCCATCCCTCCTGCTCCAGGCTGCAGGAGCAGTGTGTGTGCTCAGCCATCCCTCCTGCTCCAGGCTGCAGGAGCAGTGTGTGCGCTCATCCCTCCTGCTCCAGGCTGCAGGAGCAGTGTGTGTGCTCATCCCTCCTGCTCCAGGCTGCAGGAGCAGTCTGTGCTCAGCCATCCCTCCTGCTCCAGGCTGCAGGAGCAGTGTGTGTGCTCATCCATCCCTCCTGCTCCAGGCTGCAGGAGCAGTCTGTGCTCATCCATCCCGCCTGCTCCAGGCTGCAGGAGCAGTCTGTGCTCAGCCATCCCTCCTGCTCCAGGCTGCAGGAGCAGTGTGTGTGCTCAGCCATCCCTCCTGCTCCAGGCTGCAGGAGCAGTGTGTGTGCTCAGCCATCCCGCCTGCTCCAGGCTGCAGGAGCAGTGTGTGTGCTCATCCATCCCTCCTGCTCCAGGCTGCAGGAGCAGTGTGTGTGCTCATCCATCCCTCCTGCTCCAGGCTGCAGGAGCAGTGTGTGTGCTCATCCATCCATCCTGCTCCAGGCTGCAGGAGCAGTGTGTGTGCTCATCCATCCCTCCTGCTCCAGGCTGCAGGAGCAGTGTGTGTGCTCATCCATCCCTCCTGCTCCAGGCTGCAGGAGCAGTGTGTGTGCTCATCCATCCCTCCTGCTCCAGGCTGCAGGAGCAGTCTGTGCTCAGCCATCCCTCCTGCTCCAGGCTGCAGGAGCAGTGTGTGTGCTCATCCATCCAGCTCCAGGCTGCAGGAGCAGTGTGTGTGCTCAGCCATCCCTCCTGCTCCAGGCTGCAGGAGCAGTGTGTGTGCTCATCCATCCCTCCTGCTCCAGGCTGCAGGAGCAGTGTGTGTGCTCATCCATCCAGCTCCAGGCTGCAGGAGCAGTCTGTGCTCATCCATCCCTCCTGCTCCAGGCTGCAGGAGCAGTGTGTGTGCTCATCCATCCCTCCAGCTCCAGGCTGCAGGAGCAGTGTGTGTGCTCATCCCTCCTGCTCCAGGCTGCAGGAGCAGTCTGTGCTCAGCCATCCCTCCTGCTCCTGCCTTTCCTCTCTTTCCTGTGTCCATGGGAACAGGGGCTGTGGCTGGCACCTGCCTCCCTCCTGTGAGCTCAGCAAATGTAGGTCACTCTGGTCGGGTCCTGTCTCCATTTCTGCATCGGGTCAATACCCACACACATCTCAATTCTGCAGCACTGAGCTGTCTCTTGGGGGGATTTATCCAGCACCACGGCCATCCATGCTGCTGCTGTGGGAGCACTGCTGGGCACATTATGGTTCAGACTCAACCTGGGCTCTGTGGCTTCCTGCTTTGGTTGGGGTTTTTCAATTTCCCTCCCGCAGTGGCGTTTGAGGTGGGTTTGTAATGCAGTCAGAGTTGGAGAAAGCCCTGTGCTTGGCTAATGTGGTCTCAGGGGTGGCCCCTTGCCAGTCCTGCCCCCGGGCCAGGGGACAGCAGCAGGGACAGTCCCCTGGGCCCTTCCCAGCCCCTGGGAGGGAGGCAGGGCTGTAGGGATTGCTGCTCCTGCAGCATTATGCCCTCCTGGGAAAAGCTGCTTTAGCTCCGTGAAGCGAGGTTTAGTTTGAGTATGGAGACTCATGGGAGGCTCAAAGGACAGCTGGGCAAACATGAAAAATGACCATTTCTGTCCTGTGCAGTGGGACAGGTATTTTGAGTAAGATGCTTAATCACCTTCGATGCGGAGATTACGTGTTTGTTTGTTAGAATCGTCATTTTAAAATCAGTCCTGATGTGGTACTTAATCTGGCATTTATAATCCTTTTATGCAGGGCCATTGCATTTTCCTAATTTTTTAATGTCCTTTGGGGGGAGGAGGAGTGAGTGTGGCTTTCTAAGTGTGCTGCCTGGCTGAGGACTGCCCTATCATCACTTGGAGCCAAAGACAGCCAAGTGCAGCTGGGGCTGAGCCTTATTCTGAGTGTTGAGTCCCCCAGGTCGTGCTGTGCTCTCTCCTCACGGGACAGGCCATGCAGGCTGGCCTCCCTGGTGCTTCTGCCTTCCTTCCTCTGGCATGAAGCAGATTGCTGGAGCTCTGTGGGCATGGGCAGGACATGCTCACTTCACAGGGATCACGCTGATGGGCAGATTAGCGTTCTCGAGAGGCATTACTGTGTGTTTGGGCATTACCCACTGCAGATTAATATGATTAGCAGATCAAAAGTCCAGGCTGAAGTCAGGCACCTGCTGTCCCTTGTATTTCAGTGGAATTTGGCCACATCACTCTCCAGAGCCCTTTCTGGTCCTTGTTCCTGTGATGCCCGTGAGCCGTTTTCTTCCCTTCTCTCTGCTGGTGCAGTTGGTAGTGTGTCAGCAGCTGGTGCTGCCTTTGCAAGATCAGGTTCTGTGCTGCGCCCAGCAGAGCTGGAGACCTGGAATTCTGCTTACTCTTGTGGTCCTCAGGGCTGTTTTGCAGTGTAAGATTTTCAAAAAGCCAAAGTTACACCTACTCATGTTTATGACGAGGGGCAAAGAAGAACAGAAATTGTCCAAGTGACAACCTAGTGCCTATTGTGTCACAATCATTTGTTATGACAAATTTCCCATCTCCAATCCTGAAAAAAAATGCACTTGAATTATTTTTGAGCTGCAAAAGTTTCCGTGGCTGAGATGTACAGTAATTACTGGCTTTTTGCAGCAAAGCTGTAATTCTGGCAAATTAGAAGCTGTGCTTTTGGGGGATTTAAACCTGTTCCTGGAAAATCAAAACAAGAACAAAAACCTGGGGGCCATTTTTATTGCTGCTTTCCAGAAAAAAATGCTCTGGTCTCCTCCCATCACCTGAGTTTCTGCAGGACTTCAACAACAAGCAAAGCCAGAGGATCTGTTGGGGATGTGCTTGGAACTGTGATTAATCCCTAGGATTAATACACTGTTTTTCTACAAACATTGGCCACTTCCCTCAGCTGTAGCTATTCACTGGAGCTGCACTGCTTCTGGAAATAACTCTGTGCTGGTGCTTGGTGGGTGTCACCAAAAAGGTGGAGCTGTCTTTGAGCCTTGCAGCAGGTCTAGGATGTGCCCATGCCAGAAAACCAGAGTGGGCTGGGAGGCAGACTCAGCCTGCTGGGATTTGGGCTCTGCTTGTTCCTGGAGTGCCTTTCCTCTGGTTTTCCCCTATGCCAGTGGGTTTTTTTCCCATTGTGTGGAGGTGGGCAGGGGGCAGTGTTAAGTTCAACCAGATTTACCACTGGGACCCAGGTGACATGGCAGGCTGCCTCGGTCCAGGGAAACAAGCTCCTTTCCCCTTTTTCAGAACACTAGATTTCAAAAATGACTCCCCCACGGTTTAGACTTTCACAGAACACAGCGATAAAAAAGCCTTGCACTGCACAATGGGGAAAAAAAGGAAGGCAATGTCCAGAGAATTAAAAAAAAAGAAAAAAAAGCAGTCTTTACAGTGAAGGTAAAAGGTTGGCAGCTTTTGATAGTTTATAAGAACTTCTGGATAAATACTCCACAATTAAATCCCAGGCAGCTCTACGAATTATCCCTGCAGGGACACTTTATTTTCTTGGGAAGTCTGTGCCAGACGGGCGCTGGGGTGTGTCGGGGTGCTGCTGTGGGGCTGTGTGTGCCAGCTGCAGGCTCAGCCCCTCTCCTCTCCTCTCCCTCGCAGGCTGTGTACATGTTCTACGCCCTGGCCATCGTCTGCGACGACTTCTTCGTGCCCTCGCTGGAGAAGATCTGCGAAGTGAGTGTCGGAGGAGTGCTGGATAGCTGCTCCTCCCGGGTGTGCTGCTGTCCCAGCAGCTCTGGAGAGCCTTGGGCTGTGCTGGTGGTGCATTCCCTGCTGTCCTGCAGAGAATTCTCTTGTTGCTCAGCAGGGCTGTGCTCAGCTCCGTGTGCTCCTCGCAGGACAGGCTCTCCAGCTGCTCCAGGAGCTCACACTGTGCTGCTTGCTGCTGCCTCTCGTTCCTGTGCCTTTGCAGATGGCCCAGCAGAAGCACCAGGCTTAGCTGACACAAATTAGAACCTCTGGTGGTCCACCCCAGCAGAAATCATGGGTCTTGTACCCTGCCCTCCCAGTCATGGCTGTCATACCTTGTGCTGCGTGGGTGTGAGTTGTAAAGCAGCAGGGACAGCTAGGTCAGCTGTAAAGAAGCTCGTGAATGCTCCCAGCAGTTGCAAGGGACTCTGTTTTTCTTTGGTAAGGTTGGGATGCCTAAATTTTAGAAGACAAGGAGTACATTTGTGCCTGAATCAGCTCAGACAGCCACAGAGCAAACACAGACCGGGTGCCCGAGGTTACTGCGAGCTGAACCTGCTGTCAGTTCCAGGCAGGGAAATCTCTGTGTGTGGAGAATATGGTTTGGTCTTGGCAGTGAGAGGTCTGTGTCAGCTGTAGAAGAGCCTGCCCATGTGCCTGGGAACAAGTGTCACCCGCCAGGACGTGGGCTGTGCTGGCCCTGGGAGAGGTGTGGAAGTTGGCAGGACAAGTCATTTGTGCTGACAGCACTGATGGAAGCTGTCTCCAAACTAACCTGAATTTCAGCACCCTGCTGTTCAGGCCTTTTTTCATCATCAAGGGGGAAACAGCCCCCAGGAAATTCCACTTTTCGGTGCTTAAGTATAGAGGTAACTGAAAGGTAACAGCACAAGGCAGGAGCTTCTGTCCTGCAAAGTCACTGCAGCCTCTGGGGCTGAATCTGGGGAACCCCCTTGCAGGGTTCAGGAGAGGGAACATTAGTGTGGACATGGGGATAGCAGCTGCTGGGGAATGTAGACATGCTGAGTTCTTTGACCTCCCCTCTCCCAGGCAAGTGAACCTGGCAGAGGAAATGGTTTTCCATAAAGCTGTATTGTATAGGATTCCCTAAGCTTTAGAGCACTCCAGCAGTGCTGTGCCCTTCTGCCTCAAAGGCATTCCTGGTGAGGGCACATCCTGTCCTTTTCCCTTGTCCCATAACGTACCTATGTAACTTATGGGGGGTTGTTACCAGGGTGGTGGCTGTATGGCAGGAGCTGGTTGTTGCTCCTTCAGCAGGGGAAGGTGCCTTGTGGCATCTGCTGAGCAGCAACTGCTGCAGATGGAGCAGTGGGAGTGCAGACAGGGTGGAGGGTGTAATTAGCCAAGGAGATCTTTGGAAGCAGCATATGCTGATGGAGTTTTCATAGAATAGTGGGCTCTTTCCTGTCCAGAAGCTCCCCATGTTTTAGACAGTCCTGCTGAGGGACAGGTACAGGAGGTGAGTGATGTAGTCTGGGAGCAAGGGGTAAAGAGAGAGTAAACCAAGGCTTAAGTTGCTGACCTTTCCCTCCTCTCTAAAAGTGTCACTGGCATCACCTGCCCTCTCTGCCAGGCCATGCTGACTTCAGTAGCCAGTGCCTGTGGTGACTTTTCCCCTATACTTAACCTTGGTTTACACAAAGCTTTACAGGTACTGCTCTCAGCAGGCAGTTTAACTCTGGGAGTGGAATTCCTGCAGCTGCTCAGTGTGGTAATTCATCAGTGACTCTGTGTTTCTCTGCAGCGCTTGCATCTCAGTGAAGATGTGGCTGGGGCAACTTTCATGGCAGCAGGCAGCTCTGCTCCCGAGCTGTTCACATCTGTCATAGGTAAGGAGCCTGCTGCTGCTGCCCAAAACCTCCTGCACGTTTCCCTGGCTGTGTGCAGAGCTGAAATGGGATTGCTGCATGCCTGCAAGGTTTGTTACAATCCCTCCTGGGCACGCATGGCCCTGGCTGGGGGGAATCCCTGCCAGGTGAAGTGACTCTGGGAGTGCCATCGTCTCACAGCAGGGCTGGATGTCACCCTGCCAAGCCAGGACCAG
This sequence comes from Luscinia luscinia, assembly GCA_034336685.1. Taxonomy (NCBI): domain Eukaryota; kingdom Metazoa; phylum Chordata; class Aves; order Passeriformes; family Muscicapidae; genus Luscinia; species Luscinia luscinia. The sequence goes on from CM067609.1 coordinate 110,628,782, forward strand.
TGGGCACTTCACCACTGCTGCCCATTAGCCAGGCTGCACCTACAGCCTCTCTTTCCTGCCCCATCAGCTCCAGGGCACAGTGGGAAAGGATTTCCCCCAGCCTGTCTGGTTGGTACCCTGCCACACTGTTCATGTCCTCAGCAGCAGGGTCTCTGCTTAGTCTGCCAACACCACTTTTCCCTGGAAAAGCCACATGGGAGGAGAGGAGGATTTGAAATGCTTTCTCACAGCAGCAGGTTGGGGAGAGCATCACACTTCCAAAGCAGCTCTCCACTTCTGGGAAGTGTGATGAAGGGATCCAGCTGTCCCTAAGTGTGCAGAACCTGGGAGACTCTCGCTGTGAGGGAGGGCACTGCAGGCAGTGTTAGAGTGATGCTCCACCTAACCCCGCTAGGAGGGTGAGGTGCTGCTGCAGTCTGACTCACCCACATCTCCCTTGGCAGGGGATCCTCGGGGCAGCAGCTGGGAGGGTGCAGAGGACTCTCCATCTCTGAACAGGATTAATTCTCAGCTCAGATACTTTCTCTAGGAGACACTTGTCTTTCAGTCACAGCTGCCAGATGCAGAGCACGAGTTAATTCACACCAAGCTGTGTGCTCTGCAGAGAGGTCTGATTGCACAAGCAAAGTCTTGTCATTTGGGAATTAAATTGGACCAAGTTGGGCTTGTCCTTCCATTAAAGGTAGTGCAGTACCAGGGTGCAAATAAAACCAGATTCCTTCAGGCAGCTTAGAGAAGCCCTGATGGTCATCAGATCATTTTCCTACTGTGGTGTAACCCACCAGGTGCCCTGTTTCACTTGGCAGGTGAGTGCTTCTGTGTTTCTGAGAAAAAGGATGAAGTTGGAAAAAATACATAAACTGCACTGGCCAGATAAATAGTGTTGGAACCTTAAAAGCAAGTGGTGAATTTAAACAGACTGACAGCTAGCAGGAGATGGAGTGTTATTTTTAGGCTGGCTTCCTAAGGAAAGGACTTTGTGCAGCACCATGATGCATGTGTCTGTCAGTTCATCTCCCTTGCCATTAACCTCATTGGCCAATTTTAACCAAATTTGACAGAAGAGCTCTGAATAAAGCTCCATAACTCATCCTGAGGGTGTCACTTGGCTTGTGAGTAGCTGTGGCCAGACAGCTCTGGATCATCTCTAGCTGCTTCTGAAGCTTCATCCCTCCTGAAGCCAGCTGGGATGGGGATATGGGAAGGAGCAGAGTACTGGGCAGGGAATATCTTATGGGAGACAGCTTCCTGTGGATTTGTGTCCCACCAGCTGCTGCCACGAGCTTGCAGTGTTTTATGGTGTGTATTGCCATAATGTTGGGTCACAGGACCAGGAAGTTAGTGCCTTGCAAGTGTCCGTGCTTGGTTTCCATCACACAATCCATCCAGGTCCCCTCAGGAAGCAACCCTGCAGTTTGTGCATTAAATAGGAGAAAAAGTGGCAGAACTGGTACCTGCCTTTATGGGCTGTGAGGTCTGCAATTTGATGTGAAAAAAGTCAGCTCTCTCCCATTGGCACAGCTTCCCTTGAACTTGTTTTGCAGGTGTTTTTATCACAAAAGGAGACGTAGGCGTCGGAACCATCGTGGGCTCGGCTGTATTCAACATCCTCTGTATTATTGGCGTGTGTGGGCTTTTTGCAGGACAGGTAAGAGCATTTAATGATCCCTTACAGTTCTTGCTTCACCCTGTGCCTTGGCTGTACCGCAGAATCACATGCCGGGCTCACAACCTTGCCACGAGTTTCTCTGGCTTTGTTGTTTTTAATAGGGCCCTGTGCTGTTCCTCCCGCGTTTTTGAAATGAAAAGCAGAGCAGCAAAGGTCAGCTGGGGCGTTTTGAGCTGCCCAAGGTGTGTGGGTGGGCAGAGGAACAAACACTGCTTGTTTGCTCCTCGTGCAGACACTTCTCCGGCGTGTCAAACCGCTCGTGACAACACAAGCTATTCATCTGAAATTAAAGCAATTAAGTTGTGAGATCTGAGCTGCTGTCTGAATTGCAGACATGATTGACTGTATAATTAAACACCTGCATCTGCATTTAGCTCGGCACTTGCCAACATGCCAGGTATTTTTACAGTCTCATAAATGTTCTTTGACGTGCTACTTATTTGTAAAGAAGGGAGGTGTTACCAGCACAGGGCAATGGAAGAGGAACTGAGGAGAAGAGACCTTGGTCAGTCTGGGAAAGCATGCAGGGAGATGGAGCCTTCCTTGGGATCCAGTCTGTCTTCATTAGTGAACTCTTACAGGCTGAGGGTGGACATTTCCAGTGTGAGGAGGCCTCAGAATAAGGTCAGAGCATTTTACCACCCATGTGTCCTGATTTGCATGGAACGTGCAGCTGGCAGCTACAGATGCTCCATGTGTCAGTGGTTCTGCTGGAACCCTGACTGTGAAAACCCAGTTAATTGAGGTAAATTTTTAATGACCAAAGCCTTCCCAGGGCAGGAGGCTGTGTTCCCCAGAGGTGCTCTCCTGTCATCAACAGGACTTCCTTCCCAGGCTGCTTTTTTCATGCAAATGAAGGTGATTAACTGTCTAGCAGCTAATGATGGCAGAGGAGCCAGTTCTGATTTTTACTCTCCACAGTATTGATTGCATGCCTCAAACCTAAAAATGGCTACAAACCACAACTTCTGGTGGAAAAGGCCTGCTGGAGTCTGGGGCTGGACAGAGGATGTCAGTCTTCTCCAGAGGTCTTTTACAGATGGGAGATCCTTGTTTCAGGATAAATCACAGGCAAAATGCTCTTGTGAAACATCTTCAGCCTTCCAGCCATGGTAGCTTTCAGAAGTTCAAGTCATCCTAAGCATGGTCTGTGAGTCTCTTTCAAGCCAAGAACTGAGATTTTGGCTGCTTTGCCCCATCTTGAGACTCTGCTGGTGGTTTCTGTGTGGTTTTGTCAAGTCTCATAACCTCTCTTTGCTGCAGTCTAACCTTCAGAGGGTGTGGGTGAGCACTGGAATGATTGACATCACCATGTGGAACTGTGATTTTAGGGAGCAAATAAGAAATTTCAGTGTCAATAATTCCAATGTTTTAGATAAAACTCTGGTTCAATTTATACTTTTCATTGTTTTGCACTCCCAGCCTTTCACCAAAAAGTCATTCCCTTTTAGTGATTCATCATTTGTTTTGTGTCAGTATGAATAAGAATTTGGTTTAATTGTCAACAGTGCCTCTACAGAGGCACTGATATAGGTGGTAAATTTGGGTGTTGGTGAGACTTCTGTTCTGCTGAGGACCTGGATCTCAGCAGTGAGTTGCCAGGTGAGCCTGAGGGCTGGCTGTTGGTCAAAGCTGCTTGCTGTGCTCCAGGGTTTTTCCTCTGGGCTCAGACCTGTGGATTGAGCAGCCAGAGCCCTCAGATTTTCAGATGTATTGCCCATAGGCTGGGAATCCCAGAGATCAGACCTGCAGGCGCCTTCTGCTGCGTTTCCAGCAGCTCTCTTTTAGAAAGTCTTCTTTTGGTTTGGTTTTTTTGTTTGTCTTGTGCTTTTTGTTTTGTTTTTTTTTACTGGTAAACAGTTGAATTGTAAAATACTGTCCAGCTCTCTCTAGGATAAGTTGTTTTTTTTAAAATTGGGTTGTAGTTTGTGTGTGCTGTGTTGGATGTATTGTTCTTTGGCCTAAGAAAATACTGGGTTTGGTTATGTGCACCGTGTTTAGAAAAAGAAACAAATGCACAGCCCCAGAAAGCTGGTATGCATTTGCTTGAGCACCAGCCCTAACTGTTTATTCTTCCAAGCCTTTCCTGGCTGTATGTGCACACTTTTCAGGATAAATCAGAATAAGCATCCCACTGCTGGAACAGGAGAAGGGAAGCGTGCCTACGCCTCTGTGTGACACTGCACACCTAAAAAAAGGCACTGAAAGAGCATTGTGAGGGTTGAAAGTCAAGCAATGAAAAGTTAGAAAATAGCAGTGTGAGGGTTCCCTGTGCACCCTTAATTTGCCCTCCCTGGTGCATGTGCATTATTATCCAGGCTTTAATTAGGGGGTCCCTTGCCGGGTTCTCTGCAGGCTCCCTGCCTCCCTCTGCACGCAGAATGGACTTTGCTCACTTAATGAGCAGCTATTCAGGATTTTGTTTTCTCTTATTGTTCACTCTGTGCCTTTCTGCCTTATTTACCAGGCTCTATTCAAGCCCTGTTCCAGAGGCAGAATTATTAATTTCCTCTTGAACTTCTGCCGATCTCGTCGCTATTGTATCTGAGCAGTTGATGAGCAGTTAATTAATTTTCCCCAAACCTCTGTGAGATGAGGGGGTGATTTAAAGATGGGGAAACAAAGCACAGAGAGATTAAATAAAAAGAATAAGTTGTCGTTTTAGGGGCCAATTAGAGCTGGCACAGCCCTGCTCTTTTTCCCTGGGTGAGCAGCGTTCTGTGGCATGCTCGTGGCTCCTGGCTCCAGGTGCTGTCCCACTGCCCCACAGGGCTTTCCTTGCTGGACTGGCCTTGGTTTGAGTGGCCATGTCAGTCTCCACACAGCTCTCCTTGGGAGTATTCAGCATCTTGAGCCACATGAGCCCCTCTTCTTCTCCTCACTCCAGCTTCCTTCCACAGGGCAGCACAGAGGATTCCTCTGTCCTGAGCCCTGCCCTCACCCCTAGGGCTGTTCTTGTCTGGAACTAAGCAGGTGACTTAACTACATCTCCTAGCATTTAGTGGCTGCTCTTCCTTGTCATCACTCCCCCTCCAGCTCCTGAGACCTGAGAGAGAAGCTTTCAGCAGACTGCTACCTTGGGTCATGCACCCACCCATAGCCACCTTTTGAGCTTTCTTCCAGTGGTTTTGACCCCTTCTCCTCTCCCCACTCCTCTGCTCTGTCTCCTGGCTAATGTTACCCATGCCAGGGAGGCACCTCTTGAGGTACAGGAGTCTGCTCTGCAGCCAGGGAAATAGTATTTTCCACTGAGGTTTTGGACTGGAGGGATTGAAAAAGCAACAGTGGATGCAGGCTGTCTGTGTGTTTTGATGGCCAGATGAGAACCATCCCCTAAAGGCTGGATTTTCTAAACTAGCATCCACACTCTGAAAATCGAGTTTTCAAATATTCCTTAAAGTGGGCCTCTGCAGAAGCAGAAGAACTTCACATCTGGTGTGTGTTGAGGTGTTTGACCAAGGCACATCTGGAGAGAGGGCCCAAGTTTTCCCTGTGGGTAGTGAATGCTGCCCATGTGCCCGTGGCAGTGAGCCTTGGAAGCTCCTCCTGCTTTCTTCTTGCAGCCTGTTGAAATATTCTGCATAGCACTCACACCCACAGGAGGATTTCGTTTCATCCAGGTGGTAGATGCAACTTCTCAGCTGTAGATGGTTTCAGTATATGGAGATACATAAGGAGCTGTGCTCATTCCCCACTGCCTGTGCAGTGCAGGTTGGATGTGTCTGCAGCTGCTTCCTCCTGTGTCCCTACCCCTGGGACACCAGCACATCTCCTTGCAGGTAGGCAGCTCCTAAGGCACATAACCCAAGTGTTTTTTAGCTGCTGTGTCTGCTTTGCCCCCTTCTGGCAGAGGGGGAGCGAGGAGGTAAGGGAGCTGAGAGGGAGGATGGAATGGCAGCAGATGCAGCCCCTCAGCCAGCAGTCCAGCAGCACTGATGGGGACACATGCTGGACAGCAGCGAGGAGGCTGCTGGCTGCACAGTGATGGATTGCATCAGGCTTTTTCCATGCTTGCAAGCCAGCTCTGTACTGTATGGGGAGCTTGCCCTTAGCCTGGGGTCCCCTCCAGGCCTTGCTCTGTCCTGTCGTCCCTCATGCTCATGTTTGTGCTTCTCAAGCTCTTCCCTCCTTCCCCTGCCCTCTCACCGTCCTTGGCAGCGAGGACACGGCATTCTCGGAAGCAGCCCTTGCTTAATTCAGCTCTCATTCAAGCCAGCACAAGCAGAGTTTGTTCACTCTTGGACATTCCCCCATCCAGATTCATCTTGTTTTTTGCAGCTCTGCTGCTCTCTGCTTGCCATCCTTTCCCAGCATTGACCCACAGCATTTTCAGCGTTGCAGAGCAGGGTGAGAAGTGCTTCTGTGAGAGCAGTATAACCATGAGGTGCAAGTCACTCCAGCATTGCCATGTAATTTTGAATGTGCACGGCTTGATTTGTTAATTAGTATTGAACTGCTCTGGTTTTGGGTTGAGTCCAAGTTTCTCTATTTTACCTTTCCCCAGAAACAGACAGGCCTCTCTGGGTGGAGCAAGGGACCAGGAATGCTGGGCTATGCCACAGTTCTTCCAGCTACTGATTCTGTCAAGGGGTCTGGTGGGTGGTTAGGCATCATTCCTCAGCATACTGGAGCAGAAAAGGACTACCTGACAGTCTGGCCTGCCTCCTTCTTTTCCAGTGGGATTCTTTTACCTCAGGAAGGAAACTGAATTCAGCAGGCTCTCCTCTGTCCAGGTGAAGGAGCCCTTGTGCCAGCCGAGATGCCTCTAGGAATTATCAGCTGCCATGGGTTATGTCAGTGGAAAATGGGCCTGAAAAATAGTGTTAGGTATATTGACAAGGACACTGGACAGAGTTTAATAACCTGGTAGAACATTTCTTAATGAAGCAACTGGGACTTCTGTAATCTGTTTTACCCCACTTCTGCCATTCAGCCAGCTTGCATGCCTCTTAATCTTTTAAGCTTTAATTTCACTTACAAGTCAGACTGCAGCCGTTACTGACTTTGGGCTTTATGGTTGCATTCATGAGCTTCTTTTTCTTCTCCTCAAATATGGAGGAGTTTTAAAATGGGAGAGTTGGAATGCTGCTGCTTTTTCTTCATTGGTCTATGACCATTGGTGGAAAACATGTAAAACTCTGGGGAAGTAGTTTAAGGAGAATTCAGTGCCAGCTTTTGGGACTGCTCACTGCTATCACTGCTATCACAGCCCAGGGCACACTGGGGTTTGGTGCTGGCAGTGTTTTGTGGTGACTGTGAGCCTGGTCTTTCACTGACTGGCCTGTGTTGCAGACATAGGACAGACTAATGAGCCAGACTGAAGTAGTGCCAGAAGCCTGGCATGGCTGTGGTGTGTGAAAGCCCAGGTACAGGGAAAGCAGAGGGGATGCTGGCAGGAGGCAGTCTGTAAGTGCTGAGACTGCAGCTGGGACAGAGAGGTGTGGTTGGAGTTTCAGGATAGAGGGGTGCCATTAGCTCAGAGATGCTGCCCAAGGCAATCAGAAGAGTTGCAAATGGATTCCTATCAGCATCAAACCAAGGCTACTTCTTAATTGCCACAAGACACCATCACCGTTTTAGGTTAAGTTTTCTTTCAAAATTGACACACAGATCAGTACTGTGGATGTTCCGATTGTAGGATTTTTTTCTCAAATCATTTATAGTGTAAAAGCAAGGGAGATTATAAAATCTGTCTTTTACTTACAGCAAGGACTGGCCAGTGTGAAGAGACTGGGAGGTGTTTACTCTGTGCACGCCTTCCCATCTACAGCTATCCTTGAATTCTGCTGTGGATCTTGTGGTCCAGCAGAGGCCTTGGGGTCCTGCTGCCTCAGCACTGTGGGAATCTGAGCTAAAGAGACATGCTGGTCCAAATAACTCATGGATGATTATGACTACCAGTTGAGCAGGGAAATATTTCTGGCTTTGTCCTGAGGTTTGGAGAGTGTCCACTGTTTCCATTCTGAGAATGTCACATAGACAGATTGCTGCGGCAGTGATGAAAATATCAAGAGAGGCTTAGAAAAGCAAATATTCTTGGGGAAGTAATGAGAATAGATGGAGTTGGTGCAGTGTACAGACTGGGAGCCAGAGTGACAGAGCTCTGCAGAGAATGGCAAACCAGAGGTGAAACTAGGGGGCTGCTGATTGGAAGGAGGCTTTCCTCAAAGATCATGGCTGCTTTAACTGTCTGAGACAGATGGATATTTTCAGGCCTGGTTTTGCTTAGGCCTGACCTTTACTGCAGCTGGGAGTTGTGGTTAGTATTGGTCAAAGCCTCAAGCAAGCCCAAATGCTGCATCTTGGGATGTCTGGCCAAAATTCTGGTCTGGAGACTGACTGGATACTCATAGTGTCCTGGGATATTTGGACAGGACCATGGGGTGTAGAGGGAGTGTCCCTTAGTCCTGGACATCCTGCTGTGCTGTCAGTCCCAGCACAGGGGCCTCTGGCTGATCCTGGGTGCCTGCTGGCTTTCCTGGGGCTCTGCACAGGAAAGCAGGGGCTTTCCACACAGGAATCTGTCTGAAAGGTGTGCTGTGGCAGAGTGATTCAGTGTGCAGGAGGGGGTGTGGGACCAGGACTCCTGCTGTGCTGGGAGGTGGCACCTCTGGCATCCTGTTGGACCTGCTTGGCTGATTCTCTGTCTGAATCATGGATGTGTCAAAAGTGCCACGAGGAGCCCACCAGGAGTTCAGTAGGTGTGCCTCAGGATGTGGTTCTGAGCAGTGCCATTGCCCTTGGTGCTCATGAGCTCCTTTCACCCTTGGTGCATGGGGTTATCTTATGTGCATATCTTCCCTCTATCACATGGACCAAATGGTTCAGAAACTGCAGCCAGGTGACTTGGGCCCTGAAGACACCTGAGATTTAACTGTCCCACAGTTATTGCATCAGGGAGACATCCAATATTTAACTGTCTCACAGTTGCTGCATCAGGGAGACCCACTCGGGTGTCTGTGGAATGTGAGCAGCCTGTACAGGTGCCAGGCATGGGCACGTTCCCTTCAATCCCATCTGGAATCAGTGCAGGAGTCTGTGTGATTCCCACAGCATCTTGGTCTCTCAGTTCTGTGCAGTAGGTCCCTGCTACAAAGCTGCATTTAAGCATCTGGATCTTGCTGTGCTTGTTCAGGTGTCTTAGGAAAATATTACCCTTTTCTTGGGAAAATATTACCCTGCACCTTCAAGATCATTGCAGAATATCAGAGAACAGGAGAAGACTACCTTGACTCCTTGTAGCCAGGGCACCTTGCTTTCACAGGTGTGCTGTGCTGCATGGTGACACCCCTTAGGCCAGGGACAGACGTTATGAGACAGAGCCTCTTCCTGTGGGGGCTGTCCTTCGCCTCACAAACGTGGTTTCTGTGCGCAGAGCTGAAGTTTACAGCTGGAAAATCCCCACCAGCATCCATGCTGAGGCAAGTGCAGAGGACCTTAAGCAGCATCCTGAAAGCTGGGTGGAATAATGTCAAATTGTTCTATGAACTCTCTTGCAAAATTTGCTCAATCAGAATGAAGGAGGGGGCACACTGATGTTAAATGTGAGATTTAATTGAGGGTCTCTGAATAGAATTATGAACCCAAGTCCACGTTCCTACTTTTGGAAATTTCCATCAGAAAGCATCTCCATTCATCTATGTCTGTGTGCCTTGAAATGTATTGTCAGCTGGTAGAAATCTAGTTTGACCCAAGGGCTTTAAAAGCCTGCTTTTTTGCTTCAGGTAGGAGTTTATAAGATGTAAATGGTTGCATAAAGAGGCTTTACACTGGGCATAAATTACATCAATTTTTTAGAAAGCCATGCTACTAAGGGACTGTAGAGATTTTTGAGGTATAGTGGGCAGTATCTTTTTACAGCATTTGTTTCATTAGCAATTTTGGAAAATTCCAATATTGTAAGAATTAATATGAAGATAAATTTGGGAAACTATTTTTGCTAACACTGAAATAGAACTGAAAATGAAGTTACTGTTCATGTGACTGAATTCATGCACAAGCATGACTAGAGGGTACGGTCAGAAAATTCATGTATATGTTCAGATCCAAATCAGTGTAAATGAGCCATCTCCCATCTTTCTCCTTCAACTTTACACCTTTGGAGGACGTGACCCAGAAATGGGAAATACAGATTTTAGAAGCTTCTACTGAGGGGACTTCCTAGAGCTGCAAAAAAGAGAATCATATTGAGGATGTTACCTCCACATGCCTGCTTTTCTTTCACCTGTCCTTTTGACAGCTGAATCCACAGGTACTTCAGGTGTGCCCTGTCTCCTTGCAGCTGTTCCCCCAGCAGCCACAGAAAGTGTTTGCTGTCGTGGGTCCCTTCCTGAGCGTGGGGACAGCTCCCAGGGAGTGGTAGGCAGAACCTAGACACACGCTGCTGGCCAGAGCCTGCCTGGCAGCCTCTCTCTGCCTCTTTCCCCAGGTGGTTGCGCTGTCGTCGTGGAGTCTCCTGAGAGATTCAATCTACTACACGCTGTCTGTGGTTGCACTCATCGTGGTGAGTTTTTGAAGGTTCTTCATCTGTGGGAGCCCGTGTCTGCTGCCAGCTGTGAAGGGGATCTGCTGTGGCATCACAGTCTTGTAGCTGAGATCCCAGCCTGAGCGCTCACGGGGATTTCTGCTTGTGGAAAACTCCTTGTGGTCTCCTTGGCTGTGCTGGGAGCCTGGCTCGAGGGCAGGAGGTGCAGGAGTGTCTGGAGAGCCCAGAGGGGTGGCTGGGGCAGGGCGTGGTGGCCCAGTGCAGGCATGGGGTGCAGAGCTAAGGCCACGTTCTGGGGGGTCAGTGCTCTCCTGGCAGTGACTGCCTAAAAAACATGAAATAACCTGTAAGGAGGCAGCACTTGTGCCCAGAGGAGAGCGATCCTGAACAGCTCCTACGGAGTGTTCACGTTAGTTTTTCCACACGTAACAGGGGCAGGTTCAGTGCATGCTGACAGCAAGTCCTCCAACAAAGACTGCACTGTCAGCAGTTCTTAGGGCTGTACCTATCCTGGTTTTCATCCAGCTCAGAAAATGCTCCAGATCTCTCAGAATTGGGCTATTCAGTAAAAAAATGTTGGCACTAGTGTTAGATAAAGGCACTGCTGTCAGTTTAGCATTACCTTTGCAACCAATACCAAACGTAAAAATTGAGTTTTCAGGTAGCAGTTGTACTTCTTTCTGCCCCTTGCCTAGCCTAGTACCCTAGATTCCCTAAGACAGGAAGAGTGATCTTGTGAGGTTAACTTCCATATGTCAGCGAGAAGGGGACTTGACAGTCAGAAGAGGGTCTCTTGCATTTCTATAGTCTGGGTTACTTTGCTTAGTGGGTTTCTATAGTGGGTTTGGTTTGTTTCCTCCTGCACAAGCTCGTGTTTCCAGACATACTTTGTAGCTGCAAAGGCCTCTATCTGCCTCATCCCAAACAGGGGATCTTTCTCAACCTGTTTCTAGTTTTATTCTTCATACTGCAAGGCCAGCCATTTTATACCTGATGAAAAATAACTTATCTGCATAATTATTAGCAATGAGCTGCAAAACAAAAAACTTTTTGTTTTGTTTTGTTCTGACAGTAACCTCATACCAAAAAGTGTTGCTAAACAACAAACAGAGCCACACATACTAATTGCAGTGAGTTCCATTGCACAAGCCTGGAGATATCCAGCAGGCATTCTCTTAGGTCGCTCCACAGGAAGCACAGATGTGGGCATCTGCCTGGCATCTGGCCTCCTGGTGCTTGGATTGGACACTTCATTTATTGCATGGAGGCAGACAAGTTGAAAATCTATTGACTGTGTCATCAGTTTTAAATTCTTTAAGTGAGGCAGGTTTTTTTCATGGCTGGTTCATCCCTGTGGCTGTCAGCTGTATCAGGATGTGGGGAAGAATTCTCTGTTTTGTGTCCACGGCGCCCCTGAAATTCCTATCTCCATGTTTTGTGCCATGAGAAAGTTGTTTGGCTTGCAGAACAGACATCTCTGTTACTCCTAAGACTTCTGTCCTACACTTTATTTCTGTATAAGCTGTCTTCATAATGACAGAACTGCAGGAGTCCTTTTCTTTTGAGAGTGTACCCCATAATACCAGGATACAGTTATTTTTTTCCCCTAAGCTGTGAGTTAGCTTCTCTGCAGCTTTATGCCCACTCTTCTGCTCATTTTATCAGTGGTGGAGTTCAAGGCCCTCCAGGCAGCCAGGGATAATGCAGCTCCAGACATGAGGGGAGGCTTGAATGCACTGACAGAATTTTTATTCCCATGTTGCAGCACTACCTGGCTGGTGTTAGTCCATAGCAATCATTGCAAATGACTTAAAACACCTGTTAGGGAAGAGCAGAGAAAGGTGGGAGGAAGGGAAAACATTTTAAGTGTTTAAGGGTTCAGCTTCCCAGTAGCTGATGTGCCAACCCTTTTGTATGCAGTATTGCTCCCCAGCTGGTAGTACATGAGAATTTCTCCTTTCAGGTCAAGCACTGCTTTAGTTAAAGAAGTTTCTCCTTCCCCTCACTCACCCAGGCTTCCCAGTGTCTCTAATTTTTCCTGTCCTTTTAAGGCAGAATCAAACTGAGGTGGAAGGACATTGTTCCTCAAATTCTGAGGCTCAGGTGGGAGATGAGCCAGGGGCTCTGTGCAGAGCACAGTGTAGCCTGCCTGTGGTTGCCCTTAATCAGATTTGTCTGCTCCTTTTAGAAGACACTTCAGCGCTTTGTATACAGGGATAATTTTTCCATATGAGGGCATTGAGACTTCTCTGCAGCTGGAATAGAGTCATCAGTCTTGAAGAATTATATTGTTTGTAGAAGTTTGTTCTCATGGTGTTTTAAACAACTGCCTGTGGTGCTGTGTTAAAGGTTTCACTCCACTGGTGTCTTTACTAATCATAAATACACCTGAGGGGAAATAAATATATTCCTTTCAATGCTAAGATACAGCAGCTTTAAAAAGCTTGATATTGTGCTGCGTAAATCAATATGACTTTGATTCCATTTGAACTAGAAAAGGAAGTACACAGTGCTGTTGTAAAAAATAGAGCTGTATAGACTCACCTGTTTGCTCCTCCAGGCCATTTGATGAGAGAGAGTGAACTCTAAACCACAGAGGATAAAAGTGGATAAACCACATTTATTGTACTTAATTCATTTTGATTCAGCCCTATGATTTTTTTTAAACTTTATAAGGATGCTATCTTGTCTTCTTGTAGAGTTTGGCAAAACTTACTCCTTATTCTCTTGAAAGGAAAAAAATGCCTGTGTATCTAAACTTGAAGGGACATGGTCAAAGTCATTAGTGGCAAAATAGAGATGGGTGCTATTTTTAGTCACAGTAGTCAGTGCACATGCTTTCACATCCCATCACACCAAAACATTTTAACATAAAACAGGCCTTGTCAGATCAGGATGACTGGGAGCTGTAATTTAGGAGGTTTTGTGGTCATGTTTTCTTCCAGTAACCAGTGTAACTTGTGCCTCGTGCCGGCTGTCACACAGGAGCCGTGTGCCGGCTCTGTGCCCAAGGAGAAGTGTTCACTGTGCTTCCAGGGCCTCGTTCCTTTCCTCTCCTGTTTCACCGTGGATCTGTACCCCCGGTGGGGCACACATTTCCTTGTTCGTGCTTTGGAAGGCAGAATGGATCACGGCCGGTGGCTGAGGCTGTGCGGGCAGCGTGTGGCACCAGCTCCAGCCTCCTGCGGGGCACCGGCACCATGTGGGGAGAGCCGAGGCATGGGGAGCAGCAGGGCTGGGAAAGGGTCTGGTCATGGAGCACCGTGTGGGGAGAGCCGAGGCATGGGGAGCAGCAGGGCTGGGAAAGGGTCTGGTCATGGAGCACCGTGTGGGGAGAGCCGGGGCACGGGGAGCAGCAGGGCTGGGAAAGGGTCTGGTCATGGAGCACTGTGTGGGGAGAGCCGAGGCATGGGGAGCAGCAGGGCTGGGAAAGGGTCTGGTCATGGAGCACCATGTGGGGAGAGCTGAGGCACGGGGAGCAGCAGGGCTGAGGAGCAGGCAAGGGGCAAGGGGAAGGGTCTGGTCATGGAGCACGGCAGCCACCTGCCGGTGTGAGCCTTGAGGCACTGCAAGTGTGAGCCTTCAGGACAGGTCCTTCCCTCACACCCCTCGCCATGGCGCTGGCCCTTCCCTCACAATGCCCGCCATGGCGCTGGCCCTTCCCTCATGCCCCTCACCATGGCCCCAGTCCTTCCCTCACGCACCTTCCCTCACACCCCTCGCCATGGAGCTGGCCCTTCCCTCACACCCCTCACCATGGCGCTGGCCCTTCCCTCTAACGCCCGCAATGGCGCTGGCCCTTCCCTCACACCCCTCACCATGGCGCTGGCCCTTCCCTCACAACGTCCGCCATGGCGCTGGCCCTTCCCTCACACCCCTCACCATGGCGCTGGCCCTTCCCTCACAACGCCCGCCATGGCGCTGGCCCTTCCCTCACACCCCTCGCCACGGCGCTGGCCCTTCCCTCATGCCCCTCACCATGGCCCCAGTCCTTCCCTCACGCACCTTCCTCACACCCCTCGCCATGGTGTTGGCCCTTCCCTCACATCTCTCACCATGGCACTGGCCCTTCCCTCACACCCCTTGCCATGGCTCCGGCCCTTCCCTCACGCCCCTCGCCATGGCTCCGGCCCTTCCCTCACAACGCCCGCCATGGCGCTGGCCCTTCCCTCACACCCCTTACCTTCCCTCACGCACCTTCCCTCACGCCCCTCGCCATGGCTCCGGCCCTTCCCTCACAACGCCCGCCATGGCGCTGGCCCTTCCCTCACACCCCTTACCTTCCCTCACGCACCTTCCCTCACGCCCCTCACCATGGCTCCGGCCCTTCCCTCACAACGCCCGCCATGGCGCTGGCCCTTCCCTCACAACGCCCGCCATGGCGCTGGCCCTTCCCTCACACCCCTCACCATGGCACTGGCCCTTCCCTCACGCCCCTCGCCATGGCTCCGGCCCTTCCCTCATGCTCCTCACCATGGCTCCTGCCCTTCCCTCACAACGCCCGCCATGGCGCTGGCCCTTCGCTCAGGGAGGAGGCCAGAGGAGGCCGCTCAGCGCTGTTGGGGAGCCACAGTGCCCATCCATCAGCAGGGCTGCCAAAGGGGCTGTCACAGACCTACCCCGGGCTGGGAGCAGCACCCTGGGCCAGCAGGACGTGGCAGAGCTGCGAGCAGAAGCTCGCTGTGGATCTGCTGGCAGGGAGGAGGCCATGTCTGCTGAGACAGCCGGCTGGGTCTCTGGCTCGCCCTGCTTTCCCTCTAACTGCTGCACAAGGATCCCGTGGCTTTGGGGAGGGAGAACCTGCTTGCTTTGACTAGGTGAGAGTGACTTAGGGTTGAGAGGTTCATAGGCTGGGCAGGAGCGCAGTACCAAAATACACCCCAGCTTAATGCCATTGCCACGAGCCCTGGTTTGCTTTGCTCTGTCCCCTGCCTCAGGTGATGAGCTGTTTTCAACTGTGGTTTTGTGTATAACACGCTATTTTTAAATCTTTTTCTCCACAGTTCATTTACGATGAAAGAGTTTCCTGGTAAGTGAATCTGTTTGCTTTTCATTTTTTCTGGTTATACCACAAAAGCTGCCATAATCAGTGTTTATGAGGAGAGAAGGAGAAAGCTAAGAAGTTCTGCAGGGCAGCTATTTGCTGCTGTGTGAGAAAGGTCAGCACAAGACAGGCTAAAATAATTAATTTTTTTAGCTAGAGAAGAAAGCCCAGGAGAGTGTTGCTCAGACAGTTCCTGGTGCAGCAGCAGCAGACAGTGCCCTCTGCATGCCCTGCAGCAGCCTGGGGATGACAGTGTGCTCAGCAGAGCTGTGTGTGTCCCAGAGGGAGCCACCCAAGCAGTTATAAATAAGTGCATTCTTGTATTTTTCGTAATTTAGTAAATGGCCAGTTTAAGGAAATAAAAAAAAATAAAATCCCTATTAAAGTGTTAAAGAGCAGTGTAGTAGATAAGGTAGTCTTGGAGGGCTGCAGATACTTTTCAGTTGCTTTGGTCTCGTGGTTTTGTTTCCAGCACATCCCAGAGGTGATGTGGTGACATCTGGAGGTGACAGTGTTAGCTCTGGTGTCACTTCCAGCTGGTGTCATTTGGATTACAAGCACTAGGGAGCGTCAGGCTGCATGGGCTGGTGTTTTCCCTCACTGGCTCTTGCCCATTTCAGAGGCAGGTTTCAAACACCCGTTCTTGGCAATGGCCTGGTTTTCTTTGTTGATTTTTTGTGTGGGTTTTTTAAACTGAAATTCACTCGAGGGCCAGTTGTATTTAACTGTGCTCTTAAAAAAAAAAAAAAAGCATAACACAGATGCTGAGCGTTGAATCTTCAGGAGCAGGGAATTAAATTTTGATATAGTTAGTGTAATATCTCAAAATCCTTGTGGAGAAAATGTTCCATGAGTTTAACATACAGTAGTTTGATAATGGATAATTTCCACAAGGACTAGCAGTCTGCCGTGGGGAACTAAGCAGAATACAGCATTTTGGACAGTGAAAAAGGTTACCTAGAAACAGGCTCTAAAAGTCATATTGTAATTTGTTTTCATACAAATTTCATTATTCCATAAGTTTGACACAGAAACAGCAGAAGGAAAAAACCTGTCAGTATGGAATGAGCAGTTTGAACTGCTGCCTGCTGCATTCTCAGCGCTCATGCAGCAGCTCAAGCAGCAGAGCAGCTGCCCCTTGCTCAGGTTCCCTCAGCAGGATCGGCTTCACAAAGCCCAGCATTACCCCCCTGCAGGCAGAGCACGGTGGCTGCTCCACATCCCATGGTTATTGTCCTCACAGAAGTGTTGGGGGTCCTTGGGTGTGCAACTTGCTCACTGAACTCCTGGGATTTGTCACTTGTTCTTAGCATGCAGGTCAGTTTGGCCAAGTAAAGTCACAGAAGTCAAGAAAACGAAGGAGGCATCATGCATGGATGTGTGAGCCGTTTCTTTATGCACCCCTGTTTTTACAGAAGAATGTTTAAAGCAGCCCAGGAGGGCCAAACCTTTCTTTTGTGGCATGGCAGATGGGGAATGGCTGAACAGGGGCTGCTGATGCCATGCCCTGCTCTCATGTGTTCGTGTTGTTCTTGCTTCCAGGTGGGAGTCCTTAGTCTTAGTGCTGATGTACGTCATCTACATCTTTATAATGAAGTAAGTCAAATGTGCCCTCAGCTTATCTAAATCCTAAGGCTCCCTGCTCCCTTTGCCTCACCTAGCCTTTATAGCAAGAAGCAGCACCCTCCAGTTCTGCCAGGGGAGGTTTGGCTTGGCTTTTAGGGAAAATCTCTTTGCCAAAAGGGTTGTCAGGCACAGGAACAGGCTGCCCAGGCCAGTGGTGGGATCACCATCCCTGAAGGGGTTTAAAAGATGTGTAAATATGGTGCTCAAGGACGTGGCTTGGCAGTGCTGCATTAACACTGGACTTGCAGAGTGCAGGGGTTTTTCCCACCCTAAACTATCCTGTGAATCTGTGCTTTATGAATCTCATTCTGTGTTAACTGACCACGGCTAGTGCAGCAAACCTGTGACAGAGCAGAGACCTGGATCCATCCTCAAGTGCCACCAAAACAGTCTCTTCTGATTTCACTTTAGCATCTCTACTTGGAAATAAGCAGGAGTGAGATTCCACTCTACTTTTCATGGGTGTGAAGCTCTGTAGCAGTTCCTGCTTGCCTGGAGACCCATGGTAAAACTATAGCACAGTCAGCAGTGATTTTCTGAGCATCTGACTTCTTCCACACAAGTTCTTGCTAGTAAAACTGGTCTGTTCTTCTGTTTGGTTCCTCTTCTCCCTGTCTTGTTTTCAAAAGCCAGTGGAAAGGAAACCCAGATTCAAACTGGAACATTCAACAAAACCTAGCAGCTGCCAAGCACACCAGTGGTCTTGTCTCCACAAGTGAGACTAGAGATTTGTTTTGAAATGATGAAAAGAGTAAATATTGTGAGAGCCATTCTCAGTGAGAACAGCAAAACACTCAGGCCGGCTGAAGGGAACACAAATCAGAATTCATCTAATAATTAGAAATTTTGACATGGAGGGTAGCTTCACTCTTGGAACAATTAACTGGCCAGCAAGGCAGTTGTAATGTGTAAAATTTTTTTTTTTCTGTAAACAACGTTGTGAGCAGGCTCTTCAGACCTGATTGGATGCAGATTTAAAGGTTGTCACCCTAGTCAGGGACCTCTGCCAGGTGTTTATAGGGTTGTACTCTTGCCTTTGAGTATCATGAGGAGAGCCTTGGCTCATATTTGTGTCAGTTCCCGGATGCTTCAAGAAGCAAGGATTATTCCCCACTCCTCCCAAAGTTGAGGTGAATTTAGCATAAGGTGCTGTGTTTCTTTGTTGAGTCCTCCCAGTAAAATAATGCTGCTACTCAGGTGTAATTATGTGATAAAAAAATACACGTGGATGACGACAAGCAAAAATTACTCACGATACAGAATATTCATCACACCTAACACATAAACATGTCATTCAAGGTCCATGGCTTCTATCTTTCACAGCCACCTGGGTAAAGACAGATTGTGTGATGTACAATTTAGCTGGAGCTCTGGGATACCCCTTGAATCCAGAGGAGTTTTCTCCCCTCCCTTAGCTGTGTTGCACAGGATACAAGGAAAGGAAGACTGTCAAAAAGTAAAGGTACATCCTGAGTTTGTTTCATTTGTGCAGGTACAACTCAACCATACATCACTGCTTTGAGAGGAAGACAAAAAACTCTGCAAACATGGTGAATGGTTTAGCAAGTAACACGGAAATGGACGACAACAGCAACTGTGATGCCACAGTGGTGTTACTAAAGAAAGGTAACTGTTCCAGTAAGTCACCCTCTCTCTTGCATCATTCTGGGTGTTCTCTCCCTGCTCACACAGTGGGAACTGCTGCTGTCTCGTAAGCCATGAGATAGGAGGGGACACGTGGCCCTTTTGAAACCCCCGTCCCAGATGGAGGGCACGGTGTGGTGATCCCAGCCACTGCAGCCTGTGCCACTGGAGGTGGCTGAGGCCTCTTGTGGCTGATTTTGCTGTTGGACAAGTGCTTGGCTGTGAGGACTCCTTCAAGCCCAGGGGCTGCTTATCTAGCCTGTTACAGCCATTTTAAGTCCTCCTGTGGGCACTGTTACTCTGCACTGAAGTTGCCCATTTACAGCATCTCCAGTTAAATTTAATTCCACTCAAAAGGGACATCAACTGAGCAAGAAAAAAGGTCCTACTTAGACCAGTGTACACTTTACCCCCAGAGAAGGGAGGGCAGGGACTCTGTATTGGTCTGGGTCCTGTGCTCTTACTGCACATGCTGGCTTCACCATGCCCAACTTTTCCATGTAAGTGGTCTTTAAGGGTGTTTCACTTCAGCTGAAATCTGTTCCAGTTTGACTTTAGTCATGATCATGTATAAAAATGGTTGTGTTTCTTCAGCTTAAAAGAAATTCCCCCATCCCATAACTCAGCAGCAGTAGTTCAATGTCTGCATTTACAGGGATTTCCTAAACCATATTCACAGTGGATTTATTTTGTCTTTAAAACAGTCAACAAGCATGTGCAGTATCTGCTTGGGATGTATATGTACCTGTCCTCAGGAATAGCACCTCCTTTTTCCCTGAGGCACTGGTTTAGCCTGAGAAGAAGCTCCATCTTATCAAAATCAGTCCAGGTCTCTGACCACAGATGTCCTGCCTTTTCTGTTTAGCTAGTCTATCCAAAAAACCCAGCCAACCAAAAATAGGTCTCTTTTCCTGCAAGGGGGCTGGAGAGGCATAAGCTGTGTACAGTAAGCAGTTAAACATGAAATGCAGTGGGGTTCATTTGCAGCAGCAAGCACTTGGAGTCTGCCAGCTCTCAGTTTCAGGTCTGTTGCAGAGGGGTGGCTGTCAGCAGTGCTGTGCACTCTGATTTGGGGAAGCTGCTTTTTTGGGGACGGCTCTCTATCGCCTGGATCTCTCCACAGCAGAGCTGTGCTGGCAATTCTGTACCAGGAAAGCTGGGCTGGGAAAACTCAGTGAGCACAAACTGAGGCCTTGCACATCCAGCATCACCCAGTGGCCTCAGGGTTAGTTCTGATTGTGGGATTTGGTTTAAATGTTCCCACAAGGGGTTTTTGCATACTCTGCTGGTAACTTTTTGATTTGGACACTTGTGGTTACTCATACTGGCCAGGGAAGGAGGACGAAAGGATTGCTTCATCTTCTTGCAGATTGTTCCTGTATTTTTTGGCACTGGGCCATGGGAGGCCTGGAAAGGCAAGTGATGCTGCTTTGTGTCCCAGCCAGTGGCACAGGGCCACCAGCAGCACCTGCTGCAATGGGATGCCTGGGGTTTCAGATACTGTTTGTCTTCTGAGGCCTTTTCTGAACAGAGGACCAAAAAAGTCTGAAACAGAAAGATTTCTGTGTTTGGCAGTTTTTCCAGGTGCCATTCAACAGGTGCCAGTGTGGAAAAACTCACAAGGAAAAAGCTGTCTGGTTGGTTTTTGTTGTTTGTTTGTATTTTTATTTTTTTAATACGGAGGAGCTCACATATCTACCCTATTCCATGGAAGCCTCAGTAGGAAAAAAACAAAGTAACATGAAGGCTGAGGAGATAGTCTTTTGTAAGACTAACAGTGATGGTTAAAAATGGTAATGCCATTACATTTGCCAGTGTTTAACACTGGCTTTAATAAACCTGTTCAGAAGTGTGTTGGGTAAGGCCTCAGGTTTCCCTGCTGCCAAGTCCCAGTCCTGGCACAGAATTCACAGCCCAAGGTGCCATCCAGGTGCAGGAAGGATGAACCCTGGAGGTAGTGGGCATCAGCACTGTGCCCCAGTCTGGTGGCAGTTCCCAGCCGTGAGCTGCCAGCCCAGGGTGCAGGAGCCTTCTTTTTGTTTGTGTTGGCACCTTGCAGGAACACAGTAGCAGTGATTGAGGGCAGCATCCTCACAGAAGTGCAGGTTACAAATGGAAGTATCTGCCTTGGTGGGATGGCTGCTGTTGAAGCAGTGGTCTGCCTAACACAGGCCTGTGATGAACTGTGCAGAGCAGATTTAGCTCTCTGTAAGGAGCATGAGTGGTGATAGCATGTTGGCAGTTTATTTAAAAACAGGAATGTAAGGTGTGTAGAAGGCAGAAATTGAGGACAGATGAGGCCTGTTTTGAATGGTGTAGCTGAAGGAATGGTTCTTAGAGAGAACTTCTGGAACCCACGGGTTTATTCTTCTTAGAGCCACGTAGAGCAGATGGAGAGAGTGCTGGAAGAAGGCCTCAATTTGTTTTTGTTCCTTGGCTGCAGGAAATTTCCACCGTAAAGCCTCAGTGATCATGGTTGATGAGCTGCTCTCTGCCTACCCACACCAGCTTTCGTTTTCCGAGGCTGGGCTGCGGATCATGATAACCAGCCATTTCCCTCCCAAAACACGTCTCTCCATGGCCAGCCGCATGTTAATCAATGAGGTGTGTCTTTTGTCTCCCTCACCTGCCCTTCTTCTGAATTTGCCTTTTCCTGTAGCAGTGTTTGGCTTGAAATGCAACTCTGGTGTTCCTTCTGGATCCCTGGTAGCGCTCTCCCAGACTTTATCCTTCTGACAGTGGCTTCACTGAATCATCCCTTGCTCTCTGTCCCCGAGGAGATTTTAGCAGAGGTTGCTATGCCCTTATGTTACATGTAGCTGTTGCTCACAGGAGGTGCCCCTTGCATGGATCTGTTTAGTAATATGGTGCTACCCCGAGACTGCACTTAGTGTGTCACTGCTCTTGGAGTACTCCTGGAGTCAATTCCACAGCCCCTGGACCTTCTCTTGTAAAAGCTGTACTTGTGAGATTTATCTAGTGGTCTGCAAGCAAGCGACATCTTGTACCTGTGGAAAATAATTCCTTTTGCTCTTAAAGATGAGTTTTTAAAGAATTCTGCGCATCTCTCTTTCTCTGTTCCTCCATATTGCTTACAAAAACTCAACTTTTAAAAAAGTCTTATCTCTCAGCAAGACTTTGCCTTTATTTACAGAGGCAGAGGCTGATCAACAGCAGGACTTACACCAACGGCGAGTCAGAAGTGGCAATCAAGATCCCCATCAAGCACGTGGTGGAGAACGGGACAGGCCCCGGCAGCGCCGCGGAGCGCGGCGTGAACGGCACGCGGCGGGACGAGGACGCGGCCGAGGCCGGCAACGAGAACGAGAACGAGGACAACGAGAACAACGAGAACGACGAGGAGGAGGAGGAAGATGATGATGATGATGATGACGACCATGAAGGGCCATACACACCGTTTGACCTACCCAGTGAGGAGCCCCTGCGTTTCTGTGGTGTTTGTGTGGGTGTGCTGGAAAGCGTTGCAGACGCACGTAGGCGTAGGAGTGTCTCTGGGTGCTTGCATCAACTTTCACATTGCAGTGAGGCTCCTGGTGGCATGTAAAAGAAATGGGGAACTGGGAAGCAGCAGGGACCTCTCAGGGTGCAGGCATCTGGGCTTGGGCACACCTCTGCTGCAGCAGTTTTGGGAGCTCCTGTTCAGGTCTCACTCAAACAGCATTTTTTACTTTGAGTGAGGAAAAGACCTGAGCCTTAAAGAGAGTAGTTTTATGTCCTGTGGACTTTCTTAGTATGTTTAATGTATGATCACCTCTGGAGATCTCTGGTTTCAACCCCTGCTAAGAGCAGGTCCTCCAAGCCTGTGTCCAGTTCAGTTTTGATTATCTATAAGTATGGACATCCCACAAACTTTTGAGTACCTGTTCCCATGTTTGACCACCCCTGCAGCAAGGAAAAAAAGAGAAAATGCACAATTTAATGTATCATTTATTCTGAACTTCCCTTACTGCAAGTTGAGTCCATTGGTTTTTGTAATTCTCTTGTGCAAGGAATTTTGTAATTGCCTTGTGAAGGGCCTGCCTCCATCTTTTCTATACCCTTCTGTTAGGTGATTGAAGGTGAATCAGAACTCTTTCTTGGACTTGGATTTTATGTGGTTCCTGTAAGAACTTGACCAGGAAGGAGGGGGAGCACATGTAGTCTGACCCATTACTTAAACTCTCAGGGAGGCCCTTCATACCCCTGTGCCTGTCTCTGCCCTCCTATCTGCCATCACATCCTAATCTTCTGAGCAAGGAATGGAATGAGGTGCTGCTGGCATCTTGTTTGCATGTGCTAACAAAATAAAAGCATTCTGAAATAGAGCAGACGTGACTTGTGATTGTTCCCCTTTGTTTTGTTGTTTGGCAGCTGGCAAGATGGAAATATTGAAGTGGGTCCTCACATGGCCCTTGAGTTTTGTCCTGTACTTCACAGTGCCCAACTGTAACAAGCCCCACTTGGAAAAATGGTTCATGGTCACCTTTGCTTCTTCAACCCTGTGGATTGCAGCTTTTTCTTACATGATGGTGTGGATGGTACGTACCAGCTAACCCAGAAACCACTGCCTGGGAGAAGCAACAGGAGGGGGTTTGTCAGTCTAGAGAGAGGCATAGGGAGTTCTACACACCTGAATTTTCAGGTGAGAAGCCTTAGATTTGCTTCTATTTCTATTAGACCTGTCCACACTCAGAGAAGAAAGTTTGGGGCCAGTAGCCATGGCCTTTGAACTTGGTTTAGGGCTGGCATTTCATCCAGATTCTTTACCTTGGGCAACACTTCCAGCTGCAGCAGTGGAATGTCTCCCAGTTCTGCAGGGTAGTGTGAGGGTGGTGCTGAGTGACACTCTGGCCACAATAACTTTTCATTCTCTTGGAGCAAGCAAGGTCCAGAGACATGGAGTTGTGCATGATAACACTTTGAGCTCAGCATGAACAAATAGCATGGCATTCAGTCACATTCCTGCAGAACTAGAACCACTGGGTGGTTTTGTGTCTGCTTAGCTAGTATTTGTATATAATAATGTTTACAAACTTCATCCAAAATCAGGAGACAGTTACTCAGGGTAGTGAGCAACCATATAGTCTCTTTTCCAGGTTAGTGTCAGGAAAAGTGTGGAACAACTAACCTGAGAGAGTACACAGCAGGTGAGTGCTATCCCCTGCCAGTTAATGAATATACCAAAAAAGCCTGTCCCTGCCTGTATTTCAAGGAAGTGTGAGTCTGCACTGAGAGATACCCTCTGTCTCACAGCATCTTGCAGATTTAGGCCAAGTTGGTCTCGGGGTCTTACTTCTTGTAAAGAGCTTGACAGTTGATTTCCTCTCCTTAGGTGACAATCATCGGGTACACGCTGGGAATTCCAGACGTGATCATGGGCATCACCTTCTTGGCAGCAGGAACCAGCGTGCCAGACTGCATGGCAAGCCTTATCGTGGCCAGGCAAGGTGGGTCATTGCAGGGGTGGCATCCTGCTGTGGAAGTGTGTCCTGGCCTCCTGCTCCCCTTCAGGTAGCACAGGTGCTTCTTCAACAGGAAAATATACAGAGCTCTTTTCACGAGCCTGGAATTTACGACAACAACAAAGAGGGAAAGAAATTGTGCTGCTGTTGCAAAGCAGTTAACAGGTTCTCAGCAGCAGAGTGGAGGATGTTCTGGCAGTATTGTCAACTTCTAGCCTTCCTCAATAATCACAGTAATTTTCTTGTTCTGAGTATCAGTGGTATAGAACTATTTAATGGCATAAGAATCTTTCAGGTCACCTTCCAGCTTTTCTTCAGCCATAAGGACTGGAAGTTACTACTGTTTTTAAGGAAAGCAGCTCCCCTCAGCAACAGGTGTGTTAAGAGGAAAAGCAAGTAGCCAGTACTGCTCTGGGGAGCAAAACCAGTGTCTCCTCACTGACATAAGCAGCTGCTGAACAGACAACTCAGAGACCTTTTGCAATCAGTCCAGTACAGAATCTCATGCGTCATGGTCACAGTAAAGCATCAAAAGCCCCCTGGACAGGGCACCAGAGGGCTGGCAGGTCACAGCCAGCACAGCAGGTCCCCTCAGCAGCACAGGATTAGTGGAGGGGAATTCTCAGATGATCCTGCTAGGAGGATTAAGCCCCTTTACGTCTGCTGGCCTTGTGTTGTGGGGGGGCGGAGGGAAGGGAGGGAGTGAGGGGCATCTTCCATAAATCTTGTCCTTAATCAGTAGAAATTGCCTGGATTAGCTCAAATTAAAGCTGCAAGACTTTTCTGAGACATGTCTGAGTGTGTGTGGTTTCCATCCCTGCAGGTATGGGGGATATGGCCGTGTCCAACTCCATCGGAAGCAATGTTTTTGATATTTTAATTGGCCTAGGCCTGCCATGGGCTTTGCAGACCCTAGCAGTGAATTATGGATCATATGTAAGTCCTAAGTTTCTTCACATTATTGTTGTTTAATATTTATTTATTTATTTTTAATAACCCGGATCTATCTAGGAAAAAAAAGCCAAAAATAATGTGGATTTTATTTGAAAAAACAAGTAATTTTCTCTGTTACAATATGGGAGAAGCAAAAATTAAATGTCACTGGACATTTCCCATCCTTTTGAGGACAAGTAGTTCCATTTCTTCCTTGAAGACAGTAGTCTGTGCTGAAGTAAGATAGCTTACTAGAGTGCAGTGGATTTTCATACTCTTGAATGTATTCCAAGTAAGAATGACCATGACACAGAGGTGAAATATAAAATATAGATGAGATCTGTAGGGCTTCTGCTAAAAAAAATTCTGAAATTACTGAACTGTTAACACACTGGAAAGTGAGGGAAACTGTTAAATAAATAATTAGGTGTTTCAGAGCGTGACCATCAGCAGGAAACTGTGCAGACCTTTCCTGTTTAAGACAAAACCACCCAACACCAATGAACTTATCCTTTGCTTCTCAAGAACAAAAAGAGCCAACCCCTGCCCCAGAGTCACTGCAAGGTTCCTTCTGAGAAGGAAAAGCAGGAGGTGCCACAGAGTTGTAGAGGGAAGTCTCTGTGGGTATTGCTGTTACCTGGACACCACTCAACAGCAGTGTAGGGCAGAGGGAAGACTGTTGTTTACAGTCACTGGGGGAATGCAAAGTTAAAAGGCAGGAGAATGACAGAACTGTTGAGCTTGGCAAGCACCTCCTGAGGTTGTCTAGTCCCCAGCCCTCCACTCAAAGCTGGGTCAGCTAGAGCTTAGAACCTTGTCCTGTTTGGTCCTGTGTGCCTCCAAGGATGGAATCTGCACAGCCACTCTCAGCAGCCTGCTTTGTTGTTTAACCACTCTCACAGTCAAGCATTCTCATATTGTAATGGGGTTTCTGTATTTAAAACTGTGTGTGGTTCCTCCTGTCCTTTCAATGGATATCACTCAGAAGAGTCTGGCTGCACCTTCTCTGTTGTCTCCCATCAGGTATTTATGCACATTGCTAAGATCCCCCTGAATCTTCTCTAGGCTGAACAGCCACTGCTCTTTCAGCCTCTCTGTATGTCAGATGCTGCCATCCCTTAAATCTTGCTCCAAGAAGTCCATGTCTTCCATGTATTGAGGAGGCCAGAATTGGACCAAGCACTCCAGGTGTGAGCAGAGAGGGATCATCCTCCTCTCCCTGCTGGCAGCACTTCTGATGTAGCCCAGGATGCTGTTGGTGCTCCATGCCACAGGGGTGCATTGCTGACTTCAGCTTGGTGCCCACAAGGATCAACAGATTTTTCTTGGCCAAGCTGCTTTCCAGCTGGTCAGCCCCATGTGGAGTTATTCCTTCCCAAGTGCAGGGCTTTTCATTTCCCTTTGTGGACGTTAATGAGTTTTCTGCCTGCACATTTTTATAGCCTGTCCAGCTCTCTTTGCATGGCAGCACAGCCCTCCAGAGCATCAGCCACCTTACCTGGTTTTGGTTATGGGCTGTGAACTTGCTGAGCCTGCTCTCTCCCCACCATCCAGTTCATTAAAAAAGACACAAAAGCAGTCCTGACCCCTGGGGTAAGGCACCAGTGACTGGCCCCCAGCTGGGCTGGTTATCAGACTGTTCCACTGTCCCCTATATCCAGGCTGCTCTTCCTCTGTTTGTCCCCGAGGATGTCTGAGACAATGCCAGAAGCCTTGCTAAGCTCAACATAAACAATGTCTGTTGGGCTCCCCTCACCCAGCAAGGCCCCTGGTCATACAGGGCTGTCAGGCAGGGTCAGCAGGATTTCCCCTCTGTAAATCTTCGTGTCTTGTCCTTCGTGCATTTTGAAGTGGTTCCCAAGATCACGTGCTCCATCATCTTCCCAGGGGTCAAGGGCAGGCTGACCAGCCTTTAGCTCCTCAGATCTTCCCTCTTCTTGAGTAGAGGAGTGCTATAGGAATAAAATCCCTTTCTATAATGAGCAGTTTATCTGTAGCTCATCTATATTTTTGTGAAAAAGGATGAAAACAAGTGGCTGAGCAGAAGCAGCCAGCTTTCATGGAGGTGTACCTGTATCACTACTGCTTTGCACACCCAAAGTGTCCATTTTTACAGTGTGATCACATGGTTGGAAAAGGCCTTCTTGGAGTTAGCAAAATAGAGTTTCCTCCATTTTCACTTGCTGTTCCTGGATTTTTCTCAAATCCTTGGGTAATTGGACCTTGAAACAAAGCAAGTCCCCTTTTACCACTCTGTTATTAGTAATTAATTTTTGAAGTATTACTACTTGCCAGCAAAGGCTGGCATTAGCTGGGTCGGGTGTACCTTGGTGACAGTGCCTAGAGCTCCAAGGTGCTGATTGTTACTCCAGGAGCACTGAGGCTCATGGGACAGCCTGGCTGTCCTCTGAATATCACTGAGAGTCAGAGGTACTAGGTGATTTCTGAGCTGATAGTGCAGGATTTAGTACTGCTCCTCTGGTGCTAGGCAGGGCCCAAATGTGTCTCTGTAGTATCTGCTCCAAGAGGGGAACTCCTCAGAGCAGTCCTGATGCCCCTGACTTGCATGCAGAGGCAGGGGGAGATGTGTAGAAGACAAAAAGGGATTGCTTGATCATAGTTACTTTGGCATGGTGGTCCAAAACCATGACTGCCTCCCTAGAATGTTCAGTGTTACATGGGCTGTGGCAAAGTTAAGCTCCTGCTGGAAGTATACACGTTTTAATAAACAGGCTGTGATAACTTCTGAGGAAGCTGTGTATTTAAAGGTAGACTTTAATGCAGAAGAGCCTTCTCCAGCCTTCCTTTTCTGGGATTCTAAACACTCAGGGCTTTCTCCAGAGTGTGGTGTCTGTATCTCTAATGTCACATCTCGTATATCCATAAAATCTGTGCATATATGTATTGCTCCAGGCTGCCTGCCTCACAATTTCTTGTGTGCAGATTTTTCTCCCTGTTTTTCCTGGTGTAAGGAGTTCTCCCTTGTTACTGTGCAGAAAAGGAGATCTGCTCCTTCCTGATGCTGTGTGTGCACGTGTGTGGGGCAGCCTGGTGCCCTGTGATCGTGGCATTCAGCTCTTTCTCAGCCTGAAGTGGCTTCACGTGGATTCAGGCCTTGTTGAGTAAAGAAGCTCACTCCATGGGATAGTGTCTGAGGGGGGAAAAGGCAGCTTTGTGATCTAACAGGATGAGTCAGGAAAAGAGCAGGAGGGGGACCTGTCAGAGAGACAAATGGGCTTGCTGGAGTCACAGTGGGCGAATGGCAGAACTGGGAATAAGCTGGGCATCTCTGGAGACACGTCCTGGTGCTGGGCTGCTAAATTGCATTTTGATTGAGTGTCCCTCTTCTGACTGCCCCTTCCCCAGCCCCATGGTCAGTGGATGCTTTAGCTTGGTATTTATTTTATTCTTCCTTCCTCGTTACAAGAAGGGAAAGGAAAACCATCTTATGATTCTCAGGCTGCATCTTGGAAGCATCTGCCAGCTGATTTAGAAAAGGAGGTTCTCCTTCTGTGTTCCTGCTTTAAATGGAACATTTTCCCCTAGGATGTGGTTATGCTGCAAGTGCCTCACCCTTTGTCTTCAGCTCAGGTGTCAGTTCCAGAATTCCTGGCTTGGACCAAGGCACGACCCTTTCCCCATCAAAAGGCAGATCTATTCAGGATTAAACTTTCCACATTAGATCCCTTCTGTTTTTACAATGCCAAGTCTTTAACCCAACCATATGTTTATTTTTTCAAGGGTCCTTGTTTCTGAGCGCTCATTAATGTTCTGCCTTCCTCTGTGCTTCCCACTGGAGCTTCCATCTCCACTGCTCACTTGGCCACCCTCCTGCAGCAGCTCTGGCCTTCTGTTATGTACACAGCTAATCTGGCAGCCCAGCAGGGCTTTTGGAGGAAAAGCAGCATCCCTCTGGACCTTGAGAGTCCTTTGGCAGAGTTCACTTTCCCCTCTCTTCCAGACTTGAGTCCTGGACATGTTACTGACTCTAATCCAGTGAGGATCCTTCCCCAGTGCACCTGGCATATGCAGAGTGGAAGGATGTTTGCTCCATATCTTCCATCCAGTTGCTTCCCTCTGGAATATTTTTTTGCATGTAAATCAGACATCATCCAGCAGTATTTTAGAGAACAGGAATTTTAGCCTAAGGATAAAGAGGCAGGTTCATTTGATCACGTCAGCATTTGGGAGTATAATCATGTCAGTCCAATTTGCTCCTCTGCCTGATAACTTCAGCCAGTTTCAGCAAAATTTGACAGTACATTAGAAGTCTGAGAGATCTGGCATTCCTTCCATGCAAACAAGCAGCTTGAGACAGCAGGAATAATCCCAGTGCAATGGTATTTGGGCATCAGAGAATCCAGAGGGAAGCAAAGGCTTGCAGAGCACACATGGAGATGGGAAGCTTCACTGCATTGCTCCTCACTGGCCCGTTGATTTTCACTGCTTTCATTCCAAGGCCCCAGGGTGAATGCTGGTTTAGGACAAAGCTGGCTCCCTGGCTTTGTGGCAGAGAGATTGTTGGGGTGATTATACTGTAGTAGAGCAGAAGAGTCCCAGCCAAGCCTCTAGCTTTGCAGGAGTTCTCTCCAGCCATAGCTCCTGCATCTCCTGCGTGATCCCCTGGGTGGCCACGTGCAGGACTCCAGGTATGTACCCTCTGCAAAGTGAGTCTGGTGATACAGAGCACAACAGGGACACTTTCTTAGCAGTCTAAAAACAGGTTTAAGAAGGAAATTCCATTTAAACATGCAGGAATGCATGAGTGTTTGAAGTTCCAGCTTGCTGAGACCACTGTCTCATGGCAAGACCTTGGGAATGCAGGATTTAATCTGAATTTCCACTGCCAGGCAGAGACACTGAAGGAGAAGGATACCCAGACATACAGAAGACCTGCAGCTTTTTCGTCTGAGGGGCTGGAAACAAAGCATAGCCCTTCTGAAATTCCTTACTGGGGTAATTTCTGTCATATTTGGGCCCTGAAGCAAAACCAGTGTGGGTTTTGGCAGTAGCTCCTTGTTTTCCCTTAGGCAGCTGCCAGAAAATAACTTAAGAATAGAATAACTTTTATTTCCATTGTTTTTTCTCTGCTGTTTAGCTTCAGCCTTGGTTGCCACAGCAGTATGGGAATGGCTGGAGCTGGTGGCAGCCTCTCTGCATTTGCTGCACAAGCAGCAGGGAGGTGGCCCCCCTCAAATCTGACAGAGGAGGCTGTGAACGTGCAAACCTTCTGTGCATGATCAGCCAGAGCAGCATTCTTCTGCCTTGCTTCAGCCCCTCCACAAGCCAGTCCTCAAAGGGGAGTTTGGGAATATTGATTTTTCCTCCTTGCAGTATGAGGGAGTGCTTCTTCTGCAGACAGTTTTCTCTTGGGAAAGAGGCATTTCCTGTTCTTAAATGAACAGGGGACTGGGCTTTTCCTTATACAATTAAGATGACTCCAGCTGAGATTCTTTTTCTGGTCTTTGCCAAAATCTTAAATTATCTCTTCCTTTACTGTGAGTTTTGAATGTTTTGCTGCCCTTGTTTTCCCTGAACTTGCACATTTTCACATATCCCAAGAAAATGTATTCCATTGCCTCTTGCAGGAAATGTCACTTGTCTCATGAGAGGGCTGCTTGACTAATTTCTGCCCTAATTTGACAGATCAAGGACACATTTTTCTTAAGCTTTTGTTTCAAATTTCAAAATCTTCTGGGCTTCTTTGCTCATAGTTAAAAGTCATGATAAGAAATGGGGTAGGCTGGTGATTACCAGAAGAGTGGAATCAGTTTAATTTGCATTTCCAGA
Source organism: Luscinia luscinia (assembly GCA_034336685.1). NCBI lineage: Eukaryota > Metazoa > Chordata > Aves > Passeriformes > Muscicapidae > Luscinia > Luscinia luscinia. The sequence continues at coordinate 110,659,435 of CM067609.1, forward strand.
GCTGTAGACTGATGGGAAATGTGTGAAACAGCAGCGGGTAGTCCAAATTCAGATCCAGGAAAAGAAAGGGTTTGTCAAGAAGCTCATTTGGCTGAACTAGATACACATCACAGCTGGAAAATCTGGAAGAAGAAGTGCAAGTGTTTGAGTAAAAAAGATGTTGCTGGTGAGCTCCAAGTTCTGGAAAAGGTGTGAAGAATTCCAGATGCTTCTGGTGAGGCTCAGGAGGCGATGTGTGCATGGCACCTCCCTGCCATGGAGCAGACAGAAAAGGACAGAAACCAGAAACTGAGCTTTCAAACAATTGAGAAGCAAATAGAAAACAACAGAAGGACAGCTGGAGCAAGTGGATGTTGATGTCAGGCTGTTCCCAAGCTCTCTTGCCCTGGGATGTCTGGGGGATGGATTCCATAGATGGGTGCCTGGTGTAATCCCAAACGAACTGGGCTCGCAGTGCTGTGGGGTTCCCCTGTGCACACCAACATTCCCGTGGGTTTGGCTTGCAGGGAGCACTGCAGGGTGTGGGCAGGGGCACAGGTGGCCAGGCTCACTCAGCAGCTCTGGCACATGGGGAGAGAGGCAGGATCCTTCAGGTAACCAGAGGAGGACAGTGGGAGGAGCAAGGTGTGTGTGAGCCGTGGGGATTCTGCCTCTCTGGGGTTTCACTCTGTCCAAACCACTCAGCAGCACTGGATAAAAACCACCCATGGTTCTGTAGGCTCACTTTCTGAGGTTGATGGATGCCTGTTAGAAAATGTGGCAGGGCTGCCAGGAACATTCTTGTTATTTAGGTTAATTAATAGCTCTCTGCTTTGCCCAGCAGTGGGAGCTGGGCTAGATACCAGGCCAGCAATGTGGCTGGTTAAACCCAGGCTGAGGACTGTTAACCTGGAGTGAAATTCCAGTGTTTTGGTGCAGTGACCCTGCCAGGGGAACTTGGTGCTCTCTCTGCACTGGGGGTTGCCATGCTGGCTTGGCCCACATACAAACAGCATGATGTGTGTGGCTCTTACATTGGTAAAGCTGCTGTAAATAATTAGCATACATTTTTTGAATTATCCCTAATGGCATTTTTTATTCCCCTAAATGACCTCCAAGGAGGAGCCTTGCAGATAGTCTGAAAAAAGCAGCCCCAAACACCTCTCTGTCCTCAGTAAATTAGACACAGAGGCCTTTGGAACGCTCTGCTGGTTTTATGGAGGATGAAGTTGTAACTGAGAAGTGGTGTCTGCACTTTAGGTTAAATTCAGACATTTTCCATGCTAAAGTAATTCCACCTTCTTCATTTACTTCCTTTTCCTGTAGATCCCTTTCCAACTGATACATTTTATACTGACAGTTTTTACAGATATTGGCGCTGGTCAAACAAAATTCCTGACCAAAATCCAGACAGGAATTTATTGTATCTCTTTCCTGGCCAGCTGCTGTTAATTTGGGATAGCAGGGAAGGAAGCCTTAAATATGGATTTTAGTTTTAGTAGACAGAGTGGGCGTAGGGATTTTTTGCACTTTATAGTAACGCAGATGCAGGTTAGCTCTTACATGTGGGTGGAAGCAAGAGAGGTGGAGTGGATGCACAGGAATGACTGAAGCAGAGTAGGCTGGTCCATCTCTGAAGTTTACCTTAACAGTGGGATCATGACATTTTTCATCTTCAGTTATGCAGACAGTCCCAAAATCAGTCTTCATGCCCTGGAGCAATCCAAATCCCCATTTCTTTGGGCAGTCTGATGAGAATATTGTATTTAACATTTAGTGGCCATAGGAATGTAATGGTCCTGCTGTGCATCCATACCCTTACAGCACATTCTAAAGAAATCTTCCAGTACCTTTCAGACAAAATTATCATCGTGGCTGTAGCCTTGTTTATGGTGTCAGCAATCAGTAGGGAAGGAAAATGTGTTGTTTGTGTGAGCTGGTAGTGGCATGAAAAGGATTTCCTGGCTGGTGGTGCAAAATGGCACCAGTCTATCAGCATTCCTGCATTTTTAAAATTGTAGTGCTGCCTGTTACACTAGCAGTACCCACTTCTCTTGCAAATGGGATTCTTTATAATCTAACTAGAAGGATGGGGGCATTGAGAAGCCCAACCTTCCCTAGAAGGATGTTGCCTCCTCACAGTAGCTCCTGGGGAAGTCCCTTGAGATCCTCCACTGAGTCACCTCCTGATGATGCTGCAGGTGATGCTGTTTGAGGTCATATAAAAATGCCCAAAAGGGTAATGATTAAGATCCCCAAGAGAAGGCTGGGAAACCAAAAGTGTGGTCCTAGCTGAGGATTGGAGAGATGGCTTTACTCCCTGTAGCCTTCATTTGTAATGTTAGGCTTATGTCTCACAAAAATAATGTTTTAAAAAGTATTTGGGGTCTTAGTGACTGTGACTGGGGTCTGCCATGGAGACAGCGTGACCAGAGCCTGTGCTGTACCTGGTACACAGCCCTGCAGGCAGTAAGTTGTCTCCTTTAGCACTGCCTCAGTGCTAAATCGTGTCCAGTCTGTGTTAGTGTGCCATGATGCATTGATACAGACCATTTTTTCAGCACCTGAGGCTCTGGTTTGGAGATTACTGACTTGTTTCCTTCACCAAGAGGGGGGATCAGGGAAGAAATCAGGCACTTGTGTGTGTCCTTGTTTATTTTCCCCCACTGTGAAGCATCAATTGGTGACTGAATGCAAAATTTCCTGTTGTTTCTTACAGGACTCATATAAGAGTTAGAAAATGCCATGATATAATAGTGCAAGGGATGGCAAAGGTCATGTGGAAGTGGAACACTGTGAAATGCTGTCAGGTCCTAAGGGTGCTCCTCTAATGACACTCCTTCTTTGGCAAAACAGGGAGTAGGCAAAGTTATCTTTGATGTAATGGTCTGACTTGGCATTTACAGCTTGCATGCCATTGTTTAGGAGCTCAGCAGTTTAGGATTATGGAAGTATAAGCAGAGAGGAATATTGCTGTTGAATTTGTGAGATGGTTTGATAAACTTCCTTCTTTTACAGATTCGGTTAAACAGCAGAGGACTTATCTATTCTGTTGGTCTCCTGCTGGCATCAGTTTTTGTCACAGTATGTATATAGTCTTTTGTTCTTCTTTTTCCACCTGCTCCTCTCTCACCTCCAGCTGAAACAGTGGTGCAAAGTCTGTTGTTACAGGATAGGGGTGCTCCCTGCTGCTGAAAGCTCCCCAAGGCCTTGATCTGGCTCTTTGCAGGAGCTGTCACTCCCATGGGATGGCACTCCTGCCTGTGTGTTTCCAGAGCCATTAGTAACCATCAGGTATTTCTGTGCTAGAGCTGAAGCAGGTCCCTTGAGGCATGATGAGATCCATTGTCCTGTGGGACAAGCAGACAAAATGCTGAGCTGGTGGCTTGGCCCTCTCTAGGATCCTTCTGAAATACAACACAGTCCAGGAAAAACAGTGCCTGAATGTTTCTGTTGAAATCAGTTCTTGGTGTTCCCTGTGCTTTCCCAGAAATGATAGGAGAGAAATGATGTGACATCTTCCAAATCTTGAGATGGGGGCATCCTGTGCAATGCACACCAACACAGTTCCCACATAAATAAGACTTTAATCTTTGGTAGGAGCAAACCATGCCAAGTCAAGCAGTCTTAGACTGTGTGGCTGTAGATTGAGATGCAGAGGAGCACATGAAGCATTTTGAGTTTGAAAAGGAAAAAAAAAGGAACCTGGCCTTTAAATCCATTTCTGATTGAATTAAATGGGATGATTCTTGCCAAAATGAAATTCACTGCAGAAACCTAAGGTGAGGTGATGTAAGTCAGGGTGGCTTCTGTGACTGCTGCTCTGATTTACTTGAGCTGTGGTTTTCAGCTCAGTTGGTGCAGTTTGTGATTGCTTATCATCAGTGAAGGGACAGCCCTCTTTTGTCTCCTGTAGCTGAGGAGGGGATTTACCACTTTATTCAAAATGTTCCTGCTGTGGTGGCTTACTCTGTGTTTATTGTAGGTTTTTGGTGTCCACATGAACAAATGGAAACTGGATAAGAAGCTAGGGTGTGTGTGCCTTTCCCTTTACGGCATCTTCCTGTGTTTCTCCATCATGACAGAATTCAATGTTTTCACCTTTGTGAACTTGCCCATGTGCAGAGATCACTGATGCAGGTGGCAGACTGTGGGCAGGAGCCTCCTCTTTACCTGTGCAATACGAGCCACGGCCCGCGGCCCCTGGATGCAGAGCACCGCCGGGTGGTGCCCCAAATATCTCCTGTTCACTGCTCATAGGACCCGTGGCCCCACCCTCTCCCTGGCCCCCACCTCCTGGAACAATCCTGCATCCATGTGAAGAGTGGTTTTCAACATCCCTGTGATTTCCTAGCTCAGTTTTTGAACAGTGTGACTGGGACTCAAGATGAACTGGCTGCTAACTGGCATTAAGCCAGTCAAAACTGGTCTGCTACAATTCCTTCTTTTTTTAAGTTATTTGATGGAAGACTAATTAATTTATGACTTAAGACTATTGCTACAATGCAGAAGAGGGTACGTCGTATGGAGGTTGACTTTCAAGGAGAATTGTGGGAATTTTTTTTGTTGTGGACGGTGTTTTTTGTTTGTTTTTAGCTTTTAGTTTTGGGTTTGCAGGGTTTTTTTGTTTGTTTGGGGGTGGGGGGTGTTGTTTTTGTTCTTTTGTTTTTTGTTTTTTTTTTTACTTGCCAGAGATCAACGTTCTCTCTTGCATCTTCTCCTCCTGAGTGCTGGGTCTCCTGTAACAATCCAAAGGCCACAGGGCAGTGTAAAATGGAAATTCAATCCAAGGTACTCAGCATAAGAATGGATAAAAGAAGATTGTCAAGGAAAAAACTGATGACTTTTTACTATAAACAGTTAACCTTGTACAGGTTTGTTAAAGAATGCAAGCTAAATGTGGATTCAAAGGGTAAACACTGCTACCATTTTACTATGAATGTTGAAGTTTTATTACTACAGTGTTTGCTATTTCCAAGCAATAGTTTGATCGCCAGCCCAGGAGGGCTACCAAGGAGGTGTCCTGGTTTTTAATGGTCTGCACGTGGAAGTGGAAGGTCAGAACTTTCTCTGCCTCATCAGATTTCTTCTTTTGGGGGGATTCAGTAGTTCATGTCTTACTCGTTCTGCGGAGGACATAAGTACATGTGAAAACTTTTCTAAATGAGTTACAGACACTGGTTTCTTTAAGAGGAAGGAGGCATATTTTGCACAGACGTAGTTACCGAAGTCATAATCTGCCATTCTTTAAAGAATACACTGGACCTGGTGAGATATTTGTCATCTTAAGCAGTTGAACTTACCTGATAACAGACCATGTGGGTTCATCACACCTCCTTTTGGGAGAGAGGAAGACACAGAGGTGGCACATTTTAAAACGTGGAATATCTTCAATGCAGACTCGCTCACGGATCTTAAGTTATTGTGAAAGTTTAGCTATTCATTGTTCCAATATCCCTGCTAGATTTTGTATAATTCTGTATTAATATGCAGGCAGATTCCACCCTGAGAAACACCATCACTGCTTCATTTGTATGTATTGATACTGTGGGTTCTGGCCACTGCGGCTCTTGTATTTACTTTAAGCACTGATCACTTCTGATCCATTTGGTATGTTTTTTCCTCTTGTATATGTTCTGCTATGAAATGTATTAAGAGACTACCAGCTAGATGAATGTTTTTGTCTATGGTACAAACAGTGGCAAATAATAGTAAAGGTACAGCAAACCCAATGTAGCAGAAAGAAAGGAAAAAATCCTGAAACACCAAACCCTAAACTATAGCAGGAAAAGAAAGAGCTCCAGTTTAAAAGAAAAAGAAGAGAACTATGTTCTGTTCACAGACGAAAAGCCAATTTTTATTTCATTTGCACTTTTGGAATTGATTTTTTCAATCTTATTCTCTTTGGGCAAAATGTTGTAAGTGAAAAGATTTACACCCTGTGGTTTCCCTTCAGCTCAGCAGCTGTTTTTCTTTGTTACACCAAACACATGGAGGCACTGGCAGCTCTGGCACTGTGCGTGGCAGCCAAGCCCTGTGGAAGGCGCCACATCCCACTGGCCTCGCTCGGGGAGCAACGTGTGTGCTGGTGGATCCCTGGCAAGGAGGAGGAAGGGTCCAGGGACAGACAGTGTAGAGAGAGTGGATGGCATGCCTGCATCGCCAGTTTTCATCCTGGAAAGCAATTGTGTTGCTGCTTGTTGAGCTCTGCAGCTGAGGTTTGAGCAGCCTTCTGGTACCTGGGCCCATGGGACATCCTGTTGCTTTAGGAAGCCCACTGTACCTTCCTGTTGTTGGGTTTTTGTTCCTTCTGTTGTTGTTGTTAATGAGATGAATAATAATAATAACAACCACTAAAATGCCTAAAATACTTCCTTTAATCAAATGATGTTTGCAATGATGTGCCACTAAAGCCACCCCACAAACACAGAGCTCCACTTCATAGCAAGATGCAGTTGCTCCTAAGCAGAGTGTGTCCTTGCTGATCAGGGGAAGGAAAAAAAGAAGTTTCATATCAGGGCCTGTTATTTCTTCTATTTTGAATATTTATACTGCTGCTCCAATGGAGCCAGTTGGATCTATTTCTGCGAAATAGCCATTACCTATCCCATGGCACAAAAACTGCACGAGTATTTTTTAGGAACTTTTCCTACTGGTGTGCATTAAATACTGTAGTAATTGTAGTCTTGTGTTGTGTGTAAAACCTGAAATACCTTGCTTTGATACTTGTGTGTGTTGCCAGAATGTTGTGCAAGCAGCTTGTTGTAAGCAGAAGCAAAAAGTCCCTGGAACTGCCGTCCCCTGTGCCGCAGATGGCTCGATAAGCACGTCCTGGAGCAATGCTTCCTGCCAGGGGGGCTGCTGGGGGGAAGGAGGGAGCTGAGGGGCTCTGAGCTCTGCTGGGGCTGGGGGGCTGCAGGGAGCCATGGGGGAAGCTGGGTTGTCTTGGGTATTTTTAGCATGGCTGTGATTTCATTTGCAGTTTCATCTCCTGAAAGCAAGGGTCACCTTCGCGTGCTCTGGCTCTTGGACCAGTCGACTGTTTTTGTTTCCATTCCTTGCAATTCCAGATGATCTTCAATGAGTGTTTCAAAGGGAGATTAAAGAGGCTTTTCCTCCATGGAGAGGCTTCACTGCAGTTCTGACTTTGACTTAAATATGTGATCCTTGGCTTGCTTCAGATCCGCTTGACATGGATGGCTTTCCTTTGACAGTGGTTCAAAGGCAGAGTGATAGGAGAGGGTATGATGAGAGATGGTCTTAAGACATGCTGGGGAAACTGCTTTTGTCCCGACCAAAGGTGAATTTTTTACTTGCCTTTTATTCCCTTTTTTTTAATTTTTGTTTTTCATGTGCTGTGCTTTTTCGTAGACTTTTTCTGTGACAATAACACCAATATGAAATGTGTGCATGAGAGATTCTCACTTGCACAATTTGTTGGTTTTGCTGTGATGCCACTTGCATGCTTAGTTTCCAGCTCTCTTTCCTCAGCTGTGTCACTGAAATCAATGGATTAGCTTTGGATTTGTGGTGGTGGTGCTCGTGGAGAACGAGTGCAGGACTGGGTTTTTTTCCTTGACAAAACAAAGCAGCTAGAATGGCAGTCAAGTTTTAGAAAAAACAACATTCAAGGCAGGTGGAGCAACCTGAAGGTAACACGTAATAAATACCCTGCTGTCAGAACAGGGATTTTTATATGTTTTTTCCAATTGATACTTGTGAGATAAAATGTACATTCATATTGTTGAAAAACCTTTTAGAAAACCATAGCTTTCTGCTGATTGACAAATGTTTCTTATATTAAGATTTTTTGGAAACCCTAATCCTTCCAATTGAAGTTGACAGAGATGCAATAGTGTGAGGTTTATCTGTTTCAAAGTTACACTTCTGGGGCTTTAAACTTGTTTTAAAATATATTTTAAAAATCAATCTCATTGGACCAAGCTTACCTGAATTTAGTTCTGCCTTGTACCTTTTAAAGTTTCACTTGATCAGCAGGCACTGCAAGTTAGTCTAAAGGAGACTTAAATACAGGTAAGAATGTTCCTTTTAAGCTGGTACAACTTTACCTGAATCAGTTTAAAGCCATGGTTTTAAGGAAAGCAGTGGAAGTTTGAATATTTTAAAGACCTCAGCCACTTCAGGTTCAAGGAGCTGCAGAGTTCTGAGTGTGCTGAATGCATGTACCAAGCAGAATTCAAGCTTAGTTTCAGGAAGAGAGTTTTCAGTATTCAGGGAGTCGAGTGAAATCTGACCTTTGTGAAATCAGGGGCAGAGCCCCTGTGTCTGTTGTAGGGTCAGTGATGGGTTTGTAGCAATGAGTTCTGGAAAGGGATGGGGACACTGTGTTTTTTTGGGTGAGTGGCTTTTTTATTTTCTTACCTGAATAGATAAATGACTATTAATTAATAAGACCAAGCACCTTTAAGGGAATTTACATGAATACTACGTTAGCACTTAGTGGCCTCAAATCTGAAGCACAGTTCCCAAAAGCATTTACTTCTGCCCAAACTGCTTGCACTTGTCTGGCTGAATCTGCAGAATCAAGCTCTGGTGAGGACTTGATCCCTGCCTTTTGGAGAAGTTCACTTTGTATCTGGGAAAGCAATAGGGTAAGAAATGGCAGTCTGTTTCGTTGTGCCCTAGGGATCTAAATTGGCTATGAAATTGAGTATTTTCTGGCCTGAAACAGTCTGACATCTAGGCCAAGTTATCCAAGTTTGGGTAGAAGCACCTAATTTCAGGAAGGCTTCTAAAAAAAGCACAGATTGTTTAAAGCAACATATTTTAAAATGTATTTATCTAGCAAAAATGGCTTTATTGTGGTATTTTTTAGATCAGTTTTCTGTTTTTCTAATAAGACTTACAGAAGGAGTTTGAAACCCTCCACACCAGAACACCCTGACAGAAATCATGTCAGTGTAATCTTTGCCTGCCAGGTAGGATTTGAGCAGTGCCAAAAGCCAACATGACAATTTCACAGCAGCCATTCAACAGAACGTTTTATTGCCAGCTGAGGAGAAATGCAGCCCTGTGTGCCTGACCCTGTGAGGCTGTTTGTGGCTGGTTCCAGCCCTGCTCCAGTGCTCAGCTTTGCCAGCTGAGGTTTTCCAGTGGCCTGCCTGACAAGCAGTGCCAGACCTGGGCTGGCAGAGGAGCGATGCCTGCTGCTGAACTTGTTGTCCTGTCAGGAGAGGAGAGGGCTGCTGGGGCACTGGTTACTGCTGCCAGCCTGGGATGACATTTGCTGCTCTTTCAGAGCAGGAGCATGTGTTTCCCTGAGGACCAAGTCTTTCCTTAGCTCTGGTCAGTGTTGCTTTTGGCTGATAAATGCTGGAGCAGGGGAGGGAACGAGGGCTCCCTTCACTTCACGTGTGTAGAGGCAGATGCTGTGTCACAGGAGGACTTTGCATGGAGCCTGTGTCAATGTTGGGACATTCTGTGAAATCTCTCCCAGTAGCAGACATCCCTGCACACCTGCTTGCTTCCTTATTTTATCTTGCTCCTTGTGTTTCCAGGATTGAGAATTTTGCTTTTACTTTCTCATAAGCTGCATCCCTCTGGCTTGGAAGGCCGGCTCATGTCCTGTTTTCTGTAGCACAGAATTAGTGCACTGGGCTAGCACAAATAGTGTGCAGGTTTTGATCCAGTAAGCTGGTGGGAGAGAATGCAAGGAGATCCTTGCTTGGCACACCAGCCCCCTAGCACCTGCCTCCAAACAGCACAAGCTGCCTGCCTGGGAAGTGGCCCAAGCCCCTGGAATAATCAGGCACTGCACAGGACCTGGGGACACTTCTCATGTGTTTTCAGAGACTCCCTCAGGGGAATTCTGCACATTTATTCAATAAATATAGTTGATCTAATTAAGGGATTCTAGATCTGACTTGAGCCTTTTACACTTGTGAAGCCAGATTATACTATGGGAGTTCTACTGAGGGGCTCGGTCACAAGTTCATATAACTCATTGACAGGTTTTTAGTGGTTTGGGGTTTTTTTAAATGTATGAACATAGATTTGTATTCAAGCAAAATACAGTATTTATATATATATATATACACTTTGCCTAGTAAAGTATTTGTGTTAACTGTTGTTAAATTGAAGCCATGTGGTAACCAGCTGTTTTCTGCATAGGAATAAATTCTTACTATGGCAAGTGCTAAGATGTTATAGATGTGTGAGTATTTTGGACAGTCTTACCTGTTTTTGAACTCAAGCAAAGTTTTTAGTTGTTTTAGCAAGGTGTTGTACGTGGTGCCTGGCAGTTTACTATCTGTAATACATTGTGTACATTCAGTAATATTTCTAATTATTGCTAGTCATTTGAAATTCCAGTTCTATTGCTGAATATAAAGTCAGCTTCGGGGGGAAAAAAAGAGCATGTGTGAGACATTGAGGAGGTCAGAAAGTTCTGCACTGCAGTATTTATGCATTTTATTTATTTATTTATCAAACACAGAATGCTGAGCCCCTGGTTCAAGAAAACACTTCCCCATGCTGGCAGAAGATTTAGGAACCTTATTTCAGACCCCTCCTAAAGCTAATGCCAGGTTTTCCTGGATCAGGTGCCAAGCAGACTAAGCTATTTAAAGCATTGTTCCATCCTTTTAAGTGCCCTCAAAAAGGGATGAGACCTTCTCAAATGGTTCTTGTAACTTCTATTAGTAGAGAAGCTGAAAAATGCTGGGAGATCGAAAGATGCTTCTGCAGCTGATCTCTAAGAGTAGAAATAGGTAAATAGTAAATACTCCTTGCACTTTTAATACTTGCAATGTCATTGTCACGAGGTGTGACTTGCAATAACCAAAATTCTCATTTCATAAGCTATCCACAAGTAGATTTTTTTATTACTGTTTTTAGAGGGTTTTTTTGTCCCTACTTTTCATTAAGGAAGTAATCTTCCCTTGGCTTGTTTTCCCCAGTTCTTTCAAAGTAAGTGATTGGCTCTGGTTACATGTGAAGATACCCCTAGACTAGGTGTCATTGCCAGCTAGTGCTGCCATTTATTGTCCCAGCTTTATGGCAGGGTTGTTCCCATTTACAGCAGGCAAGCACCTCCCAAGCACTCTGCAATCCTGCAGTAAAGACGGTCCCACCACTCACAAGCACAACACTCCCCTATTCCCACCACACTGGTTTGGTTTCAGGGGGTCAGCAGATCTCCAGTGTAGAACAACCTATCACATCATCACTATCAGTGTGGATACAGAAGGGATTACAAGAGCAACAGTGGAGTCCTTTTACAGACAGTGTATTGGAGGGAACTTTATTTTGCCAGCTTTTAAAGACAATGGGAGAAATTTTAGATCAGGAAAGGAAAAAAAAAAGGAAGATAAAGGCTGATTGGACAAAGTACAGCCTCAGTCTCTCCTGAAGGTGTGTATAATGTTCAAGTTTTGCATAGAGTGAGCACCCATATTCTGTCAAGCATGGAGTCCAGCTGAGTTGTTCATCCTTGGTTCTAAGAAACAAGAACAATCTTTTTCTCTCATGTTTCTCACTGCTGAGTCAGGACCTCTAAGTGTAACATGCCTTTCTCTATCATGGAACTGCCTTGTGAAATTGCTTGTAGGTGAAGTGAGCAAGCAGAGATTGAGCCACAACAAGTTTTTGAAAGAAGCCAAAGCAAGATGTTTGTGTAGTGACTTTGTCCTGAAGCAGGTTTTTTTTAAAATGGGTGCCAGAAGCAAAGGACACAAAGTGGAACTCTGTAATCATACAGCACCAGTGGAGAGCAAGTGCAGGCAAAAATAGTATAGCATCACAAAAAGCTGTCTGTAATTCAGATACTGGCAAGTTTCACAGGGGTCACATTTACATGATGATTTTCCTGGATGCTACTTGATCTTTGCAGGCCTTCATCTTTGCTCAGGAAAGGTGAGAAGTGCTTTGTCCCTTTCTGAGGGAGAAGGGAGAGAGATGCTTAACCCAACGTCTCCAGCTCTTACCCTGTCTGCAGAGGTGTGCCAGTCTGTATACCTGAGAGTTCACTGTGCAGTGAACTTTGCAGTGCACTGAAGATTTAGGGATAAATTTTAGTTAGCATTCCCTTGAGGAGCAGTGTGACTGACGTCTCACTGTCCCCCCTGGAAAGCTGAGAATCCCTACTATGCAGGCAGTATTTGTGTGAGATTGCTAATAGGATGTTACCTTCATCCTTTGCTTTCAAGACTGAAACCCTACTAGGAAGATGTTTGTAACTGTTTGGGGGATTTGGGTTTGGTTTGGGGGTTTTTATTTTGGTTTGGGTTTTGTTTGGTTGGTTGGTTTTGTTTTTGGTTTTTGTCTGTCAAAGTCCTGTGCAATACGAACCCTCCTGGCAAGGTCTGGCGATGTTTTGGGTGTTCCTCTTGCTGGGGCATTCCTCAGAGCTTCAGCCAGTGGGAGGTGTGGGAGGGCAGGAGTGGCACTTCTGCTGGGCCCAGAGGTGGGTGTGGGACAAGCAGCAGAATGGACACTGCTGCCAAGCACTGCAGCACAGGCCTGGCAATGGGAGTGGAGACTCAGGTAGAGCAGGATTCCACAGAACAAGAAGGTGAGCACAGACCTGTAAATCCTCTGGTGTGCTGCGCAGGTTCTAGCCCCTTGCAGTGTTTCTTCCAAGCCAAGCCCACACTGTCGTGTGTACGTGGTGCCAAGCCAAAGCTCAGCACCCGTGGCCAGCCTGGCATCACCAGGGCATGTGGGGACAGCCCTAGGGCCAGCACTCTGTCTGGGGGTGTTCAAGTCATTTCAGGGCCAGCAGTCAGCCAGTCAGGATCTGACAATGGCACGGAGCTATAATGGAAGATTTGGGGTTGTGCTGTTGCTGAAGTCTCAGGGTGCTGAATGCAATCCCTGCCTGTCAGTCTCTGAACCCTGGGCGTGGTGAGGTCTCTGCTTGGTGATGCAGTCACAGCACCCAAGCTGCAGGAAGCACAGCAATAAAAGTGACTGATAGGAGCACTTTCTGTTTGATTGGGGATCAAACGACACTGTATGGGTCCCTTATCTCTGGGCAATTCTGTGATGCTTTTAATCATAAGGAAGAAAATGCAGGTGGAACTGAGTGCAAATGTACATATAATGTGTGTTCATTTACAACCACCCAGAAAGCAAAACAAGCAGTGGTTTCTGGTAATACACTTCTACTCAAAATAGCTTTCTATTAAGTCATCTTAAAAGTGTTAAAATGGTGGAGCCACAGACAAAACATTTGTTACCTTTTGAAATGAGTTGCAATGGTTTTGTCATACTTGTACAAGTGTTATAGGTCAGCCTTTCTGTATGTTTTTACAACTTACTGTAGAGTAGTCTTCTATGCATAGCTGTTCCACTTGCCTGTGTAAGTTACAAATCTAACAGAAATGAAAGCATGCATTTTTCTCTGTTTGCTGGTAACCTATGAAATTAGAAACTTGTATTTCTGTGTTTTTAATGTGTTATACTATAAACAAAATTCACAGCACTATTGTCTATGGAATATCAAAAAGTTTTATTAGAATTAATTACTTTAAATGTTTTGTCAATTGATTTAATAATGTGTCAGACATCTACACTAAGACAATATAATGTTTATCAATAAAAATATCCTCTCTTTGTACTAACTTAACATTTCAGGGTGTGCTTGGACATAGGATTAGAGCACCCCTGTAGGTTACAATCCCAATTATTTATTAACTTTTGGCTTAATTTCAAGAGTACTTTATACCCCTCATTTGACCTGAGCACTGGATTAGGGAGTGAAGGAAGAAGAAAAGAGAGTTTTTATACTTAGTATTACCTGTGCCACTAAATACGTGTTTGCTGTGAAGGTTTGTGCACCATAGCAGTTCCTTTAGAGGTAATCCAGTACAGGTAGGAATCTCTGTAGAAACAAACGCTCTGGGAACTTTCTTTGTTCTTCTATGGAGAGTCCTGGAGTCGAGTTTTCAGTTACGCTTGCAATAATAACGAGGGGGCGGGCAGCCTCCCTTGGAGTGCCCTTGTGGGCAGGGCTGCTCAGAAGCCCCTGCTGTGAGAGAGGGAAATTCTTGTGCTGCTTTTCTACTGCACCAGCTAGAGAGCTGCAGTTCCCCCCGCTGCCAGCTCAGCCTGCCTTGGTGACAGGACGCTCCTTCCTCCTCCCTCATCCCACGGGACACTTCAGCCGCTGCCCCCCTCATTGTACTTCCCCTGAAGGAAGGGCTGGAGATCCTGGAAGGAAATGGCACGTCGGGGGGTCTGGCTGCCTGACCTTAAGCACCTTTCCTTGTGTCCTTGTAGCAGCCGCTGACTAAAGGGTCTGCTCCTTCCGGAGGACGCGCAGTGCTGTGCCTTAGGCAGGTTATGTGCACACCCGCAGCTCATCCCAGCTCCAGGAGAGTCCTGCGGTGCAGAAAAGGCTCACGTGCTGCTCCTGCACCTCTGTCCACCAGCGCAGGGATGAGGTGCAGCTTTGGATGTTAATGCAGAAAACGTCTTTTAAACAGTGCCTGCCCAGTGGTTGTCTTGAAAATATTTTCCATTGGTGTGATTGTTTGCTTTCCTTCTCTGTGTGCTTGCAACCCAAAGCATATGTTGGAATCCATACAGATGCTCCATCTCTGTAGATATTTCCCCATGACTGGTTTTCTGGTTCAAAGATAATCTTGCTTCTCGTCACAATTTGGTGCAACTCCAGTTGGCTGTTGGTCTCTGAAGATACTCTCACATCCTACCCCCTGCCACATGTGATATGCCAAATGGTCATCTCTTGATTCTGCCTTGTGATCGCTTCACTTTGGAAATTTTTTATGTAGCTTACAGCCTGGAAAGTTAGAAACTGGTTTTCAGAGATTGGGCGAGTAATTGAATTTCTAACCATTTTCATTAAAATTAGGAAAATCAGAGTGTGAAGGCAAGCCATCATTGCTTTCAGTGGAGAAGATGTGGATGAATATGTATTCATATTCATGTATTTGCTTTTGCTTTTTTAGAAGCTGTTCCTTTGTTAGCTTTACAGTTATTCTTCAACCATCACAAACGCTTATAAGCAAAGATGTGAATTCTTAGTACAGAACAAAAAAATATGAAGCATCAGAGCAAAAGTACAGACTGGTTAAAAGAAAACTAACCCTCCTCTCCCACATGACTACCTTAAATATGCAAAACTAGAGCACAAATCCTGGTGGTTTTTTCCCCTTTGGAGAGCACTTCTACCTTGCTTTAGAGGCCTGACCTGTGTTTTTGCCATCTCAGAAGTTATTTGCTTTGAAATAGTACTTGCAGAGATAAGAGATCTGTTCTCTGTAAATTGCAGTTTAGAATCTCCCTCTAGGCTCCGCCCACTGGGATTTGACCTGTTAATTGCAGCAGAAAGAGCGTGTGCCCGCTGTGCAGGTGGTGGGGCTGCTTGGCATCCCAAAGCAATGGGGTTTTGCACTGCAGGCAGGCTGGGGCATTTCCAGCTCTGTGCTCACCTCCCAGCTCCAGGTGAGACTTCCCACCTGAGGCTTCTGCCCATCTTTGCACGGGCATGCCAGGACATGGACATCCTAGACATGCTAACCACACCCTGGAAAACAAGGGTTTCATTGCCTTGTTAAGTAAAAGTGCCAAATTCGAATTGTTCTGCTGCCTAGAGCTGGGCAGCCCGTGGGTTGCTGCTGGGCTGCAGAGCTCCTGGAAGTGCAGCCCCCAGTCCCTGGTGCTGGGAGGTGCATGGATGCAATGGGTGCTCCCAGCACGCTGGTTTTGCTGGAAAGCTGAAGCAGAGGCAGCGTGTGGCCGTGCCTTGGGAGAGCAGCGTGGAGACACGGGGCTCGGGATGAGCTGCAGGTATGTTGGTTTTTGTGCTTGTTCTCCCTGCTGCAGCAGCGATCAGCCCTCTGGCACAGCTGAGCATCTGCCCACTTCCCCTCCAGCTGCTTGAGCAGGCTGCAGCATTCAGAGAGGAGGAGGAGGCTGATCTTCAGCCCCTGGCTGTGGGGAACAAACAGCACTCTCTTTACAGTGCCAAGCAACTCGCTAGAGAAGAGTAGCACAGAATAAAAACAATTGAATGCCACAGCCTGGAGAGAGCAGGTGCAGTGAAACCACTTTAAACTGTGCACACAAGAAGATTTTACAAGTGAGCCTTTAAAAAATAGCTGGGGAAAAGAAAAAGTGGCATAATTAATGTATCAGCTGCAGTGCAAATGTCTCAAGTAACATTTTAAAAAGAAGTCTGCTTTGTGTGTGAATTTAAATCAACGCTTGTCCTGCCTGAAATTCTTTTGTGCTGACTGCAGGGAGAGCTTGGATTTTAGAAGTGTATTTTCTAACGTTGCAGAGCAATGCCATCTAGGGCATAGAGCCTACAGTTACCAACAGGAGTGCTATCCATCCTTAGTGACAGAGCTTGCTGGATTTAATACTTACAACTGGTTCATCACATCTGCATTAGGCCTATTGAAATTTGCTCATTTTTAATATCTGCTTCCATTTTTCTGGACTATGCTCAGTGTCAGATATCAGTGGATTGTTTTGTCTCAACTGAAATATAATGGATTTCTGAATATACCTTATTTCCTCCTTAAATCCTCTTGGTAGCTTTCATCCGTGCAGCTCAGCAGGGATTATTGATGGTCTCTAATCTTCAGCTACTCAAGGAATCCGCCGTGGCTGTGATTAGAGCCGCAGTACACTTGGGCAGCAGATTAAAATACTAAACCTAACAGGCCAGATCTTGTCATCCTCACTCAAAGCTACTTACTGTGCTGCTGAGGCTGTCCTGCTCAAACCAAGCTGCCTCTGGAGTGCTGGTCTCCGTTAGCTGAGCACACCCCGAGAACCTGGCGCGGTCACAGCCTGTCCTCACTCCTGGCTGATGCAGCTCTCTCCAGGCTGAGGATGAAGTGCCAAATATAAGGTAACAATCTGCAATATTTAGTGGCACTTTAGACAAATACTGTTTGTGTCTGCAATGGGTTTTGTTCTACATACATGAATTTGCTCCCCATTAGAGAAGAGCAAGTGCTTTAGCTCTCAAGCCAGTCTCAGGACATTCTTCAAACTCCCAGGACTGCGCACCAGGTTCTAGACCAGCCAGCTTCTGCCTGCCTCTGTGAGAGTTACATTTGCAGCTGAGCATCCTCAAGTTACTGGTCTTGTATGACTTTGTTGTTTTTACAAGCAGCTCCAAACCGAAGGCAAAATACTTGACTCCCATTTGAAAGCATACTGGGAAATGTTAGTACTTTCACTAATAAACACAAGAGCTTTTAATGTAGCTGCAGGAATTCTTTCCCCTCCCCTGGAATAATGGCAGTCTTGTTGCTTTCTGAGTACTGAGGGGGCCTGATTCTCCTCCAGGTTCATAGTGCTCTGGTATGGCTGCCAACAGGTAATAAAGCAAATGCCTGCTGCCTCCTTAGAACAGCATTGTCTGTGGGCACTCCAAGTCTGGGGAAGGGTTAGATGTTAACAGTATTAATTAAGAAGCATAAAGTATATTAGTAATTAATTTTTTGTAGCGTCTAGTTAAACAGTGCACTGTCAAAACATGATGCTGAAGTGACAATCGGTTCATCACAGCTCTCCCTAATAATCTGTTGTCCAATAAATTGGTATGGTGTGTGTCACTCCTCACTATAACTGGAGACCTGCAGCACAGATGGCTTTATTTAGAAAACAATTTTAAAGCCAGGCTACAAACAGGCTGTGTTTTTCCCTCTTCAGTGTAAAGATAAAAGGATGAATCACAATCATTACTTTCCTGCAAGTTAAGACAGCTGTGAAAGACTGGAAATACCAGCCTGGTTTTTTTGAAGGTGATGAGAGCATGCTGGTTTTTGCCAGGACTCCAGCCACCGTAGTGAAAGCAGAGGCTGGTTTACTCAGTAGATCTAAGTCCTAACTTGGATCAACTCAAGTTGCTGTGGTGGATCAGAGACAGCATCAGGGATGCTGAACTCAGGTGAGGAAGTCCTTACCCAAACACAGCTCCTGCCACTGCATCTCTCCTACCCACACAGTGCCACCTAAAAAAAAAGATACACGTTCAGTGGTGGGATCAGAATATGGCTCTGATCATTCCCAAGTTCCTGAGGATTATTCACAGCTAGTGTCTGGCAATCATCATCTCCCTTGACAGAGCTCTCATCACTACTGCCATGTTTTTTGGCTTGGACTGTAGAGAAAGGAATAGGTTTTGGCAGATACGCAGCTGGAATGAGTGTTCATTGGCAGCTGGAGGCTCATTATTGCACCTCCCTTCTTGCTTCCTGAGCCAGTGAGGCTGCTGGTGAGGAGTTGGATCAGATGCCTTGGCCCTCACATCTTCCTCACACAGTGCTCAGAGAGGACAGGATGCGTGTGGTGTTTCTGTGTTGCTCTGACTCTGCAGGGGCTTTCTGAGAAACTTGGGTTTCTGCTGCACACCGTCTTTGGGACCTAAGATGTCCAAGTGTTTACACATCCCTGTATAAGTACACATTTTGTTTGAGCACTGTTGTCTAAAAAAATCTTGAAATTCAGAGAGAGGGAATGTAAAAAGTAAGTGCTGCTGAGTTGGAAATACAGTTATGCAGCTTTTCCACTTTTTCATTTCCTGGCTGGCCAGGAAGTTTAGCTGTTGTCAGCTCTCATCAGAACCTCACCATGGAGATCTGGGTTGATGTGAGGGAGTGTTGGAAAGCTCTTGGCCAGATCTACCTTCATGGAACAAGGCTGAGAGAAAGGGAAGAGGTGGAACAAGGAGAGATTCTGCCTCACTGTACATTGTGGGGCAACAGAAAAGAGCAACTCAGGATCCCCGTACTAGCCTAGCAACAAAAAACTAGTCTTGCAGAAAAACTAGTTGGCTCAGTTCTGTGGGGTTTTATTCAGTTGTTGTTTAGTGCTTTTTTTGGTGGCTTATTATCTTTGTATGTGCGTAATTATGTTCCCTCTGATATGTTCACACTGAAAAGGTAATCAGGAAAACTAAACAGAACATCTCTGTTTTGCTCTTAAGCAGTTTTTGCTGTGCCTCCTTCATGCAGTTTGATTCCCATCTCTCTCCTCCCTTGCTGTAAGGAACACCTGAGTGCAAATCAGGACAAGAAATCCAGCTTGGAGCCGGGAGTATAATACACATAATGCTGCCTAGAGTGAGATTCAGAATGCACTGAAGTAATTGCCATAAAATGAAGCACACATCACGTTTTCAGGTGAGAAAAGGTCACTCTGAAACCATTGGTGGACATGACCAGGTTGTGGAGGCTGGGGTGGATGCACCTCCATGGCTGGGAGATGGCTCAGTTGTTCCTGTGGTGCAGCAGCAGCCGTGTGTTCAGCTCCAGGAGAGAGATCCAGGCGACTCCTCTGTCATTTCCTGTGCTGCAGTTTCTCCCTCCCGCAGAGCTCACAGCAGTGGGACAGGCATCTAGGGCAGGAGCCAGAGCAAGAGGAAAGTGTCCTGACGCAGGAGTCTTGGCTGCCAGGAGAGAAGCTAGCCAAAGGCATTAACAGTTTCTGCTCCTCACTGCAGCTGCCACGGTGTGACAAGAGATAAGCAAATCTCTGTTCCACCCCTGTCACATCTGCTCAGGACACTGGAGATCCATCCCAGTAACACGCTTTTCCTTTGTACTCAGGACATGATTTTTATAGCTAAAGTACATGCTGCCCTGGCCCAGCCAACCCCAAATTCCATGGGAAAGCTTCCCTCACCTCTCCATGGTTTATCGCACAGCAGAGCAGCAGCCTGGGAAAGGCTGTGTGCCGGTCTTGTCCAGACTAGTCAGGTGCTCAGGGGCATCCTTCCTTAAATCCTTCTGCCTACTCTATGGTCTCTGACCCACACCTGTATGATGAGGAATACAGCCCAGCCACCCAGGGCCTGGAAAAAAGACCAACCTGCTGTTCTCCAGGTTTGCTATATGTATAGGAAGCCATGCCAAGCCCATCTCACAGCTGGATTGAGGGGAGGGGTCTCAGAGATAAATAAGGAACACAAGCCATGAAACTTGATGCCATATCTCAGATTCTTCAAAGGCAAAGACTTTTCCAGTGAATTTTTTCCAGTCCTTAGGGCCCAGTTCTGCTCTGTTTTGGCAGGGCTGGCTATGTCCTGACCTGCCTCTTGTTTACTGCCTTTTCTGTTCTTGTTTTCCTCTGTGGCTGGCAGTTCACCTCACTGCTCTCAAATGTTTGCAGGGAGATGGCAGCAGCAGTGTCTGTCTTCCCCTCTCTCTGTAAGAGTAGCCAAGGGCTCTGATGGCTCTACCAAACCAGGCAGTGCAAAGCTGGACTTCAGTTCCATCTTTTTGGCTCCTCAATAAACACCAGGAGCTCCCATTGGACTGAAAAGTCAGTCAAGATTATCGCTTGTAATAAATGCAATTTAATGTCCCAGTTCTGTGTGGGATTCATGCAGGTGGAGCCACTGCCCTGGAGGCATCATGTAGAACTGGCCACTGCTGCCACAACTGGCAAGCAGGGCTGCTCCAGCTCATGCCAGAATTCAGACCCCTCTCAAAAGGCACCAGTACATTGTGTGGATGCCGCAGCAACAGGAGCTGCTCAGCAGGGCCAACCAGGGTTCTGGGGCCTGAAGATAAATGGGAACTTTCACGGAAGCCGTGGATTAATATAAAAATCATCCTCTTGGACATGAGGCAGCATTCCTTTGCCCTCCCTCCTCACAGCTAGCTAAGCATCCCCCTTTGATTTTAATGGTCTCGTTTTTGGAATTGTTTGTACCCCCTTGAAGCAGGTTTTGCCACTGTGTTGTGTCTGAAGTGTTTGTAACCAAGTTTGACATGGCAGCTGCTCCTCACTGTGGTCACTGGCATTCTTAATAGCTGGTAGCTGCCAGAATGGAAGGGAAACGTTTTGTTATTGCGGTAACTTGCACAGAAATATATCCTGGAACGAGCTGCGGAAAATACACAGCCTAACAGCATCCAGGTTGTGAGTGATCTTGACCAGTTTCTTTGGGCCAAGTCGGAGAACTGCACCCATTGCATGGGATCTGGTGCCCTGCCCGGGCTGTGCCCAATGTCCTCACGGGCTGTGCCCGGGCTGTGCCTAGTGTCCTCAAGGGCTGTGCCCGGGCTGTGCCCGGTGTCCTCACGGGCTCTGCCCGGACTGTCCCCGGTGCCATCACGGGCTGTGCCCGGCTGGGGCTGTGCCCGGTGCCCTCACGGGCTCTGCCAGGGCTGTCCCCGGTGTCCTCACGGGCTGTGCCCAGGTTGTCCCCGGTGCCATCACGGGCTGTGCCCGGTGCCATCACGGGCTCTGCCAGGGATGTCCCCGGTGCCATCACGGGCTGTGCCCGGTGCCATCGCGGACTCTGCCCGGCCCGGGCTGTGCCCGATGCCGTCACGGGCTCTGCCCGGGCTGTCCCCGGTGCCATCGCGGGCTGTGCCCAGTACCCTCACGGGCTGTGCCCGGTGCCATCGCGGGCTGTGCCCGGCCAGGGCTGTCCCCGATGCCATCACGGGCTGTGCCCGATGCCGTCACGGGCTCTGCCCGGGCTGTGCCCGGTGCCATCACGGGCTGTCCCCGATGCCATCACGGGCTGTGCCCGATGCCGTCACGGGCTCTGCCCGGGCTGTCCCCGGTGCCATCACGGGCTCTGCCCGGGCTGTCCCCGGTGCCATCGCGGACTCTGCCGGGCCCGGTCTGTGCCCGATGCCGTCACGGGCTCTGCCCGGGCTGTGCCCGGTGCCCTCACGGGCTCTGCCCGGGCTGTGCCCAGTGCCATCACGGGCTGTCCCCGATGCCATCACGGGCTGTGCCCGATGCCGTCCACGGGCTCTGCCGAGCTGTCCCCGGTGCCATCACGGGCTCTGCCCGGAAGCTGTCCCCAGTGCCATCGCGGACTCTGCCGGGCCCGGTCTGTGCCCGATGCCGTCACGGGCTCTGCCCGAGCTGTGCCAGTGCCATCACGGGCTGTGCCCGATGCCGTCACGGGCTCTGCCCGAGCTGTGCCAGTGCCATCACGGGCTGTGCCCGGTGCCATCGCGGACTCTGCCCGGCCGGGCTGTGCCCGATGCCGTCACGGGCTCTGCCCGGGCTGTCCCCAGTGCCATCGCGGGCTGTGCCCAGTACCCTCACGGGCTGTGCCCGGTGCCATCGCGGGCTGTGCCCGGCCAGGGCTGTCCCCGATGCCATCACGGGCTGTGCCCGATGCCGTCACGGGCTCTGCCGAGCTGTGCCAGTGCCATCACGGGCTGTGCCCGGTGGCATCGCGGGCTCTGCCCGGGCTGTCCCCAGTGCCATCACGGGCTCTGCCAGGGCTGTGCCCAGTGCCATCACGGGCTGTGCCCGATGCCGTCACGGGCTCTGCCCGGGCTGTGCCCGGTGCCCTCACGGGCTCTGCCCGGGCTGTCCCCAGTGCCATCGCGGGCTGTGCCCGACGCCATCACGGGCTCTGCCCGGGCTGTGCCCGGTGCCCTCACGGGCTCTGCCCGCGCTGTGCCCGGTGCCATCACGGGCTGTGCCCGGTGCCCTCGCGGGCTCTGCCCGGGCTGTGCCCGGTGCCATCGCGGGCTGTCCCCGGTGCCATCACGGGCTGTGCCCGGTGCCCTCACGGGCTCTGCCCGCGCTGTGCCCGGCCCGCCGGGGGCGGGGCGCGGGGCGGGCGCGGCGCAGGCGCGGTGCGGGGCCCGGCGGAGCGCAGCGGCGGCGCGCAGGCGGCTCCTCCCCGCGCCTCTGCCCGGCCCGGCCGGCCGGGGCGGCTCCGACTGCCTGCCCGGCGCTGCCGGCTCCGCGCGGGAGGCGAGGCGAGGCGAGGTGAGCCGGGGGAGAGGCGCCGGGCAGTGCGGGGTCGCGGCCGTCCGTGCAGCTCGCGGGGCTCCACCGAAACAGCCCCCGGGAGAGCGCCGCGGGAGAGGGAGGGCCGGGCCCGGCCGAGCCCCGGTAGCCGGCGGTGCCGCGGGGCAGCGTTGTCCTCGCCTTGCCCTCCGCACGCTCTGCCCCTTTCCCATCCGAGGGCGGCCGGGTCGGGCTGGGGACCCTGCCGGTGTCCGTCCCGTCCCCTCGGGCATCCTACACGGGGGCTGCCGGGGCCCGAACCGCGGGATGCGGTCCGTGTCTGTTTCCTTGTAAATATCCTATCAAAAGTTTATTTTGCGTCACGCGGGTGTGATTCGGTAGGTGTAGAAAAACAGATGGTATACTTTGTGAGCTCGCCTTTCCAGGCAATTCACCTCTCGTTTGTTTTACTCGCTGATTTCCCAAAGTATAACTCTTCAGCCTTATTAAATAAGGAACGTCTTTATGTGCCTTTGCCAGCCCAGCTGAGTTGATGAGGAGTGAGCAGAACAGAATCTCCACCAGGTGTTTGCATGACAGCAGAAAGCCCGGGGGTGAGCAGGACCGTGCTGCCGGAGCCTTTCTCCCGCAGAGGATACTTGGGCTCGCAGGTGAGGAACTGGTCGGGTGAGTGCAGGTGATGGTACCTGCAGAGGTGCGTCTTTGCTAGGCAGGGGCTGGAAGGCTGATGGGGCAGTGCTCGGAAAGGCAAGGGCTCAACAGCCATGACTGCTGCTCCGCAGCAGCTCTGTGTTTAATTCTGCTGTGTCTGCACTGGTTCCGTGAGTAATTCTGTGTTTTGTTGTGGTAAAAGTATGCCAGTAGAGCCATGCAGCCAAGCCCTTGACTTTCCTCAGGCCAGATCTATATTAAGGTTCATTAGTTTCAGCTCTGTTTAACTCCAAAAATACCATCTGATTCCTTAGGACTTGACTATTTAATTAGATCTTGAAAAAGAAAAGAACAGCGCCGTTACTATAGCAGTTAAAGAGCTGCTGTTTGTGCAAGAATGTGGCTCTCACAGCCAGCGATAAGCGGGGTAATTCATCTCCCATCAGCCGCAGAGGGATCGATGGAGTTACTGTATCCAGTAGATATGGACTCTGGTCTTTTCTTAACATCTCGGTAAACCACAGCCACAGTTTATTGTTCCTGTAGGATCGCTGAGAGACTCTGCATTAGGAGGAGAAAAAGGATCAGCCGAGCAGGTGGAGCAACACACAGAAAACTGGTTCTGTGGTCAAATGTATTGCAGGCTTTGTGGTTGTGTAGCTCTTGCCTGTGGCTGTAATAAATACTTGGCATGCCATACAGATCTCAAGAGTAAAGAGGTTTAAGAGTAAGAGAGTAAGAGGCTTTAGGTACCTCTAATGTGCAATTGGAGATTTCTCAAGATGCGTCAAAAAAACCCTCTAAAATTCCTCAGTGAAGAGTTGCTGTGGCGACAATGCTGGGCAGAGTCAGGGTGCCAGTTACCTTTATTTTTGTTCGGGTCATTGTGCAGGTTTTGCATTAATTGGCACTTAGAAGAGGGCATGCACAGAAGTCACTTATCATTCAATTGGTAATGCCTATCAGGAGAGGGGTTGGAAGTGAAACTGAATATTCAGTACCCTGTGTTAAACTGGATCACTGTTCAGCAAAACACGGAGATGATGTAGTATGAATTAGATGGATATGAGGCTCTTTTTTTCCAATACATGTCTTACTTCAGAACACTGAAAATAAATTTCTCCTAACACTTTAAATGCTGCATCAAGACACTTAATGCAATACAGTTATCCCATGTCTTCTTATGGAGCACATTACTGGCAGCTAGAGGATCCAGAGTAGGCCTACTGTGGACATTGCTGGTACCTGATAATCTGCAGTTACCCAGTGCTAAGGTGCTCTGGTTCACCTTGCCATACGTATTCAGGAGTCCCGAGCATTTGCAGCTAGAGCAGGACAAGGAGAAAGAGCTGGCAGGGACACGGAATTTTCTTTGTCTCAGCTGCTGTGAGCCGTGACAAGTTTGGTTTGTGGAAGGACAGCTGCTGCTGCTGCTGCTTTGCATTCTTGGCTGTAGAGTCTGAAGTGTTTGCATGGTCTGATCTTGATTTTGGTCTGGGCCCTGTGTGATCCTTACCTGGCAGGGGAGATATGCTGTGCCATAATCCACCCTGTGTTTATTTGGCTTCAAGGACCTTTTTGTGGGTAGACCAAGGCAAACACAGTCCTAGTTCTGCTCTGTTGACAGTATGTTTTATGCTTTATTGACTTCAGGGGAGTTGCTTCTGAATTTATGCTGTTGTGAGTGCTGAATCAGACCTAGGAGCTTGGCTTTATCTGTGTAACTTTTGGTTGCCTTATGTAGGTTTTATGAGCCTGCATACATAGAATCCATTGTTTACTTTTCTAAGTAAAATTGAAAATTTTTTTGAATGGCTAAAGCTGTATTTCTGTCTTGAGATCAGCAGATCAAAACTACACGTAAAGGAAAGTAAATTGTGGAGCTGCAGTCATGTTCTGTCATGAGGTTAATTCTTGTTTTTTGGACATTTAAACAGTTATCTCAGTTGAGAATTGTTGTGCATTAATGCTATACTATTTCCTTTGGAGCTGGTAAGGATTCTGCCATCAGCATGAGTATGGGAGAGGAGTATGAAGATCTCACCATGGTAGAGTGAAAGTACCAAAAGGGAATTCCTGGAGTCCTGCCCGTCCTCTGGCAGGAGTAACAGTATTTTGTGGCATGTAATTGTCATATACTCTTTGGAATTAGTGCACCCTATTGTGTTGGGTGTTGTGTGAGAGAACAGGTAATGATGCTGCACCGGGGAGGATTCTGGTCTGTGAACACTGTGTGTAATGAGAGGGTAGGATGAGAAAAGGGAATTTTCCACCTAATCTTGAAACAGGGTTTTCAAGACAGCCTTGTGAATGAATGTTCTTGGAAGATGCCTTATCTATAACGTGTCTTTGAAGAGTAAAAGCCCTGCTTTGCACATTAGCAGGTGTTGTGTTTCTGAGTCCTGAAAAGTCTGAAAGCACTGGATCGTTTTGTGCGGTATTCAGAAACTGAAGGACAAATCTTTTGCTGCAAATTGCTGTTGCTCCATTACAACCAGCAGAGCACTGCAGAGTGGCTCTGGTGAGAGATATTAAGTCACCTCCCCAAGCTCATGTATACATGCTTAAAGCAGACACAACTCTTTTCTGAGGGACCTTTCTCAGAAATACCCCAAACCTATTTTTCCTCACTCCAGCAGCTCCAGAATGCGAATGCCATCTGGCCAGATGCCCAGGACTAAATACAGTGTTCTAAACAAGGTCTCACAAGTGGCTTGTACGGGAAAAGGAAGAAACCACAATAGCCAGATCCTCTTTTGGCTTTTAAATGGTTCTTTTGCACTTTTTTTTTTTTAATCAAAAAACATGCTTTTGACTTATATTTGCTAAATACAAATCTCTGCTTCCCAGGAATTAACTCCAGGGCTCCTTAATGCTGACTTTGCTGAAACATACACACTTGCAACCTGAAAATAACCCAAAACCTCACCGGTTTTGCTTTCATGCATGATGTGTATTGCATATGCTGACATTCCCTTCTTAACTTCTCTGTGGGTCTGTAGCATTGTCTTCCTCCAAATCCTTTGCTTATTGTTTTCTCCTAGTGGATGATGAATTTCGAGCAGATGCCAAGACGTGTCTTAAAATACATGTGAGAGCGAATGTGTGGAAAGCAAGGGGAGCATTGGCTTGGTTCAGGTGAGGACTTGGAGCTGTGGAGCACGTGGGGGTGGCAGAGGGCAGATCTGAGTGAGTGCTCAGAGCAGCACAGGGAGCCAGTGCTGGAGAAATGCTGTTTACAAGAACCCTCTTTTATCTTGCTGCCCTGCAGGTGCCCGCCCAGGTGCTCCGTGCAAAAGCCAGATGCTGTGGCACGGGGGTTTCCCCAGTGTGGAGTAGTGGATGGAATTCCCAGCTGCTGTGTTCCAGCCAGCCTGTGTGCCTGAACCAGTGCTGCTGTGTTCTCCAGCTTTGTGCTGGTTCTGTAAGTGAGCCTTGTGATAATTTTAACTTCTTTGCAAAAGACGGTGAGCAGTTCCCTACACAAGCAGATCCAGAACTGGCAGCAGGCATCCCCAGGCCTCAGTACAGGCCATTTTTAATTCCCCAGTTAAGTTTTTAAACTGATCTTTTTTCTTTTTAATGCAGCCACAAACCAAAACCATAACTTTCACAAAAATAAACATGCGTCCTTGTGCCAGCTGGGGCCTTGGCATGCTTTATGCTGCATAACTTGCTGAGACTGTAATTTCTTAGGAAAGCAGTTAGATATTGGCAACTGTGAAATGTCAGCCCTCAGTAAATGTTGTAATAAGCTATTTTAGCTACAGCTGGGGATTTAAAAAAGAATAATTTACTCACAGTGTTCTTGGTAGTTAATGCATGAATAGAAATCAGACTTTGGACACTGAATAGCTTGGGAGAAGGAAGCAGGGTTCATGTGGTGTGTTTGCTAAGGGCCACAACTGTCTGAAAGCATGGCTGGCAACCTTTAGGATGCTCTAGGTTAAATTGTGTATGCACCTGTACCACAGCATATCCCTAAATTTTTACTTTGGTTTTACTAGATCTATCTAGATGCAGCTGTTAAAGTGATGGTTGTTTTGGAAGCTTATGAGAATTCAGTTTTGGGAGGTGGAAGTAGAAAATGTGTTGGTAACTTGAACTTGATTGACTTAGATAGTAGGTGTGGTAAAACTCATCCTGAAGTGTTTCTCTGAATGTGTGTTGGATCTGGGAATTGCTGCTGAAGTATTTGTCAACTGCTATTAAGTAACTGGAACTTTAGGAAATTATCTTTGGGGAGTTAAAAATGCTCAGTTCTAAGTTGTGTTGGTGTTCTTCATTTATGCAGTATATCATCTGCAAACTGTATTGCTTGGAATTTTTAGCCGAGGAAAAAATGAGTTCACCATCAAGCAAGCAGCTTTCTTTCCTTTGGATAGTTCAAAGTATCTATTTAGCAGCTCCATAAAAATTCTTGGTTCGTGTTTGTTACACTGATAGATGCACAGTTCTTCCACTTTGGCAGGAAGCCCTACAAAGATATTTTCAGCATCTGTTTTGCAGTATGTCTCTTTAAATGTTTAACTTTATTGCAAAGTTTTTGCTAGAAGATATGATCTGCCAAAGTAAATATTTGGTTTGTTATAGTGCAGGTTCATTTTTTGGTGTTTATATGAAAAATATTTTTTCATCCCTTGGTATTTCATGAATGCCTGGGCATATGTTAGCTATCACTTATGGTGATACACCGTGATAGCTGTGGTGTGTTTCCATGTGGTTTACAACAGCTCTGGAAGCCAGAGAAATGTTTTAGCTGGATCCTGTGTGATTTTGATCCTTGCTGCAGTGGTGTGTTCCCGTGTGCACAGGGATTTGATCCTTGCTGCAGTGATGTTCTCTCTTAACAGACACACTTGACACCTTCCTGGGCTGCTGGTGGCCTTCTGTTTGCCATGTCACAGAGAACTATGGCTTTCACTACTCCACAGTGAGCTGGAGGAGGCAGCTGCTTTTTCTCTCCTTTTTAGTATGGCACCCTGAGAGCTATGTCTAAATTCAACCTTTTAAACAAGGTTTATTTCAGGGCAAGGAGTGTGTAATACTCTGGCATTTCCAGTGCTGCTCTCTGTGTTGCTTTTCACTATTTTATGTGCTTGAAGAACATACAGTGGGTGAGAGTTGTTTTTCAGTAGTTACTATCGATATTCTATTAGTGACCTGAAGAATGTTAGTTCCCATAATCTCTTTAATGTTCCTGGCAGGCTATTGGCTGCATCACTGGAGTGCAGAATGCAAAACTGAGAAAGTCTTGGGCCTTGGGGTCAGCCTTGGTGGCCATAGAATGGCAGATTGAACTGTTAGTTTTCCAGGCCTGAGTATGATAGTATAATTTGTGTGTAGGTGTGAAATGTGTTTGTGCAATAATGTTCTTGTGTGGATTTACTGTGTGTTTTAGGAGGTTGGAGGGAGGTGCTTTTGTGTGACAAGGTGCTAAGAGGCATGACAGCTGTTTGAAAGTGCTTCTGGGCTTGGAATCCATTTCTGATCAAGAGATTAGCAATCAGAAATTGCCAGAAGTTCACTGAACATGCAGGTTTCAAACAAGTAGCTCCTGCTGCAGAATTCTACAGTGCTGGTAGCATGGGGTAGCCCGTGTTTGCTGTAGACAGAAGCAGTGGCTGGAAGCTTAGGCTAAGGTATCATTGGCAGGGTGGACAGAGCAGAGGGGGAAGCTGATTCCAGCTCCTTGCTGGGCATTGTTCATGTTCACCTTCTCCAGTATGCAGGAATAGAACTCTGCAAGTAGGAAAAGAAGCAGGAATGCACTCCTGGTCTCTTGAGGTCATGGTCCACAAACTGTGGAAAACGTTTGTTTTCTCCTTGATTTGCCCTTTGGAGCTGTGGATTTGGAACAAAGGCAGACTGACTGGGAACAAAAAGATTAATTTTAGGGCTGGGCTGAGTTCCCCTAGCTCAGTCACAGCAGGTCAAGTTACTCAAGAGATTTGTGACTCCCCAGGGACATGGGTTCGTGTTTGTGCAGGGGATACGTCATCGGTGAGGTACAGAAGACAGAGATGGACTGTTGGTGTTTATTTTAAGAGTGGTTGATAGACCTGGAAGGATTTTTTTTACATGTTGTTGAATTTATACAGAGAAGCTGTATAAAAATAACTGGCACCAGATGTAGAAGCAATAAACTAATGCCGTGTTAAATCATGAAACTGTGCTGTGTAATCTAAGAGGTATTTTCACCTATTGGCAGCTTCCTCTTTGTTATCTGCAGAATGAGTGTGATGGAATTTACTAGCTGTTGAACAATTAAATTTTTTACTTTTGAAAAGTCTGAGTAAACGTGTATCTCACTGTGCCTAGTTGCAGCTCCCCATTCGCAATGGTTGCCAGTCATGGCAATCTTGTTGTTGTTGGCAGTCATGGGAATCTTTTGGTACCAGTGTGTCAGCAAGAACTAAACCTAGGAAACAGCCTGTCACCTGGCTGCTACTTTCCTTCCTGGGTTTGATTGCATTTGGTTCAGATCTGAAAGAAAAATAGTGACACCAACAGACTCTCTCCGACCCAGTGCAGTAAATATTGGAGTCACCGATATGTTTGGAATGCTCTGCTTTTGGCAGTACTTGGACCCAGTTTCACCATTTCAACCAATGAGGTTGTTTATTGCCTTCTAAAAAGCATATTTCAAAACACAGTGGTCCCAGGAGAGAGAAAACAAATTGTTTACACAAGCAAACTAACAGAGAATAACTAAACACCCACGCTTCTTTCTTCAGGAGTTCCCCTGCTAGGAGTTTCTATGAACTCATTAATCTAGTGAGTAAGGAGAAACTTTTTAGTTCTAATTGAACGGGTCTTGACATGACTACTGATGCTGCTGAGGAAGGTAAGTTTGGTTTTGATGATCCCCCTATTCACTTGGGAGATCAAAAAGAAGTTAGAGGAGGGAAAAGTGCTCATCCCAAAACCTAGGGAGGACCTTCATTCCTCCTAGTCTGGAAGAAGACAGCCTGGGAGAGGCTTTAAGCTGTTCTCCTTACTGTTGGAGACAGCTGGTGCTGTGGCATCAATTCCTCCCTGTTTATCCATGGGCTGCATGTGTCCTGGCCTTTCCAGGGATTGGAGGAAAGAGGCAGATGAGGAGTTACTAGGGTGTGATGATCTTGGTCCACCTTCTTAAATACAAATGTGATGGAGGAAGAGGAAGGGATGAGAAGGCTGCCCAAACCTGCATAAAGTGAAGGTGTTGTGGAACATGCATGGTGTCCACCTTATGGTGGAAGATGTCCCTGTCCATTGCAGAGGGGTTGGAACTAGGTGACCTTTAGGGTCCCTTCTAGCCTAGACTGTTCTGTGATTCTGTGAATGTGAAATCCTGCCTGTCTTCTGGGATCCTTATGCAGATGGCTTGGGGAAAAGGGGTGGAAAAGGAGAGCAGCTTTAGTAGGAAGTAGAAAAGAGTGAAAGCTGAAAAGCAGGAGGATTGGGTGGTGGATGGAAACCTTACAGGTTCAGGGAGGGAAGCTGGCAGTCATGAGGCTTCATCCCCAGGGGTTCAGCAAGACTGAAGGCAAGCTGGGTGGAGGGGCTGTGGTAGGGAAGTCTGGGGCTGCTCAGGATCAGCAGAGTACAGGGATGGTGCTAGTGAGCAGGGAAGAGGGTTGGGAAAGCAGCAGTAACCTTTGCACTGCTAATGAATTGACAAGTCAGCTGTGACAGAAGGTGATGGGGTTATCAGAGGGAAGAGTTGCAGGGAGAAGTCAGAGGGAACAATTGGAAGGAGGATCAAGAAGAGCAGCACGAGGACAGGAAGGGTGACCTGTGCTTACGTGACTTTGAAGTTACACAGGCTGGGACCCGAGCCAGGAAGTTTGGTTGAGGCTGACATTGCCAGTCCCATGGTGACTATATAGAAAACAGGAAGAAGAGTGGAATTGACTTGAGAGATATTTCAACAGTCATCAGTTTTGAATTTCCTGGGTTTCATTGCTGTGTGTCATAACCTTGTTTTTAACTATTTAATATTTTTTTCCATAAAGAAATAGGATGGAAGAAGAAACATTTAAGACTGTTTATCAGAGTCATATGTTATGACTGATTTTTCTCTTTTGTTTGGTGAACATATATTTAGAAACTAAATTGTAGATTCTAAATATTTAAATATTTGGGACTCTCTGTCCCTCAAAAAGAAAACATCTCCAAGGTGAATCTCTCCACTTCCCCAGTCCCACAGATAAGCAGTAGTTCAGTAGTTGTATGAAAAAAAAAAAAAGAAAACTTAATATTTCAGGGCATAGGTGGTCCAAGTTGTGCATGAATTTTATAGAACAGTCACTCTTTATAGCCAGTCTTACAGACCTGATCATTATAAGGAACATACAAGAGTCTGAAATGATTTTGAGAATTTAAAATGACCTCCTGATTTTTCCAGATAGGTCAGGTGGGGACGATACCATGCATTTTGCTATCTGCAGACTTGGTTCTGAAGAACTGTTACATGCCCTGTTCATGCCTCCCATCTGCCCCCAACCAGATCCTCTAAAAGGCAAGAAATAAAAAGACTGTGCAAATAGAGCTTTTCTCTCCAGGATTTGATTGTGGTTTTGTTTTGGTTTTTAATCTTTTGGTAACACAAAATAAGTGTAGGCATTTTGTCTAGGCATTCCATCTCATCTGGTGTGTATGGCACAGCTGGCAGGACAGTGGGAAGGTGTGCTGTGCTTGTATCCTGCTTGCTGTGTTGGCACACTCGTGCAGCAGTGAGCTGGCACACATTGCTGGCTCAGTCTGCTTTTTCCAGTCTGTATTTATGTTCCAGTGCCAGTGTGGTTCAGGAACAAGTGACACATTCTGAGCCCAGCAGTGGCTTTCCCTCTCCATAACACAGGTGAGCAGTGCTGTGCTGTGGTGCTGCAGAAGTTTTCAAGTTTTTCTAGTGAAAATATTATCTTTTGTTAATTGAGGAATAAATATTCTGCTTGGTACTCAGCCTCATGGTTTGCTGTGTTTGTGCACCCTCGAGGGTGGGGAACATGTGCTACAAGAATTGCTTCTTGAGGCAATCAACAGCATTCTTCAAAAAGTAGTAGTGAGTGCTGAGTGAATAAAGAAGCAAACTGTCCATCATGTCTGATGTCCAGCTGTTTAAAATAAACAGTGCAACCACAAAAACTCGCATGTGATCTTCCTGATACAGTCTGTTGGATCACATTAATCTCTTAGTCAGAAAGCACTAGTGCAAATACAGCTAATGACATGCAGATATAATTGTTATGAGCAGAAAGCAAATCCACACCTGCAGCTGGAGTGCCCTCAGGTTTGTCACTTGGTGCTGACCTGGTGTGGTTCAGGATGTGGGATGCCTTGGGTTCTTAAACAGGCAGCATGGAAATGGATTCTTTCAAGGTCCAAGATTTTCAGTGGCTTCACACTAGCTGACCCACAAAAATCTCCCTCCTTTTGCATGGAAGATTGTCACCTCTGGCAGTGGAGAGGACAGAGCTTTTTCCATGCCTCTGTTGGGCCAGGAGGTAAGAGCTAGGAATTGAGCACTGGAATCATGGTACAGGGGAGAGCTGCTTTTCCCAGGTGCCTAAAATAAGCCATGGTCAAGCCCAGCAGGTGGTTGTCTTGTGCATGTCCATCTGGATGCAGGTGCTGGACCCCATGTCCCTTTGCATTAAAGTGTCACTATGAATTCTGGAGTTTCTCTAGATCATGAAGCTAATATTGTAATTAAAGCAATTACTTTTTCTTGCTTCTTCCAGGAAGTGCAGCTCTATGTTAAACTTCATAAGACATTTGAAAACACTTGTGAATATTTAAATTTTTATTATTTAGTGGTTTTTGCAGGAATAATAAGTGGAAATTACAGAAATACTACAAGAAACACTAGTTTTTGTGAGTTATCTAGGCCAGGGAATTTGGGAAGAATAGAAACCTTCTGAAAGGTTATCCAAATCAAAGTCAGTCTCTTCCTAAATGTATTTCTCTGACATTTCCAGAGGCATAACAAGACATGAATGTATCAACAAACAATCATTCTCTTATAAGACCTTGGGTAGTATCCTCCATGACTAAATGCTGTGCCAGAGGAGATGACTTGGGGTTTTATTCTTTTTCAGTAATGTGGAAAGTATGCCATGGGAGCAAGCAGGAAGAGGTTGTTTAGTGGAAGAGAGGAAGAAGAAACTTGGGAAGGGGTGCAGAGAGCCAGCACTAGCAGCAAGCAGAACTCTCCTGGTAGCGTGCAGTGCTCTGCAAAGCCTGAGGATTGGCTTTTCTGAGGCATTCAGTGTTTGCAGAGCTGCATGCTCCTGCTGGAAAGAGTGATGCCATGTCTGCTCATGTTGGTGGAACAGAGCCAGGCTGGTTCTTGTGCCCTTTTCAGATGGGATTTTCAGATGCTTTCATTTCTGAATTTATGGCTTCATAGATAAAAGAAGTGGCTACACAGCTGTGAGTGAGACAGTGGATCTGCCCAAAATCTGATGGGACTTAAAACCTCTCCTGAGAGTGCTGTGCTAAAACAAGTTCAAAGTAATAACTCCTCTTTATCCTTTAGTCTCATAAAAGGCTGCCAGCAAATAGGATCTGGAATCAAGAGGAAAAAATAAGCCTGCAGGCAAAAGATGAGTTGAGGCAGGAGTGATGACTGGCTGAAACCAGATGTGGAAAGATCAGTGGGTAAGTCTGGCAGTGATGTTCCCACTTTAGTCTGACTCTGAGGATTATGCCGTGACTGAAGCATAGACTGGATCTCAGCCCCTGGAAATCAGTCTGTCCAGGTGACAGTTCCTTGGCACAGCCCTGAAGGTCAGTCTGTCTGGCTGAGTTTCTTGTCACAGCCCTGGAGGTCAGTCTGTGCTGGTGACAGTTTCCTGAGCACGGGTTGGTGCTTGGTGGCTTAGTGCTCTGTGAGGTGCAGTGTTCTGGGAGAGCTGGCTGTGATTTAACAGCGTTGTTGTGTTAAGCGAGATGAGCAGCATCGATACAGTTTACCTGTGACCCCCTCATTGCCTTTGAAAAGTTGGGAGTGATGCTATTCATGTTTCCTTTGCAGTTTAGCTATTGTTTCCTGAAGAGGATTGCAACAGTCTTGGCCCTGGTAGGGAATGTCTGTCTTTGTACGATCTTTTTACATCGAGGGCACAATTACTGACTGCCAGGCACTCACTGACATCACACCGGTGACTTCCTTCAGGGGAGCAGCTCTCACAAACACATTATGTTCAGGTAGCAAAGATAAAAGTATAAAGAGTGCTTGAAGGAAAAGGAGGGCTGAGGGAATTTTTAATACTTCCAAGGTTTTTTTAAACTCTTTTGTGTAAAATGGGAAAATACAGAAATCCACTAGTGTGTAAAGAGTGACTTGCCATTTTTGCTGTATGTCATACTTGTATTCTACAAGTAACGTGCCCTTGCATTACTTGAATTAAAAAAAAAAAAAAGACTGTAAACCCTTTTTGCAGCCAGAAGAATGATGGAAATTAGAATTTCTCTGTACATAATCCCCTCACATTTTGCTTGTGGGTACAGCTGTGTTAACACAATGCAACATTTGAGCTGAGAGATCTGCCAGATCCTGGCACCAGTGATAGTTTGCAGACTGAAGGTCTTATTTGATAGATTTTCAAAGTGATACTGTGCTCAGTTGTATCTGTGTTCCTGGAAGGAGGCTTGCAGTCAGCTTCTCAGAGGAAATACTTTCAAAAGGAAAAGTTTAATCTTGCCAAGATTGGGATAAGGTCAGAGTAATTGGACAAACCAGGGCTTTGTAGGTTAGAGATGAGCACAGCCTGCTCCCTGGGACTGGCAAAGGCACCAGGAGAACAGGAAAATGAACTGCATGAGGATGAGGGCGTTTGCTGGAAATCTGAAGTATGTTGTATATCTCTTGGCATATTGTCAAGTGTCATACTGTCATATTGAGCAGGGTGGGTTTTTTTTACTTTTTAAAATTAAATAAAATGTATTTGTCCTTCCCAAAAATACAAAAGAGCCCAGCAGTGTTTCCCATTGTGGTTTTTAGTCAGAAATACTAAAACCCACTCAAACATGAAACATTATTTAGGTTACCCTAAATTAGTTTGAAATGAAGTTGTAACCACGAAAGGTGCCTGTGTGGAGCTGAGAAAGGCCCAGCTGAGGCTCAGAGTTCAGGTTCTACAGATAGCAGTAATGTTGCATGAATAGTACAGTAATAGAAGTTTAGAGCTCCAGAGCCTCTTCCAAGTGAAATAAGCAGTGGTTTTATTGGAGGCTTTCTTCTGACTGGAGTTATAGTACTCTTTGAAGGGCAATAACTGTGTGTTTGTGTTTTTTCTTCCTGTACATTTGAGTGGAGAGTGTAGAAATCCCAGAGTGGTCTTCTTTTGGTGATAGGATTGCATGCAGACATCCTTGTGGTTAAATTGAAAAAAATAAATAACTAATTAGAACCCATGAGATTTCCTGTGAAGAGATTGTTGTTTGCAGATGGAGTGATTAATGACTGAGACTAAAGATGTACAGACAACTGCAGGATCTTGCTCATAACCCTCTGATGTAACTCCTTTAAACTCTCTGGGTTTTTTCCCTGTGTCATTTAATTTGGTGTTGCCATTAAGGGAATAGGATCACCTCGGAAATTTTTTGCATGTTCTAATTTTTTTGCGTGTTTGTTTCCTGGGTCTCCCTCTGCCTTAACACTCTCAGGTGCAAATTTTCTTTCCAGAATTAATCTAAAGAAGACTTTTTTAAAAATACAATTTCTTATGCTCCCCAGAGGGGAAGAACTGCTCTGTACTCTTGTGTATGTGGTAAATGAAGAGACAGAGCTCAACTCACCTGCAAAACCACCCACTTCACTGAACATCATCTCTTATGGGATTAGTGCAGTAAAGTTATTTAGACACACTTGTAGGTAAAGAAACACAGTTCACAATTCTTAGAGCTTCACCAGGAGTGTATTCTTTAAATATTCTGATTTAGGAAGAAAGTTGGAATTTTTTTATTTTTAATTTTTTCCCAGCACTGTTTTTTGTTCTGTCTTGCTCATCCCCTGGTGTTTGGTTTTCACAACAATGCAGAATTCAAGATTATTCTTTCAGCCTTCAAGGTCTGCAAACCCTGCCTGGAAAACAGGCAGGTTCCTGAGCTTCCTGGCATGGCTGCTTTTTAACCAGAATCCACATGGAAAAATGTAACCTTTTCTAGTGCTCTCGTGGTGGGACCTCTGGATACAAGGCAGAACTATTTAAAGCTAAAGTGTTTCTTTTTTCCTGCTTGTACCTCTCAGTTTTCTCATGTGCTT
The DNA here is from genome assembly GCA_034336685.1 of Luscinia luscinia. Lineage (NCBI taxonomy): Eukaryota > Metazoa > Chordata > Aves > Passeriformes > Muscicapidae > Luscinia > Luscinia luscinia. The sequence continues at coordinate 110,696,000 of CM067609.1, forward strand.
TTGCTTGCCAGGGTTTTTAATTTAACCCTTTTTTCATTTACACTCCTCCTCCTGCCTTGGTCTTCCTTACCTGTGTCAATTCTTTCTCCTAAGGCATTAGAGGGAAGCCAAAGCACATGTGTGTTTGGTGTGGTGTATGTGTAAAAATTAGGTTTTTACCTGCCAGCATTCTCTGTCCCAGCTGCTTTGTTCTGCTCCATCTCCCTCTGCAGCCACTCCACTAGATTTGGCTTTCACTGCTGCTGGCAGCCTTTTTTATTTTAATTTCTGCTTGTATCAAAAGCTGTGTCTCTCTCTACTCTGTAATATTTTGCACTTGCATTGTTTGCTCCTTTTACTTCCAACATAACTTCCTTCTATGTGCTTTAAAAGTGTGTGGGCAAGGAGAAGAGTTAGGTCCTTTAAATACAGTTACAGCTCACCTGTAAAAATCCCAGAAATACCTTTTAGCCATGGAATTGACTCCTGCTTAGTTCAGAAGCTGATTCACAAATTATTGGTGTGAATTAGTTGTGACTTTAGGGGAACTACTCTGCTTTCAGATGGAGATCACCCTCCTGGTATTCCTCACCTGATGGATGCATTAGTGTATTGTCCTGGGTGTTGAATCGTTCCTTCAGTTTACCTGATAGCAAAAAATGCTGCTTCTTCCTAACTTCATCTTCAGCTCCTGACTTGAATATGACTCAATTGCGTTTTAGAAACTTGAAGCAGCATTTCTGGGGGGGTGTTTGGGCTTTTTGATGTTGTTTTTTGTTGGTTTTTACTTTAATGGCAGAGCGCTTTCTCCCTTCTGGGTGATTTTAAACTGTTTTTTCCCCTCCGTCCCTGATAGGTCCTGTAAATACTGTAATATTTGAGAGTGGATTGTAATGACATCTAACATTTTGTTCTGTTTGTACTGCAGACTGAGGTCAAGTAAACAAAGAAAGCAATCATTATGTTTTAGCATTCTTTTTTAATGAGCACATTAAAATCTAGTCACAGCTACAGGATCAGCTGTGAAAAGAAGGGAGAGATACAGAACTCTGAGTAGCACTGTATTTTTGAAGCAATTTATGGAAAAATAATGGACTGAAGAGATATTTCTGGTAGAAGATAAATGGCACGATGTTGTTGATGGAAAGGGTTTGGCAGAAGGCTTGTTGTGACTGTTTCTGTGGCTTAGAATTGCAGAGGAATTTCCTACAGACTGGACTAACCATTACAAATATGTGTCTGCTTCTAGGAGATCAGTGGAGTCTTCTCAGGGAAGATGTCTGTGACAATGAAAACCCGTTGTGTGGACAAAAGAGGAAGTTTCTTTAAGGTAAATGGGATATTTATACAGAACATAAAGTATGTGGCTCAGTGTGAAAGGAGCACAGCAGAATGTGCAGTACTCTCTGTGATACATAGTAAGCCTTTTCTGTAAGAGGGGAAGTACTTCTTGAGCATTTCTTTTTACAGGCAGATCTGTGACTAGATTACCCCCCCAGTATTTCACATGTTTATTTTTTCTGTACATGGAATAGAATATTTTGTGTAAAATAGATCATGGCTTTCTTTGCTGCTAATACTGAGTACATAAGCTTTATTATAAACAGGCATAAAATTATTGGACCCTTCATAAACTGGATTTGTGTTCCTTAAAGTTGTGGTTTATGATTTCCATTACTGGACTGAAAATTCGTTTAACTTCCTTGTCTATTTTGAGAACAATTGGCATCCCAAAAAGCCAGGCTGCAGTTTTCAAAAGATGGCTGAATCCTCAACTTCATGCCAGAGTGGCAGTGGCTGCCTTGATGGGCAGGTTTTTGTTAAAAAAAAAATTAATTTACGGGTGCTTCTGAGCACTGAAATAACTTACTGGAATTGCATCCTTAGAATATTCATCACCTGCTGTAGCTTATTCCAGTGAAAGATGCTAATGCCTGCGATCTTGGGGTGCTGCTGTTTCCATTCCTTCTCTTCCCCTGGGGCAGCAGTTTCCCTTAGGGCAATCTTTAGGAAATGATCAGTGCTGCAGTGACATAGTGTTTTCCTTTTGTCTTGCCCAGCAATTCAGTGCCCAGCAGCTACCAGGGTCATCCAGTGACAGGAACCACCTCTCAGTTCTGCAACACTAGCTTCAGCTACCTCTCAAAACTCAGGAGTACAAACATCAGCCTTGTTGATAGCACTCCACAGCCAAACAGGGAGAATTTTTTTCAAATCACAACAAGGAACTGTCTCAGTTCCAAGAAATATCTCTAGGTTGTCTCTTGCGTGTATCCTGAAGGTTTGCACTCCCATCCTGATGCCAGATGGGACTGTAAGCAAGCAGCCAGTCGTTTTCTGCAGTCTTTTGGGATCTCCTTGTGTAATTCTCAGGTAGGAAATAGATGCTGGAACAGCTGTTTTGTTCATGATGATGGGGATACAGTTACTCTAAATAGTTAGAAATGCAGTCTGCAGTCTGCCCAGGCAATTTCAAGAAGCATTGTCAATTAGACAGCTAAGGTCCTAAATTTTCTTAGGAACAGGGAAATAGATGCCTCCAAGCTGCTTTTCCAGACCCCTCACCATCCCTGGGAAGCTGCACTGTTGGACCATGGTTCTGAGCACAGAGTGTGGGATTGGAAGCTGCAGGCAGTCAGGATGCCCAGCCTGTGTGCAGTGCACCTGGTAGCCTGTGTGTGTACAGTGCAATCACCTTTTTTTTCCTCCCTCCGCCGTGTGAGAGGAATTGTGACAACAGTTACATTTGTTTGCTACAGCTGAGCTGTAGCATACTTGGCACGTTAGATTTTTGAGTTTTCATTATTTTAATTTGCCTTGTCTGTCTGTGTTTAGGAGACCTAGTCATCAATGTATGGCCTTTTATCCCTGCTAACCTGTTCTTCAGAATGCTCTCCCCTGTACTTGCATATGTCTCTCATGTTGTGCTTGTTAATTTGCAGTTGCCTAAGAAACCTTTACCACCCTGGTAGGCAGATTCTCAGGGCACTTAAATCTTCTTAAGGAAGTGTCTTACCATACTCAGCAACATTTGCCAGAAAAATCGCTGACAAATACCAGTTGGGAAATTCCAACTTTATCTTTTTTTTTCTGGTTCTTAAGTAGTTCTCATTGTTGCAGCTTCTAACAATCTCTTAGTTTTTTTATTGCTATTCTTTGACTGTTAGTACACAAGGAAAACAGTGTTGTCCCCATTTTAGAGCAGAAGTCTAGTTTTAGAGGCTAAATTCTGTGGACTCTTCAGAGGCAGCATGTAGTAAGAATGAGACAAAGATGAGGTTAGTCTTGGATAATTCTGGGACTGAATAGCTTGCCAGTGGTTGCAGAGAGAGTCTCTGGTAAGGCAAGGGGCTGAATATATGTCTCTGACAAATGTCCTCTTTACTGAATTATCCTCCTTCTCATCAAATTGTTCTGGTGTTTACTGACCTGGCAGCGGAGTTTTTACACCAGTGAAGCTTTTCTGTTCCAAAACCAAGCATCAGGTAAAACTTTGTTTCTGATGAGTAAGACACTGAACAATGTCAGTGGCCCTGAGAATTCGTAGCTCATTGTGCAAAATAACCAGAATCTGCAGCCGTGTATCAAAGTACTGGATCATGCTCAGAGGCTTGCCCAGGTCCAGAAGCAGCGTTCCCAGTCGGGCTCGTCTCTGGCACTCGGCCACCCCATCACACAGGGCCCTCTGTGAGGGCTGCTACGTTCTGCTTATCAAAACAGGAAGGAAAAGATGCGATGCCAAAGAGGATGCAGGTCTCCAGAAAGAGTGAAAAATGAGATGCTGGCAGGAAGGGGGAGTGGTGAGTGCTGAGGCTCGTTTGTCCAGGCTGATACTGATCTCGCTGTCTTCAGCCCCTGTCCCCATGCCAGATTAGCAGCACCCATCTTACCTTTTCCTCTTGAGCCCTTGTGAATCTCAGGGCTTGGAAACATTCTGCAGTGGTCATCTTGTCTGACCCTCTCAGTGCCTTCTCAGAATGATGGCAGTTTTGTTAATTCTCTGTACAAGCTTATTTTACATTTCAACACAAAAAGCAGAAGTTCAGTTGTCACGCATGTTTTTTCTAAAAATGTCTGGGAACAGACATCAAATCAAAACCACCTGTCTTCTTCTTGGGAACAGCAAACTCTTCAAGTCAAGTGAGTAGTAAGAGCTGTAGATATGCTGGGCTTCTGGGAGAGGCACTGTCTATATCTGGGCCTGGGTATGTGCTTTCCCTGGTGCACAGCAGTGATGTGAGTGCCAATAGAGAGCTTCACAAATGTGCCTGGAGCCCCTTGGGAGTGAGCTGCTTCTGGTGAACACACTGACTCTGATTTTTGCCGCTTGTGCAACATCCTGAATGATGCAAAGCAAAATAGATGCTGTGTTGTGGTGAGAGAAGGCTGGGATGCTGAGGTGCCATGTTTGTGGTCTCTATGTAGGAGTTTCACTGTCACCCTTGCCAGCTCCCTAAAGCTCAGCTCAGACTTGTTGAGCTCAGAATCAATTGACAATAAGCAGAGCATGGTGTGTTATGAAAGGAAATGCTGTGGTTTAAGATGTTTGCATTTCATTATTTCGTTCATGGATGCTAGGAATGTAAACAGTTAGTACATGGGTATTTGGCAATCTAGAGTTTAGGATAGATTTGATTAGGCAACACTGTACTGGGCTGCTATGTGAATTCATGTTGCCTGAGTCATAATTATTGTTTGGGTTTACAGTGGTTATTCTGTAGTGTCTTTTGAATTTGCAGATCAGTGCTTTATTAGAAATAAATTCCAAAGGAAAATCATTACATATAAAAATAGCTGTTTTATCATGTTATGCAAGATCTCATTTTATTTTTGTTTTTTAAGAAATATTGATTAATTAACCACCTGAGAAGATGTCATACTTCCAAATGCATTTTTCAGGTAAACTTCCTCTTTCTGTAGAATAGCATGGTAGTATCTATTTCACAGAACTTAACAGTCCCCAGCAGATTTCTTCTGATTACTTTTTAAGTCACTTATGCTGTTTTACACTAACAGTGGTTTCAGGAAAATGTAAACATCCACTTCAGTTCCATTTTCCATTGAAAATTGTCTCTTACTATGTTGATTTTAAGTCTGTCGGAACAAAGGGTTGAGTTTTCCCATTATTTCCAGCCAAAGAGGTACCACACTTGTTGCAAATTGAGAAGTCTCTTTGAACAATTCCAATATTTTTAGCCTTGCACTAAAAAGGCAGAGCCTTCTGCTGCTACTTGTTTCCTCAGGGCTGGAGCTAATAATAGTGCATAGTCAGGATCCTTCCTGCCTTTTGTAGAAACTTGTTATTAACAGCTCATCTTGTATGATGCAGCCACGTGTGCCTCATGTGCTGTGTAACACCAGGGGTTTCATTGATCCTAAATACTGAGAAATGCTGTCAGGAGTACACTTTAGGTTATTGGGTGGAAAAATGCTCTTGTAACAGTATGTGTCAGTTAATTGGATGCACAAATGATGCAGCTCCGTAAGGCTTTCTTTTCTTAAATTGAGAGAAGAGCAACTTTTTTTTTGTCATTAAAGAGGAAAACAAAAACTCTCCAACAACGTTTAGTGCTAGAGAATTAAGGCATTACTTTGTTCTGGCCAGAATGTGCCACAGAAACCAGTTCATCCACACATTGCCCTGGTTGTGCATAGGAAATCATTCCATCACACAGCTCTTTATGAGGTTTTTCACATTCAGTCAAAATTCAGAGAAATTCATTGGTTCTATGTTCACTGGTCCCAAGGTCTTAGTATTTGGTTTCCTACTGGTTATTGATCCATTTGCCTTTAATGTTAATTAGTTTCCCAGTTTTCATTCTCTTATCTATCCCTTCCCAGACCAGGAGTCTCTGACCAGTGCTGGAGTGATGTTTTGGAGTCGACCTTGGTTAATGGTTGTTATCTTCTCTGTATCTTCTGTGCTGCTCCCAGTCTGCTGACATGTTAAGCTCATCAGGCCTTGAGTGGTGGAGCAGTCCTTTGAAAAGAAACTTCAATTCCTTTCCCCTGGACAAAGGCAAACAAAACCCCTGAGCTATGACTTGGACTGAAAAAAGCCCTTAGGGTGTGGGTAATTGTAATTCATTCTAATAAAAGGTTCATTTATTGGAGTTGGCCAGTTGTAAGCAGACTAAAACTTTTTATGAATTGATTGGAGTAATGCTGCTCAGGAAAGGAGAGTGTGGATTCATGAGGTGGAGGAAAACTTCCCATGTAACAATTTAGGAAAAGGATGCCTGCAATTCTTTGAAACTGCTGCTGTGCTGAGTTGCCTGCCCTGAGTGGGACTCAGACTCATACCTTCAGGGCAGCTGCAAAGACTGTTCTGACTTGGACCCCAAAGCTGTTTTTCCTTCGTGTGCCAGGGTTTTTGGTTGCTGTGATGTGCAGGGATGGTAGTAGAGATCATTGCATCACTGCAAACCTTTCATTAGGTTCCCTCCCAGCAGGAGGGAGGGAACCCTGCTAGGGTTTACAGGCTGTCCTGGTGTGGTATGACAAGCAAACTTGGGTGCATTGGCTGCAAAGAAGTGTTCAAGAGAGCAGGCTTTGCAAATCTCATTGGATTCTGCTCGATAAAATATTTCCTTGAAGTCTGGCTAGCAAATTCTGCATTTCTCAGGATACAACCTTACTGCTAATCTTGCCCACCTTAAAATGGATGTTTGCCCTCATACCCAGAGTTAGTTTGGTGTTCTACCTGAGCTGAAGGGTTGCAAGGCAATTCTTTTTTAATCCACTTGTTGTGTTCAGGTGGAATCCAAAACCTAATGTGAAAAGCAGCCACCCACTCCCTTCTTGCCTCATTGCCTTTCATCCTCTACCATATCATAATGCTGGCTTGGAGTCACTTCTGAGACAAAATTCTTGGACATGGGATTCTTCTAATTTTTTCTTTTTTTGAGAAGGTAAATGCTACGACCAGTTAAATAATTCAGTTCTTGTAGGATGTTGTATCATACACAGAGGCTGCACATTTAATCCATTTAAATTAAAAGGCTAGCCAAACTGGAAGGTTTTGTACTGGTACAGAACAGGATTTAGTCTTCCTCTGAGAAACTTCATATGTGGCCCCAACCCTTACTTGTTCCTTTGCAAGGGGAAGTCCAAGTAGGATGCGATTTTACAAAAAAAGAAAAAGTTTGTAATCTCTGGTGACTAAACTTGCCCTGGCTTCTTTTCCACGCCTCTTCCACTCACTTGATGTCATACTATTTTTGTCCCTTTCCAGCTCATTGACACAATTGCCTCAGAAATCGGAGAACTGAAACAGGAGATGGTACAGACAGATCTCACAGTGGAAGATGAAGCTACTGACTGGCAGAGGTGATTAAAATGTTTATTTCATGGTTCTGGAGGGTCTGCCATGACAGGAATGTTTTCATTGTGCTTTATTCTTGGGTGGCTAATGTCCTAGCACTTTTCTCCCTGGCAGCATAGGTGTAAATGACCTTGCTCTTGATCCAAGGAATTTCCCTTTGTGCAGGAGATTCAGTTGTTTGGTATATTTGCCTTAATATCTTCTAATTGCAATTGAGCTTTGCTTCTACTTCCTTGTTAAAAACCTTGGATACTGATGGATGTCTAAAGCAGGAAACTAATAATATTATTACCATTGTCTGTGGCACAGCTTTGCTTTCATAAAGACAAAATGTCCATTGCTTCAAGTGGCTCTTTGAAGATTTAAGATACAAGAGCATGATTTATTTATGCTCTGAGGTTAGGAAATAAAATATTGACTGCTAGGAGCTGATGCATATGTGGGTTGTGTGTTTAAGTTAATTTATATATGAGTAACTTGGGCATTAAAAAAAACGTTGTACCTTGAAGTAGGCAGAATGGGACCCCAGCATTTTGGCTTTTCTTGAATAGTAACATCTGCTGAATTCACATCTGGAGAATAATCAATATTTTAGTTGTGTTAACAAGAATTTTTAGTTGTGTTAACAAGAGAGCACGTTTATGTACTTACTTGAAATATTTGTTGCAAGAGGAATGCACCCAATGTAGGTGTTCTGTTTTATCTGACTACATGGTCTTGGCCAGCCCTGGAGCTGGTGGGCTTTGTTTTTCTAGCAGTGAGTTAACAAAGTGGAAAATTGATTTTTGAATTGCATCCAAGATTTTTAGCTCTTTTTCTTCCTATGAATTCTATTGAAATGTGCTAGAACTTGCTACAAAGCATATATAGCTTATTTTCAAAAATATTAAGCAGCAGCTTTGTTGCCCAGGTGGTAAAGAATGTAAGACAGTTGAACTGATTTAAGTCCTTGGCTATTGCCGTGGTTGAACATTACTCAATTTTTAAAGCTTTTGAGAGCACAGCTCTTTAGAGGGGTAGAAAGAATACTTTGTTCGTTTTGTGAATCCAGCTAATTTACTTCAGAGATCATCAGCTACTTTTCAGTTAAGAAAAGGTTTCTTGTATCTTTGAGTACATCCTATGCATGAAAGGCTAAGGTGTACTGATTCTAAAATCTTGGTGGAAGCACTTAGCTGGAAACAGGCAACTAAACCTCCCCATTTTACAGATCTTGAGTTTTCTTTCTTACCGATTTTTTAAAGAGGATTTTTAATCTTAACTTGTTAATCTTGACTGCAAAATATATTTTGGTTTAAGATATGTAAGTAAACCTAACATAAAAAAGTGAATAATGCAATTGACATGAAAAATAATAGCGGCCATCAAAAAATCATTTTCTGTCACTTCCAAGGTGATAATGTGAAATATGAATAAATGAGCTAAAGTCAAACCTACTGTGACTACAAAATTCTGAGCTGAATGCTTCTATGTAAGGAAGAAGTTGTATCAAAATTGGTATAAATTACATAATTTCGTTATGCACTGACACCTTTTTTTTTATTATAGAGCTGAAGAGCAAGATTGTAGTAATTTCAACAGAATTTTTCCAGAGTTCTTGTTTAAATTAGACAGCTCACAAGGCTGTGTTTACTGTAATAACTTTATTTCTTTCTAGTTAATTTAATCTTGGCAATTAAGGTAGTTTCCTCTTCTTATTGCGTGTTCTGGTGTTCAGAATTTGGTGTCTTGATATGACCTTTGGATTTGCATCTAGGAAAATTTGAGCTCAATGGAATGTCCATTTTCCTCGCTCTTTTTCCACCTCTGCAGGTATCCACAGGTATCCCAGAGCAGTTGCAGAGTTCTCAGCTGAAGTCAGAAAAATATGGACATGAAGTTGCATGTATGCAACCTTAGCATTGTGGTGTGGGATTTTTTTGTGGTTGTGTGGTGACTTTGAGATTTATACTCCTCACCTTATATACTCCTTTATTTTGGGCTCATCTTTCCTTTTAATATATATATGGCCCAAGTAATATCACAAATGATTCAAGGGCTTACCACTTTGGCTTGTAAATATGTAAAAACCAGGTCAAAAAAAAAAAAAAAAAAAAGCCTTGCAAAAATGTGTTTTAAGATGGACTGTTTCAGTATCTCACTTTTTTGATGCCTGGCCTTTTTCCCAGTTCAGACATTTATCTCAATAATGCAAATGAGTAGAGTTGTCAGAAAAGGGAGTTAGTGGGACAGGTTTCTGTCCTGCTGTTCCAGTGACCTTTGGAAGAGTAACGAGCTTCTGCATGCAGTGGCAGCCCAGGAGCATGTGGGACAGGACTGGTGGCACCTGGGTGGTTTCTTAGGACCCCCAGGCCCCCTGCACTTCTGTGTGAATGTCCAGGAGGGGCTGACACTTCCTGCTGTCCCTCTGCACAGCTCCAGGCTTCCCAGGCACTTGGTGCCTGTGGAATGGTTCAGGGATGCTCTGCTGGCTGCAGCAGCTTGTTCCCTTCCTGTTGTGTTCCCAGGGCAGGAGCAGGGGCAGGGCTTTGCTGCCTGCCTTGTGCCCTGCACTGCACAGCCCTCACCTCAGCACAGCCATCCTCTGTCCTGCACAGAGAGCCTTCTGTTATTGCTGGCAGGTGGGCAAGTAGCCAGAAACCTTCTGCCCAGCTGCCTTGTCCTGTTCTTTCAGCTGGAATGGGTGCAGGAGGAAGTTCCCAGTGGCTCTCTGCCCCTCCCAGCTGATGCTCAGTATGACTGTACAGACTGGGCTGGGGCCAGTCTGTTAGATTTACAGAAATCCAGGCATTTTGCAGTGGATAGTCAGACTGAGTTAACTGAGAGGGGGCTAACTTTGGTGGGACTGGAGCAAGGTTCACAACATGACCAAGGATCCTCCTGGTTGCACTTCAGCCTGCTCCTTGTCTTTTTTACTGTGGGCTATGTCTAATCAGGATGCAGCACACCATTGTTTATCTTGGCAGTTATCTCTCTGTACTTCCCATGTGTTTATGTTCTCAAATCTAAGGAAACTTGCATGAATCATATGTTTTCTTTAGTTCATTGTGAGTAGTGTTGAAACCTACCTTTCCCACTGAAGTGGAACCGTGTAGCAGTCCTGAATTAAAGCAGACCATCCATAAAGGCTGATTTGTGTTTCAATTTTGAGTTTAATGTGACCTGGTCAGATTATCTTTTATCAGGAATCTTTTTTTTTTTTTTCAAAATCCCAAACAAATAACAGCATCCAACCAGCCAACCAAACATCCTCCAACCTGAAAATAAAACCAGGAGAGGAATTTAGTTTTTGCATAATATGCAGCATATTTTGCTAGCAGTTAGGTTACAGCAATTTCTTATTCTTGTTCAGTACATTTGAGTTAATCTGTTGCTCATGAACTCAAATAGTTATTCTTTCCATGCAATTGTTTCCAAAGTAGTTACACACACATCCCAGTCCCAAATAATTTTAGTCTAACTCATAACACATAAGAAGTTTCGAGAACTCCCGTGTGTCAGGGTTTGACTATATGCCTAATGCCCAGATCATTAATTAAAATCATTGTCAGAATGAAAAGCAAACTGGGAATATGATGCTCAGTACCACTGCAAATAGTCTATCCAAACAGACCAGTGGGGTTTTTTTACTGCATTTGCTCCCAGGCTTTGGGAATGTGGTTTACCAGGTGTGGTTTTCCAGAGTTCAGCAGGTTAGATCTTTCTCTCTACATCCTTCTTTATTATTTGGGGATAGGAAATAATTTTTTAAAAGTGTTTCCTATTCCTGTGTACCTCACCACAGGTTGCAGTAACATTCTAATGCTGATCTAGCTGAGTTGCATCGGTGTTGTTGGAACCATTACTGTTTAGGAATTCTGGTCATGATGAGATATTCATAATCTTTGGCTTACTTCTTGAGGGAGCAGGAGCAGCTGCAGCGAGGAGATGCCTGTGTATGCAGGTCAGAGAGTTTCCTCCTTGGATCTCAGCATGTGGGAGGGATTGTGCACCTAAGTACCTGGAGGTTCCAAGACCCTGGCAGCTCCCCATTGAAATTAGGCTGCTGTTTTAGGGTGGTCTAGGGGGTGTGGGACAGCACCAAGCCAGTCACACCAAAGAGGAGCAGCGTGACCCCACGTGCCTGTGCAAACTCTTGCCAGCTTTAGGTGGTTTTGTGGTAACAAGCAGTGCCAGGCATTCTAGCTCATACCAGTCACACACCTTCTTTTCAGTTTGAATTCACTGTCTGTAGTAGGCAAAATCTTTCCCTCTTGGACATATCTCCCTTGCAGCTTATTTAGTCTTCACCTCCTGACCAAGGGCAGTGGAAATGATTTATATCTAAGCTTGCAGCCAGCCTTGGTGTATAACGTACACTTTGCCTCCCTTTGGTTTGTAATGCAGCTAACTGGCACTGAGGTGAGTGGGAAATTTCTGAGCTCAGGAAAACACTTTTGTGGTTCATAATTTGACTTTCAGGAGATTCATCCATTGCGACACTAGGCTCTGCTGCAACTGGTTGAGAAGGGAACCCAGTATTCCTACTGAGGCAGCTTCAGACCCAGTCATGACTGATGTAAAAAGTACTTCCTCCTGCACCCAGTGTGTTCCTGTGTATTTTGTGCCTCTTGATGTCATATTGGCAGTTAGTAGAAGCTTCTGATGCTTATGGGCAGTGGGGGGAAATCATCTGCATTTTAATGCCTTGGAAATCTGAAAAGCATCACATCATAAATAAGCAAACAGAGGAAAAAAGAAAGAGGCTGGTAATGGTAATTGATCCAGGTAATGAAAAGTCAGATGATTTTGCTTTTCCTTATCTGATCATGCATTGAAAGTTCTCTTCCCCATTTACTTTCCTCGCTTGCCCTCTCCAGAGAGATGCTGCAAGCTGCTGAACAAAGCTAGAAGAAAGCAGTTTGGTTGTTTGTTTTTTTCTGTTGTTTGGTTGGTGGGTTTTAATTTGGTTCAGCTTGTTTTCTTTGCTGTGGGTGTTTTTGCAGGGGCTGGAGAGGCTTTTTGTTTGTTTTTGAAGTATTCAGTGCTCCTGTGCTTGAGAGCTCAGTACCCACTTGCTGAGGGTACAGTAGCTGGCATAATGAGGATGGTAAATGCTGCTAGTGCAGCTTAGGGCCTTTCCACAGCAGAATGGAGAGGAGCTGCACAGCACAGCAGGGAGGTGGAGCTGTGTTGCCCTCTGCTGCCCAGGGCCTCTCCTGCCACAGAAAAGGACTGTAAGGGGAACAGCATAACATATCCTCTGCCTGACACCTCAGGGAGTCAGTCAAGTTTGCAGGGTGCTTTGTGCCTGCTCCTGAATTTTGTCATCAGAGTAACTGCTCCATAGTGATTTCTAGCATGGGAAGAGTCTCAGGATGTACTTCTAGCTCAACAATGAGGAATTTGAACCAGCAACATGCATGCACTTGTACTGGGTGTTCTGTATTATATGGAGGATAGTAAGCTTTGCATAACAAAAGGAGTTCTCAGAGTATTCTGTTTATTTGGGTTTTTAGTAACAGGAATCTGTAGTCTCCAAGAGCTGTACTTCATTACTGAATGTAGCAGTAACTTTAGATGCCCAGCCCCAAATAAGTTTTAATCATACATTACTTTGCCACGTTCACACTTAGCTTAGCCTTTATTTCTCACAAAACACTCAATCCACAGCCAAAGGAATTTGTAGCATAAATATACAATTCCTTACTTGTTTCTTATCCTGGGAAGTGTAGTATTAATATGTGAGGTAAGGGACCTTTCATGGCAAAATGGAAAAAATGTAAATATTTACAGAACTTAGTAGGAGTACGATAAGAAGTGACTGCCACTTATGACATATTTTTTAAGAAAGCTGTGCCTTAGGGAGGGTTATTTGGGGGTTTAACACTTTTTTTCTATTTTCTTTCTTGGGTCTCTCATCTCTTTCTCACCTCCTTCCACTCTGACCTCTTAGCAGCTGTGAAGGCAACAGAGCTGCTGGAGCAGAGACAGTAGTCTGGGCATAAGGTGAAGTGATGCTGGTTTGTGGACGTGTATTGTGAAAATAATCTCTCCAAACAGACAAAGGTCTTGTGTCTGGTGCAGTGATCACCAATAGGTAGTGGTCAGAGTACTGAACAGATTTTTCTGGCAGGCAGGAGAGAGCAAGATTTGCAGCATTTGCAATCAGTCTTGGAATAAAAGTGTCTGAATTGCATAAATATCCTGGAAGAGAAGTTTTTCCATACATCAGCACAGCAAGGAAGGCAAGTGAAATGTTCAGTCAATCATATCTGCACGTACAATTGTACCTGAAGTGATGGCTGAATTTCTCCAACCTCACAGAAGAATGCTAAGGCTTATCTTCAAGCTGGCTTTGAATTGAGAACCTTTAAAGAGAATTTTTGTGTATACTAAATACAAGAATTCTCAGCAGGAGAAGTACCAGCCCAGAGTGTCAACAGAGCCATGAGCTTTGTGCTAATTCTGTTTGCTGATGTGAGTGATTGTTCTTAGGAGGTTAGCATGTCTAATTTTTTTTTTCTAAATTTTCTACAGTCTAATAAAGGACATGGATAATGTCTCTCCTGAGAAAAATGATGTGAAAAGCTGCCCCCGGGACTCTGGGTATGACAGCCTATCCAACAAGCTAAGCATATTGGACAAGCTCCTCCATACTCACCCTGTGTGGCTGCAGCTTGGTCTGAATGACGCTGAAGCCGTGGAAATTTTGCAGACACAGCCTCCTGGGGTAAGAAGAATCTCAGTTTCTTTGAGGACATGCTTTTCCCAAATGTTGTGCTGCCATTTTACATGCAGGTTTTGGACCCAATACAGTAATGACCGAGTAAAACTATGGTATGTTTTAGAGCTGACATCATGAGGTTGTTCTGATTCCTTTTTGTATATGATCTGTATTTATTCTGGCATCTGGGGTAAAGCTAAAACCATGTCCTTCTGTCTTCTCCACAACAGATATTTCTGGTTAGGAAATCTGCAAGGCTGCAGAAGAAAGTAATCTCTCTGCGTCTGTCCAGTGACTGTGGGTCCTGCCTGAAAGAATTTGCCATAAAAGAAAGTACATACAGTAAGTTGTGAGTGATGCAGTTTTAAGATGCTCCTAAGGCACATTTTCCCTGTAGGATGCAGGAGCATTCACACTGCTGAAACCCACAGCAGAGGGTACCCAAAGTCGTGCAGATAATGTCGAGGGCTGGCTGTGCTGCTCTCTGAGGTGGGCTCTGGGGCTGGGGCAGGCACCTTCTGCCACGAGGAGGGCAGATAGACAGAAAGACTTGGGGCTGCTGCCCAAAAATGGAATGTTCCCATTGTGTACCTTGCTGAATCCAGGATTCATTTATTCTTATGGGTAGTAATCCTCTTAGAAACTTCTGTCTTTTGTAGAAACACAGTCTGTAATCCTGTCTGCTTTCAATGAAATGTCCTTGCATTTTCCTTTTACTCAAGGGACTGTTCCTGGATGCCACTTTGTCATGAGCTCTCTCTGTCTGCAGTTTAGGTGTGGGACAGGTTCTTGGGTTTGTTTTTGTTGGTGATGGGTTTTGTTGTTAGGTTTTGGGTTTCTTTTTGTAATAGCTGAATGGATTTTAACCCTTTAGAACTGTTTCTGTTGCAAGATCAATAATTCCTTTTTTTAATTCAAACTATATTTGTTCTTTCTTTTTTTAGTAGAAATGAGTGAATGTTAGCGCTCCAAATTGTTTTGACCCAATAATGCCCTCATATCTTTAGAAGGGAGGGTGTGAAAAATAAGTTTGAGATTTAGGAATGAACAAAGGAAGCTGCAGCTGGTGAGTGTATGTGGTGCTGAAACTGCAAGTGGAGCAAATATTTAATTTTAACAAGAAAGAGAAAAATGGATAAAATTGCCAGCAATTTCAGTTAAACATCCCTGAAACAGAGAGTCTATAGTTTAACTTCTATTTCTATTTGTAAACTGACATCATTTTAGTTGAGTTTTTCCTTTTTTATCTCTTCCTCCCCTGCACCCAGGAACTAAAGATTAATTCTGTGTGTCTGGTTTTAGTTCCAATTACAAGCAAGGCAAGGCAAAGAAAAGAGAAAGTTGTCAGTAGTAGTTGATCTAAGTGTGGTCTATGGCTGTGTTTATAAACTTGTTATGCTAATAAATTCCCATCTAGAAAATAATTACATACTGTTTTATGAGCAAAATTCTTCCACAAGGGGGAAGCATTTACTGATAGTTTTAGCCATTTGTCACAGCTGAGGTTTTAGACCAGAGGCAAAAGATCTGGATTGTTTCACTCTAGGAGCTGCTTCTGCTTGATCTGTGTAGTCATTGGGTGAGATTTGCTACTGGCATCAGAGAGAGCCTGAGGTAAATGTCATTATTACTGAGAACAAGTATTTGTATCAATAAGAAACAATGGTATATCAAGTGGGGAAAAAGGAAAGGCACTGCTCATGTCTTCCTCTCCCCTCGTGCAAGGCAATGACATGCAGCAGAATTGTCAGAGTTTTTTAAGGGTTTTCAGGTTAAAAGGTTTTCTTGGAGTGAGTGAAAATGTATCTCCCTCTAGGTTCTACACACCTAGGGTGAGGACAAGTGAGTAGAATAGAATTCTAGAGGAGGAAATAAGAGATTTAAAACCATCTGTATTAGTACACTGGGCAAACAAAGCCTCAGTTGCTGATTTGTTGTCTATCAGCAAAACATTGTGCAGGCCTCACCACACTAAATCTGTTTTACAGGAATTAGACCATATGCTTGGAATACAAAAGCAAACCTGCCACCAAGATTATCAGTATATTCCTGAAAACACCTTCAGCAGGGATATGTACTCCTCTACAGAGTTGTTTTCTCTTAACCAAAGAGTAGCTAGTTTTAAGGTGAAAACTTCTTAACTTAATGCTAAAAATCTAGGCTGTGTATTATTAAATTGTTTTAAGAAACAGTGGATTAATGTGTGATTCTTTCTCCTAACTTCCTTTGCAGCGTTTTCCTTGGAGGGGTCTGGAATAAGTTTTGCTGATTTGTTCAGACTCATTGCTTTCTACTGTATTAGCAGGTAAGAAGATGGTGCTATGTTCCAAGTCACATATGCTAGAGAAAAATTTTAGTTTTGAGGACTTGGTTCAGCATGATATTTATGTTGCCAATCTGCAAATATTCCTGGGTAGTCTTAGAAGGTAATGGTAGAAATCAGAGGTGAGTCTTGGAATCAAGTGTCTCTATCTTACTTCATACTGATTATTGGGAGGCTGCTGTGATTTTACCCACTTGTGAGGCAGTGCCAAGCTGAACCTTACTTGTGATGGTATCTTGTGATGCTTTCTTAAGTGCTGGGTAGCTCATTTAAAAAACAATCACAAACTAGCTTGGAAAGTCCATTTCTTGGAATTGCTGGTGAAAAGAATTTTTGGACCATAATGGATAGATGTCAGATATGTAAACTGATTATGTCAGTTTAAATGGTGAATGACAAAACCAGCCTTGTCAGCTTTGCAGTTTATGGTTGCCAAACTTGTTTTACTATGCAGAAAAAAAGTATCTGGCATTTTTGTCTTTTGTTTTCATTTTACTTAAGTTTGCTGGTGAAAATTTCCATACTGATTCTTGAGCCTTGTATTTATGCACAGGCAGGATGCAACAAACTGCACAGGTGCACATTTTCTGAAGGAAGCAGGGAGAGGCAGCTGTGATGGTCTCAGTCCTTTTTACTGCATCAAGGCTGCCAGTCATGCTGATCATGTGATGGTTTCTCGTGTGGGTTGCTCTTGCTGTGCTTGCTGGTTTTGTTTGTGATGGGGAATATAGAATAGAGAATATTTATGTGATAAAGACCCACTATCTGTCTGTGCTGTAGCAAGTGGTTGGCTTGTTTGCAACCTTAAAATCAAAATTCATGCTGACACCAGTTGTGTAGGATTCTCATTTAATCTTAATCCTATGGATACTTCTACTATAGATGTTGCAGTTTAGCAACATTTAGTTAGAATAAATTTTCTATTCTGGAAACTGGAATAGCAGTTAACAGTGTATTCAGAAAGTCAGAAGCTTTTTTGAGGTGTTAGGGGCATGTAGCAAGTTTGCATCTCACTGATCTGCTTGTAGTAGACCAGGTGTAAAAGCTTCTGTTGGAAAGGCAGAAAATACTGGATGGCTCTGTGGAAATGATCCTAGGGAAGGTCCTGGGCACTTGACTGTCCTTGACCCTTCACAGCACTCTGCAGTGTAAAGGAGCCCTAGGGTTGATAATGTAATGTTTAACTATGCTCTGTGTTCAAGGATCTTGCTACTTGCCACAGCTCGAGATCAGTCACTGCCAGTGTTCAAAAAAAAAAAAAAGCTTTTAAAACTATGGCTGTTGCTGAAAAGCATAATGGTTTTTCTCTTTGGATACAGGGATGTCCTTCCATTCACACTGAAGTTGCCTCATGCAATTGCTGCAGCAAAGACAGAAGTTGAACTTGAAGAGATTGCTCAGCTTGGACTGAGTAAGTAGCTCTCTACATAGATGTCCTTCCCTGTAGCTCTCCTATAACACTGAAAAAATAGGCTGTATCAGTAAATAGTTGGTGTTGGTTAGTGATGGTACAAATTCCATTTAGAAAAGCAGTTTCTTGTGTTGGGTAGGCCAGACCTTCTTCTGGCCAAGCAGTTGTGCTCTTCCTTCCTTCTGTGCCTTCTGTGATATTTTTGTTAGTGCTGTTTCTTTCTCCCTTCTTCTGTCCCCTCTGTGGGCAGCCCTTGGGCAAAGCAAATCTCACAGTCCCCACACAGAGATGGATGTGGCTTCTGCTCCAAGACCTGCTATGTGCATGCTCACACAGCAGGCACTGGCTTTATAATTTATTGTGAGCAGAGTGTAGGAACGGAGGTCCCCTGGTAATAAAACTTCTGTTCAGATTGACGTGCAAACGTAAAATGGTGAATTTTGAGACCAAAGCCTCAATGAAGTGGCATGTTTAGAAAACGAGGAGTGTGTATATGGGATGTGTAGCATGTACCCACAGGCAGGGATTAGGCAAAATTTTAAAATACCAAAAGACAACGCAAGGACATGTCCCTGCATTGCTTGGCTGCTACAGCCAAACACAGGCTCATTGTAAAGCATACCTTGAGCTCAGAGGAGATGGATGCAAAGCCTGGTGGGATTTGAAACTGGGGCACCACCCAGATGAATCATTGAGCAACTCCACACTGAGCAAAGTGCTGAGTGGCCTCATTTCCTTCTCCAGGAAGGGAAGGTTGACTGTCAGCAGTCTTTGTTGCAGTAGATTTTTTAAATCATCTTTGATTTTTGCAAAGGATCCTCTCTAAATCAGTGTTAGCATGAGGCTCTCTTGAACTGTGTGGAGGGACTTGGTAAAGTCATGCCCAGGGATGTATTGGAGTGCTTTGCATTTTGTTTTGCTGCAGTAGCAATGCAATTAAAAGGTTTGTTTTAGAGAGGAGAGAAATTACTTCTGCACTGCTTGCCTGCAAGTTTAGGTAGTCAGGTGAAACTATGGATTATCATGGCATTAGAGGCAAACACAGTACTATTAAAGTTAATGTTTCGATGGCAAAAAGAAAGTAAAAGGTCTGCCTGGGATACAGTGTAATAAAGACAGTCTCCAGTGACACATGGAAGCCTTAAAGTAACATGAGGTGAGTCTCTCCAGAGGAGACCATATTGGTAATGTTGATCAGGCTCTCCAGGCTAACTGCACTTGTCAGCAGTACCCCACCCCAGAGCACTGTGGCCTACTTGCTGCAGAATTAGTCTTGCTCTTGCACAGTCTCTGCATTGTGTGTGCTTTTTCTTTAGCTACTACATTTGAAGGCTGAGGAGGAGATTGATGGATCAGTGTTTGTGTGGTTGCTGTATTTGGGACCAATTACCTGATATATACCAGATTAAGATCAGGGTTTCCAGGCAACAAAGCTGAGATTTTGATGAAGTTTTAGGTGCCCACGTGCAGAAGAGCACACCAGAAAGTCAGCCTTTCACTGCTGTGGACTCAAGAGGCCTAGAAACTCCCAACAGCCCTTCCTGTTAAGTGTGAGTTTTCTTTGAGGAGCATGTGGTCACAAAACCTGTGGTGTGTGAACACAGGGCTGGATTCCCTGCCAGAGCTCTCTTGTGCAGTAGGTTCAGAGGGAGGGCTGCACAGCACAAGTCAACAGCATGTAGTCCAGCAGACCACATCAGGAGGAACTTCTGGTGAAGATTTCAAGGCTGTTGCCAACCTGTAAAGTTTCATGTGCTGGATGTGTGATATTCTCTGTGTCCCTTGTGTTTCACCTGCAGCAGTGCTTACATCATCACGTGTGTTTGCAGCAGCCACGTGCCAGGCACAGGCACTGAGAGATCTGCAGGCAGGATGTAAAGTCAGGAAGCTGGGTACACCAGCAGCAGCATGGCATGACTGTGTGGAGAAATATGCCTGTGTCTATAGACATTGTCTGGCCATGGCCTGTCACCATGGGCTATTTCCTGTCCTCTGCCCTGCAGGCAGGACACGGCTCTGGGCATGGACCTGTTGTGGATGCTTGGCATTCGTGCACTTGGGCCCAGGTATCAGTGCTCAGCTGCCTCCAGTGAGCCATCTTGACACGCTGTGGGAAAAGGACCGTGTCAAGATTGGCAAATTTGAACAAAATCTCCCTCCTCTTGTGTTCTGCGCTAATTTCAGCATGATTGCTGCCTTCAAGGGCACATCTGGTTTTAATCTTCATACCTTCAGGAGCCAATGCTCTGTAGCAGTGACTGGGTTGCACAAACATGCTGACACTTTGTTGGGATAAGTGCAGAGGCTGCAGCTGCAACTTGCTGGTGTAGCATAGGTTTTCCTGTGCTGGTTGTGGGACTGCATACTGGGTCTCTTCACGTGTAGCTGCATGTCTGTATTCTCAGGCAGAGGCAGGGCAGCAGGCCAGTGCTCTTATTGGACACTTGAGCACTTGGTCTGCATAGCAAAAGGTGATGTGTGCATCCACCACCCGAAATGTGAGCTGCCTTTTCATGTATACTTTCACGTGTTTACTGTGAAGAGGAACTGAACCATGATATTTGTAGAGTTTCCTCTAGCTGGTGTAAATCAGCTTAAGTATTGTCCTTAATGAAGTGAGCTTATTAATACGAGCTGAGAATCTTGCTTTATTTCTCCTGAGGAGATGCTAGCGAGCAGTTTGTGTTCATTTCAGTCTCAAGCCAGTTACAGTCTCCATTCTTTTCTTTGATTCTCAGTTTAATTTTAAGCTTAGTGGACTGATTGGAAGCTATGCATGGGCCATGGTATTTATAAATGAGTAAGAGCAGCCCCAGGAATGCATCACGCAGTTATGTCTGGTGGTGCTCTAAGAGGTTCACTTGGGTTTTTTTTCCCCCTTTAAATTAATAAAAATCCTGCCTAAATTTCTTGATACTTTACTACTTAAACTGGTGTTGTTGGGCTGAATGTTCTGCAAGCCATCTGCATGCTGTTTTGCATTCTTACGTTAATGCAATGATGATTTTCAGACTTTTGGAGCTCCCTGGCTAACAGCAAACCCCCGGATCCTTCACCTCCTTGTAGGCCTGTGCCTTTGGACAGTGCTCGCAAAGACTCACGCCAGCTCTGCCTTATAAATGGAGTGCATTCTATACGAACCAGAACGCCTTCAGAGCTGGAGTGCAGCCAGACCAACGGCGCGCTGTGTTTCATTAATCCCCTCTTCTTGAAAGTGCACAGCCAGGATGTCGGTGGAAGTCTGAAAAGGCAGAGCCCGAGAGCTCCAGACGTGAATGGCGCAGCCAGGCCTCGCTCCCCCCCGCCCCGGCCACCTCCCCCTGCTATTAATAGCAGCCTCACGAGCCCGCAGGTTGCCAGGACTATAAAGCAGGCGAGCATGCCAGAAACAGGCAGCCATCGGAAGGAGAGCGGCGCGGATTCGCTGCGGAGCAAGCCCACCCCGATTCCGCCTCCCCGGCTGAAGAAGCAGGCGCTGTGCCCGGAGGCGTCGGGCGCCTCGCGGAGCGCGGCCCCGCCGCGGCCCGGCCCCGGCGCTCCGGGGCGAGCGCTGCCCCAGCCGGCCCCGCAGCCAGCCGCCGTCCGTGAGTCACACATCCCGTGGGATGCGGGCCGGCAGAGACTGAGCGACATGAGCATTTCCACCTCCTCGTCCGACTCGCTGGACTTCGACCGCAGCATGCCGCTCTTCGGCTACGAGGGGGACACCAACAGCAGCCTGGAGGACTTTGAGGGGGAGAGCGACCAGGAGAGCATGGCACCCCCTCTGAAGCCCAAGAAGAAGAGAAGCAGTTCGTTTGTTCTCCCCAAGATTGTGAAATCTCAGCTACGGAAAGTCAGCGGAGTTTTCAGTTCCTTCATGACCCCCGAGAAGAGGATGATTAAGAGAATTGCAGAGATGTCCCGGGACAAACGCACCTATTTTGGATGCTTAGTACAGGACTATGTCAGCTTTCTCCAAGAAAACAAGGAGTGCCATGTTTCGAGCACCGATATGCTGCAAACAATTCGTCAGTTCATGACCCAAGTCAAGAACTATTTGTCCCAAAGCTCCGAACTTGATCCTCCAATCGAATCCCTCATTCCTGAAGACCAAATAGGTAAGAGGCATTGTCCCGTGTTTTGGGGGGAAGGTGAAAATGTTTAATCTGTCTTTATTAGTTACTCTTTGTCCAGTTCGGAAAGGTGGGGCTTACTTGACTTGAGCCACCGAGTATTTGAGTCTCAAAACAACCTCCCTCTCCCCTCCCCACCCCAAATCACCCTGTCAGCTTGGAATGATTACACTACGAAGTTGTTCATGAGGAGTTATCCTTAAAATAGCTGTAATGCAGACTTTTTATCTGTGGTTACTACTTTGTTACCTGCTGTACCGTGAACAATAGAGAATCCTCTATTTACTGGCACAAGTGCATGTTTTCTCCGAATGGGGCTGACATAGTTCTCAGTGTTTGGTCTAAAACTGCCAAATCTAACCATATGGACTGTAGCTGTAGAGCTAGAATTTATTCAAAACCAGTGACATTTAAGAGCAGAGAGACATTTTATGATGACTTAGTTTTGAAATAAATCTGATTTCCTCCCTATAGTCTTTGTCACTTCTAGCAAAGCTGTACTATCTCTGGACTTCAAAGTAAATAAAAAGATATTTTAGGCATTTTAGAAAACAAACGTCTGCAAGAGAGAGAGGGGGCTGCTGATCTCTAGTTTTCTGTACTTCTCTGATAGATGTGTGTGTGAGTGGTCATGGATGAGCTATATGTTAGAATATATGTTTTAACAGGAGAGAGAGAGATTTGCATATCCAAGGAAGTGAAATCACTGCTGCTGCATAAATCTCACTGCCTCTCCTGCAGAGTCTGAGCAGTATTTGTGAAAGAGTCTGTAAGCCACATTTAAGAGGTAAACACGCCTCTGCCAAGGCAGAATACTTTCCTTGTGAGCTCACTTCAGTCCTAATTTGCTTGTTTTCCTCCATACCCCAGTGTCCCAACAGTCGGCTCAGTGCAAAATTGGCAGATACTTCTTTCTCTAGGATTAGAGGGTAATTTTATATTGACATTCTGTCTGTCCTTGACCAAGAGGAAGTATTCTCACGTAACCTCAACTTCATTTACACAAAGTCAAGCAAAAGTCACAAGGACTTCTAAAACAAATACAGAAATGTGGAGAGTGTCCCCAGTATTGAGACTCAGAGACATGTAATGTTCTCACTATAATAATAAAGGCTGTTGGGTGGGCATTTCACAGAGCAAAAAGCACCAAATTAAGCAGGGGAGGCAGGCACATTTTCGCCTGCATTTCTGTAGAGTGCTGGATATTTTACAAAGCAGTACGGATTGAGTTTGGCTGTAATTTTGTGAAAGCCTAGCCTGTTCTGTATTTTTCATTTCACAAGGGTGTGGTTTAATCAGACTGTGTCTCTCCTGAGACTGGAAAAATGTCTGCTTTTAAATGTTTCAGACGTTGGAGTGGTATAAGCTATGAAATGTAACAACTATAACTGCCCTGTTTTTCTTCAGCAAACAAAATCTGGTTTTGATCATGTGACTAAACACAATTAATTTATAAAGTGGGCTGGTTTTAACCAAGAAAGAACTTGCTTTTGAATCATCTACTGCCTTTGGCTTGAGCCAGCAAACAACTGCAGTGGATCAGGAGCATCAGATGTTGCTGATCTAAGCAGATAACTATGTGGCAGCAAAATTTAGTCATCCCTATGGAGAGCTTTTTATGAAATAGAGCCCTGCCTGTTGTCCACAGTTTTCCTTAACTGTTTCAATATGGAATTGCAGCCCAGATTTTAACTTTGTGGGTAGTTGTTTATCCTTTCCTCAGTTCACACTTCTGTGGTGCAGTTTTTTCCTCCAGTGTGTCAGCCTGGTGCTGGATTTGTGCTTCTGGGATAATACTCCTTTCTGAGTCACTCAGGCTTCACTTTAACTCTCTTTTGTCTCCTGTGCTTCAGTAGGTGCTAGAACAGCGTCCCCTCAGTTTGGAACTTCTCCTATGTCTCTGTAATGATCTTTTTGATCATGTACCTTTTCTTCTAGAACTTCATCATGGACTCTTGCAAGCAAAAGACTTCTGTGGCAGATCTTTTAAGCTTCCCAGATAGGGGTCCCATCACATTGTTAAACTTCTGCAGAATCATTGGGAAAATGTGCTTCAGGGTTTCTAACTAGTCCTGACAGATGCCTTCTAACCTTAGCACTGTAGGCTGTTAACCCTCCCTGAAGCAATGGGACTCCCAGTGCTGGGACAGAATCAAGAGTAAGGCACATAGCTCTTTATTGTTAAAGGATGAATGCAATGTTTATTTCTAAAAGACACCCACACCTCAATTTGTATCCACAGAATAAGGAACTGGTCCGAGGAGACCCTGATAGTCCAGAGCTGCTTGATCAGCAAATGTTTGGGAGTTTTTGTTTGTCTTTTCATCTTTTTCTGGCTTTGAACAGAACTGAGTCAAGTTGAATGTTGTCACTTTGCCAAGCAGGATCCAACATCTGAACAACTTCAGTCTCAGTGCCCAAGTCTGGCCCTGAACCAAGAAATGGCTGGTTTGAACCATTTGTCAGTGAGGTACTAACTGATCATGTGGGAACGTGCCTGAACAACATTACTTGTTTTGGTATTTTTAATATGTTAGGGCTATTTAAATGCTGAATGTTAAGGAAGCTTGGAGGGGATGTGTTGGCCCATTACTGGAGGTCCATGCCTTGTTGCAGGTGGGTCTGTACAGAGGAGCTGCAGGCAGACAGAGCTGGACATACTGATTAACTGGAGCCCAGGACTGACCCCCGTGGTACCTCTCTTCAGTGTCTGTCTTGTTTTACAGTCAGCCATGATTATTTGGGCTCTCAGTGCAGTATTCTGTGCACCTGTTGATGCACCCTGCTTATGGTTGTTGGCAAGACATTATTTCCCATGTTTGTTTATATGGACGGTGCCCAGAATCAGGCCTATGGGTCTTAAAAAGGTTAACTGACAGCCCACCCCAAATCCCCTCTTCTTTACTAATCCAGTTACCCTCCCAAAGGAACTGGAATGGTATGTGACTATTTCTGCTTGAAAAACTCATGCCAGCTAGTTTTTCCACTGTGTTGCTTTTTAGGTGCTGGTGCATCTGTTCTGGTGTCCTGTCCTCCATTGTGGCATCTTTTCACGTAGGGTTTATTCTTACAAACACATCCCTCAGTGCACCTCCTTTCACAGGAGTGGCAGGACAGGGCAAGTAGGAAGCAGTGGTAAAAGCACTTAGCAGAGGCAGGGGACCAGGTGTTTTTTTTCTGACCATCCCTTGGATTTCCTTTGTGACTTTTTCCTTTCTCCATTTCTTTCCTGCTAATTGAAGAGAAGACAAGTGCTTACCACACAGCTATGTCATGAGTTCTAAGTAACCCACAGCTGCTTAAAGCAGAACACACCTAGCACAGACAGCTGTGTGATTCTTTGGTGTGCTTTTATGCAGTCAGATGAGGGGAGGCTTATCTTTCATCCCTAGTTGCTGGGTCTCTGCCACCACTCAACCACCCCAGTCCCACCTCTGTTTTCAGGGTCATGCTGATTATCAAGGAATGTGGGCTGTGTGAGGTCTTGCTTTCAACTCTTGCTCCTGTGGGGGAGATTGCCATGTCTGCACCCACCAAAAAATGGATACTTGGCCATCCTGACACAACTTAGCTTGAAATAGATCTGTGTTGGTCATACCAGTCCATGAACTTAGAAGGTATTAGGAAAATGCAGAATGAAGCAAATGCAGTGTAGTTAGGTGTCATGTATGTACACGCTGTTCAGCTCCCAGGCAGTGTGACCTGTGCAGGACTGTGCCTTTCTGTGCTGGTTCTCAGGCTCACCCAGTCTCCTACTGACCCCTGATTTCCCTGATGGTTGGTTTGGCCATGCTAAACAGGGCTGGAGTGTAAATCCAGGGACTGAAGTCGGATGGTGTCCCAGTGGAGCAGCAATAATTGGTAGGGAACAGGGAAACAGAGGACCTGGAAAAGGGGAGAGCGTGCCTGCAGTTTGAGGAAGTGCAGGGTGTCAGGAGGCTGTGTAAGGACACTGGCAGTGACTAATGTGTTGTCCTGTCTAGATGCAGACTTGTGTGGTTGGCAGCAAAACAAAAATAGCATGTCAGCACAGGATACAGATGTGTTTCCACAAGACACAACGAAACTAGCTGGCTGGCCTTTGCAATTCATTTATCAAAGCACTTCCAGTTCCCATTTTGAGGCTACGGGCTAGTTATAAGCATCATTTCAGGAGCGATACACAATGTTCAGCTCAAATTCAGTTAAAAAAAACAGCTATCTGAAGAGTGTCTGTTTTGATTTTAGAGTGGTAAGCATCTTGGGAGGGTATTTGAAAATATGCATCTGAAATAAACACAATTTTTGTTGCTGATTTGGATCTTAAAAATATACAGAGATCTTAAGGTAAAGAGTCAGTCCTCAATTCACAACTCAGATGCTGATTTGCCTGGGAAACCCTCGTATACTTTTCTGTGACATTATAAGTCAAACAGTGAAAGCTGCTGCTGGCTAGGAATTGATTTGTGGGATCTTACCCAAAAACACCTTTATGTGAAAGTGGCCAGAAGCAGCAGTGCTGAAGAAAGGGTCGCTGGCTGGATGGTGTGGCCCCAGACATGCTCACAGGTGCTGTGACACTGAGTATTGTTCTAAGACTCAGATCGCAAGGAGTGTCACAAGCCTGTCCTAACAGGCTTTAATAAAAATGTAATTTTCTCATAAGCTTTGTATGTATTAGGATACATATGAGTGTTACTGTTGACCATTAACAAAACAGTCCAGCCCTAACCAATGTTGCTGCTGTTAGCCTCACCAGCCTGTTAGATTTTGCCCCTTTTCCATTTGAGGGCAGAACTCAAATTGTTATGGTTCTTATGTGTGTGCCAAGAATTTATAAAGGAGAAGAAAAGGTTGTGTGTTGTTTTGGGGTTTTTTTTGTGTGTGGTTTGGTGGATTTTTTGTTTGCTGTGGTTTTTTCTTTCTTTTGTTGCGCCTGTGTGCAGCTTTCATGACATCCATGAGTTACATGATCCCTTCCTTTGTGCTGCTTCAAAATTATTTCAAGTTTGTATGGAAATTGTGGAAAGTGATTAAGTAAATTTCAAAGCAATCAAGACCAAGTGGTTGGAATGCACACTGCAGAGGTGTTCTTCTGGATGAGCAAAGCAGTTGGTGTTTTTCCTGTTTAAAAAAATCAGGCAGTAGCAGTAAAGTAAGCTGAATTGTCAAAAAAATAGTCACCAATGAAGATAGCAAGGAATGATTTGTACACTCCAGAAATGTAGCTAGCCATTGTACCCATGGGTGAGACTCCTGTGTGTTACTCGGTGGAAAATAGTTTCTACAATTGTGTCTGCCCCATGAGCCCTGAGGATTGCTTTGATGGCAGGGACAGGTAATTTCTGTTCCTGTGCTTGTTTGTAGAGCATGTGGGGCTGTGTGGAAATCCCAAGCCTTAGAAATAGTATGTGATTAAAAAAAAAGAGGGAGGGAGAGGGAGAGTCAGGAGAAAAGAAGGAGGCTGTAGTCTAAAAAAACATAGAAGTACAGGCAGAAAAACCTGGGATGGGCATGAGGTTTAATGAAACTTAAATCAATCACCTTTACTAAGAAGAATGTCCATT
Source organism: Luscinia luscinia (assembly GCA_034336685.1). Classification (NCBI taxonomy): domain Eukaryota; kingdom Metazoa; phylum Chordata; class Aves; order Passeriformes; family Muscicapidae; genus Luscinia; species Luscinia luscinia. The sequence goes on from CM067609.1 coordinate 110,723,404, forward strand.
GCTAATTAGTGTAAACATGTGACCTGGCAGTGACACAGCCTCTCCTCTGTCTGCTCTCAGTCCTTGTGCTCCTCTGGCCCATCTGCCTGCTCTAGGCTCTGCTCCTGCCCCACTCTCCTGCAGGGATGGCACAGGAACATTCCCCACCATGGTACAAATAATCGATGTAATGTAATAACTAATGTAAACTGTGTTGCCATAAGGATGCTGGGAAAGAAAATTAGCTTTTAAAGTAAGGGTTTGCAGAGAAAATGTTGAGCAAAGAGCTTTCTCTGTTGACACAGTCCATAGTTAGAAAATGGAGAATGAGGGTTAAAGAAGAACAAGAATCAAAAATAAGCCCTGAAGTTAGTGGTTCCTGTGCCATGTGCACACTATTGCCAAAGAACTTCAAACTTGATGACAAAGCCATATATAAGCTTGTGTGATGAAATCTGAAGCTGGATAAACACAGCTTGGTTTTCATTTATAGTTTAAAGCCTGTAATCTGTCCAGCTTCATAAAGTCCAGCCAAGTTTTAAGAAATCTTTGTTGTTATAGTTTCCAATGGAAACTATGCAAAAAGGACAGGCTTTAATGCCAAAGGAGACAAAAACTAAGATTTTGACTGTGCTTTACATTAATTTTGGGAGTTAAAAGTCTAAACTTAAAGTAAAATAAAACTTGTAGACTTCCAACCAACAAAAGAAAAACTTTAGTAGACTCACGGCTGTTTTTAAACAATCTGTTGTCTGTCTGTGTGGGTGTGGGTTTTTTTACTGACCACATTGCCAGAAATGACAATGGAATACAGATTGTGCACTGCCTCTTGTTTTCCTGTTAACAACATCTGGAAACAAAGCTTGTGTAATAAATGGGCCTTAGAAAGTGGGCCTTGCTCTAGAGGCTCTCTTTAGGGAATGGCTGTGTTAATGCTGGCTCTGCTTTAGAGGGGACAGCCAGCTGGATTTGTTTTCCTGTTGCAGATGTCGTGCTGGAGAAGGCCATGCATAAGTGCATTCTGAAGCCGTTGAAGGGTCACATTGAAGCCATGTTGAAAGAGTTTCACACCACGGATGGTTCCTGGAAGCAGCTGAAGGAAAACCTGCAGCTGGTGCGGCAGAGGAATCCTCAGGAGCTGGGCGTGTTTGTTCCCACACCAGACTTTGTGGACGTTGAAAAGATTAAAGTCAAGTTCATGACTATGCAGAAGATGTATTCACCTGAGAAGAAAGTCATGCTGCTGCTGAGAGTTTGCAAATTGATTTACACTGTTATGGAGAATAACTCAGGTATGGTGCTTCTGGTAGTTCAGGTTCACTGACACTTCATACTTGATGTTTTCTTTTAGAGGAGTCTGCCCATCTCATTCTGCAGGCAGGTCTGCTGAAGCTCTTGTAGCCTCTCCTTGCCCTTTTGAGAGGAATTCTTCCTCTCTGCTTCTGACCTGCTGTCTCTGAGCTATCTGACCACACATCTTAAAAACTCAGTCTGTAGCAGAGCTGTCAATGGTGGAGTGGGAGCTTCAGACCAAGTTAATTGGAGAAGCCCTCCCATGGTGCAGGAAGGACCCTCATGCTTTCTAAATTCCTTCTCAGAGAGGAGCCTGGGTGCGGCTGGATTAAGTCTTAGCCCAGACTTTGTCAGTGGTTTAAATCTAAGGAATGATGCAGGTGTGATTGAACCTTTGTACAACTTGATCCTACAGGATTAAGGATGGCAAATCAGATATAGCTATATAAAAATGAGGTATATATTATGATAAATTATTAGACAAAAAAGATCTTAATCTGAATTATTTACTGCACAGTGTAGAAGTAAAAACTACTGGTATAGTCTAGTACAGTATAATGCACTATATCAAAACAGTAATAATAAAGAAATTTTATTAAAGCTAGCAAAAAGACCCAAAACAATTAGAGAATAGAGATTGATGTTACTGAGACTCAAGGGGGAGCCTTGAGGGGTGTTCCCACCCAAGGGAGAAGCCTCTACACGCTCAGGAAGGATTTACTAGAAGATGCTGCTGTTTGAAAGCAGGACTGGACTTTTGGAGTACCAAAAGTCGGCCAGATGTCTCCATGCTAGCTGTGCCAGCCTCTGTGTTTTTAGATGGGATACTTTATTTTCAGGATGTTTAACTTTGGGGTTGATGAGTCAGACTGGGTTTAGCATAATTCAACACCGAAAACAGGCTTGGTAAAATTCATTCCAGGCAGAGCATCCTGCAGATGAGAAGCAGTTGAAAAAGAGCAACTTTCCTTAGCTGTAGGCTTTTGAAGTTGCCTGGCAGAAAGGCTATCCTGTGATGGCCTTTGAAACCTGTGAGCCTTGAATTTAACACTGATTCTAAATTAGTATTTTTCTGCAAAATTATAAATTTATAGAGGTAACACCGTATATTTAGCTGTTGTAATTCAATAGCATGTATTCAATATGACAACTGCAAGGGTTTTGTCTTAATGGGTGGAGAAAAGCAGCCTCTAATCCAGTATTTTTGGCTTGCTGTGCCACTGAACCTCATTTGGACACTTTCTGTCATGCTTTTGGAAGAGAAATTACATCTATTTCTGCACTGTAGCAAGAATCCAAAAGTGCCTTTGAAACCTAAATACTGAAATGGTTACAGACCAGTCAAGACCTGCTGAACAGTCAGTGGTCCAAAATGCTGTGCTGGATGGCATGAATTTACAGGTGCAACTCTGACATTCCCTCTTGCACCATGAGCTAAGGTGTAGCAAAGCTTTTACATTCAGGCTTCTCTGCTGTGGGAGCTGTACTCAGAGACTGGTACTTGTGTCTGGATGCTTCCAGAAAGTGGATGCAATCCCCAGATGTATGTAGAAAGTGCCTGTTCATCACCTGTTAGGCAATGGTAGCAGTGCAGGTGAAAGTCAGGCCAGGCTGGCAATGGCAGCCTTTTCACCAGTTCACCAGTTGGGCTGGTGCCAGGGTGAGCCCAGTCTCTAAATTGCCCTTGTATGCCTCAAGGTGTGCATCATAAGACTTGTGCTTGTTTGAAGTGCAGGATTGAGCTGGTCTCCTGTGCAGTGAGTGTCAGGTGATGTTCTCTTTGCTGCACATTGGCAGGGAGTTCTAGAGTACATGTTGGGTAGAGAAGGCACAAAAGGGTGCTTTCCTTTCAAGCATGGGAACTGGTGAAAAAATGTGGTTTGTCTCTCACTGCTTGTGTTCCCTTCAACCCAGGGAGGCTGTATGGAGCTGATGACTTCTTGCCTGTGTTGACATATGTACTAGCCCAGTGTGATATGCTGGAGCTGGACACTGAAATCGAATACATGATGGAGTTGCTGGATCCATCCTTGCTGCATGGAGAAGGTAATCTATTTTTAATTTTTACTAGAGCTGCCTGAAGGACTAGTGAGGAGGTGTTCTTCCTCACAGCACTGTTGCTGTTCCTCTTGTTTGAGAAGGAATCCTGTTAAGGAGACCTAATGACAATGATGTTGATAACAAGAGAATGTCATCATCATTTCCACTGCTGGGCAGCTTGCAGAGCACAAGTCCCAGAGACCTGGAAATCTGCTGCTTGCTGTGTATTGCTTTGTGAGCAAATTCCTTGTTTCCAGCTCCTTTTGTCTCAGCAGGCAAACACATGCACTGTGCAGGTGCTGAATGGCCTAAGCCTTTTGTGTCTGAAAATTTCCAGACAGGATCTATGGGGCAGCGGCACTCAGCCAATTGAGAGGCACATCAGGCTTGGGTTTGGTGCTTTGGCAAAACTTCTGGGGGTCTTCTTTGCACCTTTGCAGAAGTGCTTTTGAGAATATTGCCCTCTTTTGGTGATCTTTGCTTCTTCCCAGTATTTGCTTCTCACAAAATATTTTTATGAGTCCTAGCAATATGCTTCCTGAGGCATTTATTGAATGAGGGCTAAAGTCTGCTAGAGGCAAGGAAATCTGCCTCCTTGCTGTTTCCATGGTGGCATTTTAAATGAAGTTTTCTGCAAGGTCCAGGTAGGCCACAGAATGTAAAAAGTTTAAAGGTTCTTGCAGCCAAGCTTAGCTGTGTGTGTTTAGGTATATGTATGTGCTTCCTACTCGTGCTATATCCTGGCTTTCTGAAATTGCCATATCCTCTTGCATGCCAGTATGCCTGCGAGAATTCATGCCTTGATTCCTCCAATTTGGCACTAGTCTGTTCCTTGCTTGGGGTCCAGAGCATCCTTGAGTGCATTGTTAGGAATCTTAGCATGGAAAATACTTTAGATGTGAAGCTGGAGATCATTAACGTGCTTGAAAAGCAGTAAGGTTTACTGGACACTTAAGTCTTGTTGTTTAGAGTGCAGCAAAGGCAGTCTGTCCATTGGCTGGGCTTGTCATTGGCACTAGCTCAGCTCTGCTGTGCAGAAAATACTGTGTAGTGCTTTGGGCTTGTGCATTTCCACTGTACAGTATTGTCCAGTTTGTCTAATGGGTCTTGCATTAATTTGATGCATTCATCTTGTTGCAGAGCGGAAGGCTGAGAGGGGATGCTGTCAGTAACACAGAAAATACTACTGTGGGCATAGAATGCATCTCTGAATGCCTCTGAATAGACTGTGCTGCCTCTTAGCTGAACACTCCCACCCAAATAGTTGACTTTGGAAAGAAAAGACAGACAGCATGTCTTTTGTTTCTCCTGGTTGCTATGGACTGTTACCTCCTGTTGAGACTCTTTGTGACCTGCAGCTTCTTTTGTACATTGGCAACTCTGTTGTGGCTTTAATTTGTTCTTTACTCATGTAATAAAGGAGAAGCTTGCAGGACTTTACATACCATCTCCTGAACTAGTTGGTCATTTTGGGGAATGCTAAGAAGGTGACAAATCAGTTGTGGTTTTAAAAACAAAGGTAATTCATTGGGATGATTCCAGAGTACAAATCTCACACTGACTTGTTGCTTTGTTGTCACTGAGGGTGGTTGCTTTCAAGTTGATGAACAGTGTTAGATTGTTTTTTACTTTGTTTCAACAGCCACATTTATTTGATCCACCTTTGAAGCTGGGGAAGAAGCCAAAACACTGGTGTTCCAAGAGTAGAGGAGTAAACACTCAGGCTTAAGGAGTGACAGGAGTCATTTAAGAAAATGGCTTTCCTCAGCATGAGAGGACCCAGCCATAGGCACCACTGTGTAATATGGAGCACATGCAACCCCTGCATGTCTCTGAGCAGCTGAGAGCACACCCTCCAGTGTTGTGCAGGCCAGGAAGGGTTTCCCTTTTGTGTGCAAATACTCTGACAACCTGCATATCTGTGTGTGTGGCTGGGTGCCTCTCTGTATGTATTTATGTATCTCAAAGAAAACTGCCTGTGCTTGTGACTGGGACCACTCTGAGAAGTTCTTCCCTTGCTGTCCTTCGCAGGAGGCTACTACTTGACAAGTGCTTATGGAGCACTGTCACTGATCAAGAACTTCCAGGAAGAACAAGCTGCCCAGCTGCTCAGTTCCGAGGCCAGAGATACTCTCCGGCAGTGGCACAAGAGGAGGACAACGAACAGGACCATACCTTCAGTCGATGATTTTCAGGTAAAGCTTAGGGTGAAATAGAAAATGGGATGATGGTATTGTTGGAAATTCCCATTGGAGAGGTATGATTCATAGCAGATTTCCTTGGGGCCACAAGTGGAGTGAAACAGTGCTGAGATTATGGCTGGCAAATTTGCTTCGGTCTTGAAGTCTTTGCACTTTTCATCAAACAGCTTCATTAGAATGGTCTGACAAAACACTAAATAATAGAGTTTTCTTACCTTCCCTTTTAAGTCACGTAAAGTGAGGACAAACTGCATTGTATCTTAAATTCAGCTTTTTTGCATGCTTTATTTTTCAAAAGATCAAGTGCGGGTTTCCAGGGGTATAAATCAGCCCAACTCCCCAACAGCCAGTGGTGGCATAAAGCAGGTAGTAGAGAGGAGAGGTGGGAGAAATGTTTCCCTGATAGTCTTGAAGTTTAAGCAGGAAGCAGAGTTCTGTAATATGGATGTCCTCACATTTGTTTGTGTTCTGTGGTGTTTTGTTTTTTTTGTCCCCTGTGTTTTGTACTGCTCTTCCAGAGCAGGGCAGTACCTTCAACTGGAGAATAACAAAGCAGTGGTTATCACTTCATCTTCTGAAGCCAAGCCTGCATCTCTTCCATCTGCTTTGGACTGACTGTTCAGGTGCAGCAGTTTGTGGGCTCAAAGAGGGAGAGTGTTGGAATTGGGAAGACAGGACTTCTTGGAGTTCAGCTGCCTGCAGTTGGGAAGAGGAGGAGCAGTTAGGAGCAATTCCAGTGCCCAGATCCCTGGAATCCAGGTTCTGTTCTCCTGACCTGTACTTAGGTGTCAGATTCCAGCAGCTGGAGTCTTTGTTCTTTCAGCAAAACTCTGCACTTTCCTTAGGAGCATCCAGCACCTTGTATTTATGCTGGGTGAGGAAATGACAGAAGATTCTTCTGCAGGATCTTGTAGGAGGTTATATCTTCTCTTTCTCTGCAAATGAACTCGATGCAGGCTCACTGTTCACTTGGATGCGGGAAGATGCAGAGGGGAGGCATGAGCTGTCACCGAGTGTGTCCAGTGCTGCTCCTGCTGTTGTCTCTTTCAAAAGAGAGCCTCAAATCAGAGGATCCCAGCACCCCCAGCATGTTCTTGGCACAAATGCAAGCATTTTGCTGTCTGCTCAGAATGGCTGTTTTCTCTCTTCTCTCTCTGAGTCTTGCAGTCCTGAAATGGAGCACCTTCCCTCCAGCCAGCGTGGAACACACCTGCAGCTCCAGTCACCTTTCTCCCAGGGAAGCAGGATGTGGTCATGGCACTTCTGTGCTGCAGTCTCTCACAGCCTTGCTGGCTCTTGGGCCCTGGAAGCTGTCCTTCCCCCCTTCCCCAAATGGGTGGAAAAGCAAAAACCCCAGGACTTTGATGATGATGAAATAGAGCTTTTTAATACTATGGAAATAATTTTGATACTTAGTCTGTGTGTTACAGGCATCTGTACAAAAAGTCAGCCTTTCTTTCCTTCTAGCAATCCCATCCATCTAAAAGCTCCTGCATTCTAAAACAGGTCTTGTGTGTGGTAGCTACCTTAAAAATTAAATGTAGTGTGTTCTGCCTTATCTAGGGCTGGGTTTTTTCTACAGTTCTTCAAACCAGGTAACAAAACTGCATTACTTCTAATCAGTCAGGTTCAGTCCCAGTTTTTAAAATCTATTGCAGAGCTTTAATGTTCAGTCTGCATGGTATCAAGAAATACTTGATTAGACAAGAGTGCTCTATGGAACTTGAGTCATTGGAAGGTTCTTCTCATTCCTAGCTTTTAACTGTTTCTGTGAAATGTAAAATTCTCCCTCTGGGATTTCACATGCTTAATTTGTTCAGCTTACAAACCATGGGTGCCAGCTCAGTCAATAAACAACTCTTTCTCACTGTAATTTTTTCCATCTCCTTCAATCTTAATGCGTTTTAGTCTTTAATTCCAGCATTCTTTAATAACTGTCTCTAGTTTAGAGACAATGTTAGAAGAAAACTGTCTGGAATGAACGTTTCCTCTAAAGAAAATGAGTTTCAGCACTTCCTTCCCACCAAAACAAAAGGAATTTCTTGGACGAAAGTGAAGAAAAATGTTTCTGTAACAGACAGAGCGCCCAGAGGCCATGGGAGGGAATGAGTAACTGTTAGGTGTTGAAGCTCCTGGCTGCAGAGAAAGCTGGTGGGTTTGGGGTGCTGTCTCTGGCTGGCCTGGCTCCGGAGCCGGGATGCGGCGTCTGGCTCCCACCAGTTGTCTGGTTCTGGCCCAAAGCTGGGCCGAGCAGCTCCAGAGGGAGCCACACAGGTCACCAGAGGATTGCTGTTGCAGTCCCGGGAAATCTTCTTGCCTCAGCTGACAAAAACCAGGGTAGCCAAAAGCAGAAGCGTCAGTCCCTGTGCGCCACAAAGCCGAGCACACGGGGGAGCCAGTGCCTGAGCACAACCCGTGCCAGAGTTCCCCCAGCTCCCACCCCTCCCCTGGACCCAGCCTAAAGCTCCAGGACCCATTCCTAGGCGTGAAGCAGGCAATAGGGGAATACAGCATTATCATAAAATCACCCCAAGAGAAAAACAGGCGAAACTGCACTTCCCTTTAGGGCCTATTTAGAATGTATCCGTGTTAGCAGAGCTGTGGGCCTGTGGCAGTTTCTGCAGGAGAAAAGATCCAGATTTTGCCTCAAGATCATGTGCATCTACTGGAATGGTGCAGAGTAAATTTTCTTTCTGCATCCCTGTTAAAGCAATGAAATGCTGTCCTGTGAAGCTGGGTTAGGCCAGGCTTAGACACCAGGCTGCAGCTCAAGCCATGGCCATAGTGTCCAGGGATCACCAGTGTGTGTTTCACAGCTGGAGCAGGGAGAGGTTTGCTTTTTGTTGCTAACTTTTCAGTTTTCAGAGGCTGAGGGTTTTTTGAGTTTCTGATGTCTGCTTTCTCATTCCACAGAACTACCTTCGTGTTGCATTCCAGGAAGTTACCAGTGGCTGCACGGGAAAGACTTTGCTAGTAAGGCCTTATATCACTACCGAAGACGTATGTCAGCTTTGTGCTGAGAAGTTTAAGGTGGCAAATCCAGAAGAATACAGGCTGTTTCTTTTTGTTGACGACACCTGGCAACAACTGACAGAGGATACGTACCCTCAGAAGATCAAGGCGGAGCTGCACAGCCGCCCGCAGCCCCAGGTCTTTCACTTTGTCTACAAGCGCCTTAGCAGTGACCCATATGGGGCCATCCTCCACAACAGCAACGACTCGGCTGCTTAAAAAAAACCAGCAGCTGGTCATTGGTATGTCTGTTCCTTGGCCATTGTTGCAAACATCTTTGTTGGCTGCCTTCCTTAGGAGCTAAAACAGGTCTTAAACCTTAAGTGCCTGGTAAAACACGTGCTGTGCTGACGTTTCTGACATTGCTTACAGGACCCAGGCACACTGTGCACGTGGCCAGTGATGCAGAATATTCCACCAGCATGTCTGAGGGGACAGCCCAGGAGGCTGCACACCTTGTACCACGGGCTCTTTTGCAGCATATTCTACTGCAGCCCTTCACATGTCTTGGCTGTAGTGTGCAAAATACTATTTTCTTCCACTCGTCGTTTCCACAGCTGTCATTTGGATTTGAGTCCGAGTGCGAGACGAGCGTGTCTGAACTGAGCTCAGTTCCACCTGCAGGAGTTTGACAAGACCGTCCGATGCAGGGCGTCAGTTCATTCAGCACTACCTGGATGGTTGCATCCTTGTCTAATGTTTTTGATTACAGAAAATCATCTTGTTTATATATATATAAATATATATATATAAATAGATATTTTATAGCAGTTGCAGGTAAACTGTCAGGGTTGGTTTTTGAAATATTTTTTTAACTATAAAATATTCTATAATTATGCATGTGATTTTTAACATTTAATACACAAGAATAAATCTCTTGCTGGTTTTAGAGTCTTGCATTGAAAGTCTGTGTGGTTTCTCTTCTTTCCCTGTTCCGGGAGAGTTCTTATGAAACTTTTGTACCCTCGAGGCAGATTTTTTGCTGTCTGTTCTCAATTGCCTTCTGAAAATGAGACCATTTTATTCATTGTGCTGTGCAAAACACTTCCCAGCCTCTCACCACATTCATTCCAAGCACACTGATATACCAGGAGGGGAAAGAACGGGCAAAGGTGAAATTTCCAGGAGAAAGGAGATCAGGATGTTCACTCGCAGCACGGGCTGGGATTAGGGCTGAGCAGGACCAAAGCTGCAGCACATCATCCATTCAGCTTTCACCTCATGTTTTATCAGGGCCTTTATGAGACAGATGTGAATCGATGAGTCCCAGGCCGAGCCGTGACCGTGACCTGTTCTGTCGGAGCTGGTGCTTTTCTGACATGTTCACCAGCCACGCTCTGTAATAATTAGTCCTGGGGTTTGCTGTTGTTGCTCTTCCAGCCTCATATGTTCAACTGCCCCTTCTCTTCCGCTTCTCTTCCCTCTATCTGGCGTGTCTTTTGTTTTTCTTTTTGGCCTGTGTGTTCCCCATCCCGTTTCCCTTTCACTATTTCACTCTCTTGTTCTTCTTTTTCTTTTTTGAAATGAATACTCAATATTTATGTTATATCTCTTACTCAATCCCCTCTCTCTCTGTCTCACTTGCTGCCTGCATCTTTATCTCTCCTTTCTTCCTCTCCTTTTCCCTCTGTCCTGCACCGTGACTGTGTTTCTTTGTCCCTCTCGCTGTCCCTTTGCCTGTAGCTGGGTGCACCTGCTGCCCAGTGCAAATATATACGCCAATTATATATTCGGTTTGCGTTCCCCTGCATTGTTCTGTGTTTGCGCTTGCTGCTGCATTTCCGTGTATTGCTCTGCATGTAAATTCACCTTTAGCAGCGTGTCCTTGGAGTGCACCTGTAACTGAATTGGTACCCGTACTTGCCTTTGTACACCTTGCTGTCTTTGCTGTGAATAAAACATTCATTCAATAAAGTTAAGTCACCCTAGTCAGGATACCCCACGTCTTCCCTTGGCTCCTGTCTTTCTTTGGTGTGATTTAGTCATGTTTTCCCACTGTGTTTCTTGCTTTGCTTTCTCTTTACCTTTCAGTTTATTTCTGACTGTGCTTTCTATTTCTAACTTCATTTTTGACTGCCTCAACTCTGTGTTTCTGTTTACTCTTTCTAACTCTGTCTCTGGTTCTCTAACTCTGGCTATTTTACTTCCTCTACCACTATTCCTCTGAAAGTCTTCCTCAGTTTCTCTAACTCTGTTTTACTATTTTCCCTTAACCCTAACTCTGTTTTGCTCTTTCTCTATTTCATATTCGCTCTAGCTTTACCTCTAACCCTGCTTCTAACATTGTTTTCTAGCTGTAAAATTAAAAAATCAGCAGGCTCCCTGTGAGAAAAAAACCAAAACAAAAAAACCCCAAAACAAACAAGAAACAAAACAAAACAAAACAAAAAAAAAACAAAAAACAAAACAAAAAAAAAGCCCTAGCAAAATACCTTACATTATTATTTAAATAAAAATATTTACACCTCAGGAGCCTGAAATTTTCTACTGCTGTACCAGACATACATATTTTTTTCTTCTTTTTCATCTATACCCGGTAGGGCCCCTAATTAGTACTTCAGATGGCAGTGACTAATAATGACCTTGATCGAACATTACATGCCTACTATGGAGTACTTCTAAAAGGAGAGTTCACTACTGCCATAGTTACTTGGGGCAGTTACTTAATTCAAGAGTTAGCTAACTAGCCAATTTTCGGTGCGCCACCGCGCCTGTCACTCACCCAAAATCCACTTCTCACGCAAGCCCAGCCCGTCGCAGCCCCGCCCCGGTCCCTCAACACGTGGCCCCGCCCAGGTGTCACCCTGTACATGAAGGCATCTCCTGTGCCCAAGCGCCTCCGCAGGGACCCTGACCCTGAGGCCATTCCCAGCGCTGACCCTGTCCCTGGCGAGGGACCCTGAGGCCATTCCCAGCGCTGACCCCGTTCCTCCCGTGTCAATCCCCGGGGGACGCCGGCCCGGCAGCGCCGCAGCCCCGGCTGCGCAGCCACCGCTACCGCCGCCCGCCCAGTGCTGCCGCCTTGTGGACACGGCGCGGTACTGCAGCCGCCGCCGAGCCGGCAATGGCAGTGCTGCCGCCTTGTGGACACGGCGCGGTACTGCAGCCGCCCCCGAGCCGGCGCCCGGGCAGATTTATTTTTCCCAATGCGTTTTTTAATTTAAAGCAGAAGGGGGTCACGTCACTCTGCTGCGTGAACAGACACAAAAAAACCGCCCCCAAACGCCAGCCAAAGGAGCGGCCACTCCTGTCTTGCCCCCCCGCCACCCTCCCTGTCCCCCGGAGGATAAGAATAGGGGGGTGGATGACCAAAGACCGAGGGAAGGTGGGGGTGCTGGGGTGTGCAGGGCAGCGAGGAAATGGGACAGGGAAAGGTGCGGTCGGGGGGAATGGGAGAATGGAGGAAGGAGAGGCAGGATTGAAGGGATGTGGGGGAGAATTGAGGGAGGAAGGGGAGCAGGGAGAGGGGATGGGGGGCCCAGGGTTGGGGGGAAAGAAGGGTGGAAGTGGGAGCAGGAGGAGAAAGGGATAGGGGTAGCGTAGGGTAGGGTAGTGTTATAAATGAGAAACAAAACTCTCGATATTTAGCAAAATTTCGATTGGTTTATTTTATACAGACAGAGCAAGCAGCGCTGGGGAAAATGTGAGGGGTCACCGCCCACCCCACGCTTCCCCCGAACTCGGTTTGCAGCTCCCTTTTTATAGGATGGTTTTCCTTGTAGTAATCAATAACTGTTATTGTTTTGTTGTAGTAATTCTGCAAGGTGAGCAGTGGTGGTCAAAGAAACTTCCAAACTGCCGTGGGACAGCTCTTGGGACAATTGGTCATGTAACCATCTGGTCTTGGGAGATAAAAACAGAAGAATTGGGCAGTCTGATCTTTAGCAGATAGTCTGTGATTGATTACGCAAAGGCAGGAAATCTGACTCTGCAAAAAAACCCTTTCAGACTGTGGAAAACCACTCTTTTTTTTCTTTTGCAAACTGGTATACACAATATTCATAACAGGGGGATTTAAACAGAGTGGGATTAATCATATATTTCCCTTTATCTAGGTCATGTTCTTTTGACCTTACCCCACCAAAGGCCTGAGCAGCTAAGGCAGTTAAATTGGGTGCAGAATTAAAGGGGTCAGCATAGGCAGCCTCCCCAGACTCCCTTCCCTGCATTTTCTCTGAGCGAGAGGTGCTGCTCCCTTGGCAGCAATGTTTATCAGGAGTCAGTCTGGTGTCATTGAGGGAGTAACAAGTCACTGAAGTGTTATAAGTAAAATTTGGTTGATGTTTGTTGTGGGCTGGGGTTTGTTAGTTTTTAATAAATGTTAATGTTTTAACTCCAGGTCTGTTGTTTCCGGGGCTCGTTGAAGTGTTGCAATGAGTTAATTAACGGTAGTTAAAGGTTTAAAGGGTCCCGGGTGCGGTGCGGGCTGTTCCAGAGGGGCGTGGCGGCACCTCGGGATGAAGTCCCGCAGTGACAGCAGCGCCGCGGGCTGCGGCAGGTGGAAGGAGCTGCGCAATCACTCGACGCCCTGAGAGAATGGACGTCACTGCTGACCAATGGAAGCTCCGGAAACGGACCAATCACCGCGAGGATCCAAATCCCACCAATCCTGGACCGAGGGGAGCTATAAGAGGGAGAGCCGGGGCGCCGCTCGGGCGTGTCCCGCGGAGCTCGTTTCGAGCGGAGCGCCCGCTGTATCAGGGGTGGTGATACACTGTGTTGTATCCCGGCTTGCTGAGGGGGGTCTCGGGATTATCTC